>ML795436.1:299052-317918 GCA_009831015.1 Picea engelmannii
GAATAGTTTTGATTAGTGTACTTGCTGAATGGTTTTGATAGGTTTACTTGCTGAATGAGTGAGTTGTTTGATTGCTTACTTGCTTACTTGTTGTTGCTCATTAAGTTGAAAAGATTGAATAGATTACTTGTTGTTGCTCATTAGATTAAATATGTCAACTTGTCCAAAGTAGGTTTTTCATTTGTTTCTTTAGGAACAATCCATCGATCTATTGTTTAAAAGTTGCTTAGAGTAAATAGTTCAAATTTCTTAATAGGGTTTGCTCATTGATAGTATTTGCTTAAGTATATTAACCCTTAGATAGACCATCTCCTGAGTTAGATCATACTTCCTCTAACTTTTCTTCCTTGGCACATATAGTGCTAAAAATCTAAGTTTACTTACCCTGGGTTGACAATTTAATTGAGGGATTTAGTGCATATAGAACATCGAAAAATTTTGGCGTCGTTGTTGGGGAGTTGTTTTAAGGTAGGAAATAATTAGGAGATAGATCCTTTCTTAAACTTAGCATTAGTTTGGTGATGGGGGAACTTTAAGACGAGAGGTAAGAACTTGCGCATCTGTTATAATAGGTTCCCCCAAACCCAATGGTAGTTTTTCTTTTTTGTTTGCTTTCATGAACAGACCTAGGGACCCAAAGGGAAAATACATTAAAACCAAATCATAACTTTCGACCAAGATTCCTTCCGACCTTTTCAGGGGAAGAAACATTCCACTCATAAACTCCGCAGACCGATACCAAAAAATAGGAGCTAGCTTAACCCAAAGAAATAAATCGGTCTCTGAAGAGATTGAAACAAGGAGCACTATAGAACAGAAACTTGAAGCATCAATAATTGTGGGACAGGAGGAAAAACCACTTGAGCCTTCCATAGAACCAACCAACACAACCTTTGATTTTTTACCACCATCAAGAGACCCTAAATTTTTAGACATCATAGACCCTGAACAAATGAATACTTTGTTTGGTAGTTTAGCCAATATAATTGTTTCTCAAATTGACACAGAAACTTTGGCTCCAATAATCTCAACCAACTCGAGTAGAGTCCCAAACATACAAGCAGTCAGAAGACATTCCCATTAGAGGGATACCTTTCTTAGACAAGAACCTTGGGATACTTTGTTATATTCAAGGATAAAATCATCTTGGTACTCTCTTTTTGGAAGCCAAACCAATATGAATGATCAGGAGGATCAAAACAATGTAAGACACGAGAAGGGAGAAGAAGCTGGAAAACAAACCGAAACTATTTTCGGGTTTCCGATTTTGGACACCACACAGAATGTCAATATGAAAAATATTCCCCTCTCAACACTGCCCACCTTTTACGGTAAAAGCAGTGAAAACCCGGATACCTTCCTATTTGAGTTCGACATCTTGTGTAGGACCTACAACTACTTACAAGATGACCAGAAACTAAAAGTCTTTCCTGCCACCCTAAAGGAATCTACACTAAGATGGTTGACATAGACCCCCAACCCTCAGGTCGAAGTCCACTCACAGGATCATTCTTTGTTTCCTTCGAGCCGGATTGGATCTTTCAATTCCCTGCTGGAATCTCCTTCCAATCGATCCACAGGTCCTTCGGAATCTCCCCTGTGCAAAATGCACTAGGCGCGAGCTCCTTCCTCCCCAAGAGACTACAACGCTATGACTAAGGCTTGATTCCAAAGGAACTTGTCACAACTCGCAATATCGCGAGTTCATGAGTCAAAACTCCCGACTCTTTCTTCCCAAATTCACGATACCTGAAATGTCGATACGCGTATGACTCCCTTATGTCAGCGCCCTCTGTGCATGACCGCCGGCTAGGCTTATCACTAGCACCCCTTGCTACTCGCCACTTCATGAGTTGTAGCGTTGAACTCACATGCTCTCATCTCGCGAATTCCTGAGATGCGATAAGTCAACGGAGTGTTGACTCCTTCCACTATATGACGCGTGTCTTCCTGTCTATCACACGGGCCCACAACGTGGTTCTGCCACGTGTCCCTCGTGCCCAACTTCGCACTTCGCGACTTCACACCCCAAGTGATGCCTCCTTTGTATCCCAACACCCGAAGTGTCGAGATCCCAAACTCCTCGCTACTCTCTGTCGCAACTCGCGACTTCACGACTTCTCCTTTCGAGTCTATTGACTCTCCAACTGTCGAACCCCGAAATACCGATTTGCCGAAATGGTTGATGGTGCCCTTTCCCTGTACTTATATTGCGTCTTGTGATTTCAGGGATCTCAGTACAGAAGTCTCAACCTCCTATCCTCCGAAATGTCGAAATGCCGAATTCCGACATACTTCACCAATAATTGGCCCCACACAAATCTTTCACCCCTTCGGGACTTTGCACTTCACAATTTCGTGAATCTTGAAGCAAGGGTTTTGACCCTTCAACTCATGAATCCACGAAATGAGATTACATGAGTGATCCAATGGTCCTTTTCGACTTGGATCTCACGGTTCGATTTCTCCCGAGATTGCACTTGAAGAATGCTTGTCGTAACTCCCCTGCTCCTCTATAAGATCTGAGGGCCCTCAGGACTTCGCGAATTCTCCATGGAGAATTTCGACCGTCCAATTCCTCCTTGAGGACTCCTGCGAAATGGAACATATATTCTTTCACGAAACTTTTCCACCTGCAAAAAATGTCGCTACGCCTCCTTTCAACACTTCAAGGCACTAACTCTTCTGAGATTTTACCACAAACTCGAGTCTTCAAAAAGACTCCTGCACGCATTCCTTGCGGCAACCTTTCAAATTCTTCCAAGTATTTGAATTCTTAGACTCTACTCACTCTCTTTGCAACAACATTTCTTCGACAACTCCCTCAGGTTGCAACCCCTAAGACTCTACTCAGTCTGTGCACACTTTGCATGGCTCCTGTGCTTAATTTGCACTTTTGTGAGAATGAGAACAATGTTATCCCTCTTGAGATTTTAGAGACGAACTCTGATTTCTGTCAACGCACACCTCGCAGACAATTTCATTGCACTCCTTGCAGGAAAACTCTTGCTCAGACAGAGAAACAATTGAAACTCATTCCTTACTCTCCCTCTCTTCAGATTTCAGACATTAAATATGAAATCATACATTCATGCATCAAAGAAAATGCATAACAGAGAGTAACAAGAATATATCAATCATCATGTACAAACACAGAAAGCAATTGAACACCATGAGTCTGAACTAAAGATCTTTGTATTAATCCAGAACTTTTGTACACGGGTTTTTACTTTACACAACTCTCTGCTTCTACTCTCCTATGCTCTCTTCGATTGATAATTTTACAATGATACAATATGAGGGTGTCTATAGTTAGTTTTCCCTCCTCTCCTAAAACTGTCTAATCTAGAATTTAATTCTACCTACTTACATTTACTATCATAAATGCCTCTTAATCCTTCAGACGAGAGCGGGACGCTCAAGGTCTGATTATAATCACCAGTACGCCCTTTCTTAACTACTTCACTTAAGTTTGGCACATCCCACTTCAAAACGATTTAAACACTTTTGAACATGTGCCAAAATGCATTAGCATTGTCTCGCGCTCGCTTGCTGCTGACGATGCTCCTGCATCATACTCCCTCACTTGAAAATTTTCATGGACTCCTGTCCATGAGCTCTTGCACAGTCTGTCCATGCTTCTAGATTTTGGCTTCATTTTCCCAGTTGACATCTTCAACTGGATGTCCCTTCCACTTGACCAAGTATTCAAAATATTCTTTTCTCCTGATCCTCTTACTAACTCTTTTGTCTAGTATCCTTTCCATATGTGGTTTCTCTGCAACTGGCATCTGTTTTGTCCAGTGAACCTCTAGTTTTTCATCACTTATTCCTACTTTATCTTTGTATGGGTAAAAATCTAAGATGTTGAATATCAGAGAAGTTCTGATCCCATCAGGTAATTCAATCTCATAAGCATTTGCCCCAAATTTCTTCAAGACCTTACATGGTCTAATTTTCTTCATTTTCAGTTTATTGTATGTTCCTCTTGGGAACCTTTCCTTCCTTAAGTGTGCAAGAATCAAATCACCAAATTCGAACTAAAGTTCTCTCCTGTGTTGATCTGCTCTTCGCTTATATTCTTGGCTCAAGTTTTTCAATCACTCCCTAACTTGGTTATGAAGCTCCTTCATCGCTTCTGTGAAATCCTTTGCACTAACACTTGTTATCTCATCATGTTCTGAATCCATCAGTTCAGAAATTCCTCTTGGTTGTGTCCCATAAAAAATTTGGAATAGACTCTGCCATGTGCTCCTGTTAAGTGAATCATTATAAGCAAATTCTGCTTGTGACGGAATGTTGTCTCACTGATTGTGATGTCTAGTCACCAAACTCCTCAACAAGTCTCCCAAGCTCCTATTCACATCTTTTGTCTGTCCATCTGTCTAAGGATGATAAGATGAACTGAATGACAATTTTGTTCCCATCTTTTTCCATAAGTTTCTCCAGAAGTGTCCCATGAACTGGTGTCTCGATCCGAAACTATGCTCCTTGGTAAGCTGTGAAGTCGAATGACTTCTTTGAAAAACAGGTTCGCAATGTGAGTTGTGTCACTGGTTTTCTGACACGGTATGAAGTGTGCCATCTTATAAAATATTTACACCACTACAAAGATCGATTCAAACCCTCTTTGTTTTCTTGGTAGCCCCAATATGAAGTCCATGCTTACTGCATCCCACGGCCTGTCAGGTGTGGGTAGCGGTTGATGTAAGCCTGCATGTTGCCTCTTTCCTTTTGAATGCTGACAAATTCTACATCTGTCCACGAATCTTTTGATGTCTGATCTCATTCCTGGCCAAAAATATGATTCATTTAAATTTGAGAGCATCTTGTCATGACCAAAATGCCTGGCCAATCCTCCACTATGTTTCTCCTTCAACAAATTCTCCCTCATGGAGAAGTTTGGAATACACAGTCGATTGCCTCTAAACAACAACCCGTCCTGGATCGTATATTCAACCCATTGACTCCTGTCCCTGGGAATTGGATTCTCAGTTGCTTCATACACCTTTCCAAAATCTGGATCATCTCTGTACATGTTCATGAGATCATCAAAACCCAGTGTTTTGACTCTGAACTCCTGGAATGGCAAACCTTTCCTGCTCAAAGAATCAACAACTTTGTTACCAATTCCAAAAATATGCTTAATTACAAATGTAAAGTTCTGCATGTATTCAACCCATTTAACATGTATTTGATTCAACTTCTCCTATTGAGTCACAAATTGCAAAGCATGATTGTGACTGTATAAAACAAACTCCTTATGAATCAAATAGTGTCTCCACTTCTTCAATGCCTGAATAATAGCATAGAACTCCTTGTCATATGTGGAGTATTTCAATTTGGCTTCATTCAACTTCTCACTGAAGTATGCTATCGGTCTGTCTTCTTGGCTCAAGATTTCCCCTATTGCAAATCCACTTGCATCACATTTTACTTGAAATGTATTTTTAAAATCCGACAACACCAAAATTGGTTGTTCCGTGATTTTCCTTTTCAACAAATTGAAGCTTTTCTTTGCTTCTTCTGTCCAGTGAAAAGACTTATGTCTTTTCTTCACTATGTCCATCATCAGTGCACTAATTCCATTGAAATTCCTAATGAAATTCCTGTAGAAACTATCCAATCCATGAAAACTTTGAACTTCAAAGATATTCTTTGGCGATGGCCAATCCTTAATCACCTCCACTTTATCTGGATCCATCCTCAACTTGTCTGCAGAAATAATAAACCCCAAATAAGTGAGCTTTGTCTTCATGAATGAGGATTTTTTCATATTTATCAACAACTTCTCTTGATGTAGCCTCTGCATCACTGTAGCCAGATGTTTCAGATGCTTTGCCTCCATTTTACTGAAAATCAGTATGTCATCAAGATACACAATGACAAATTTTCCGATGAAATCCTTCAGAACTTCATTCGTCAATCTCATACAAGTACTTGGCGCATTTGTTAGACCAAATGGCATAACAAGCCATTCATACAACCCTTCATTGGTCTTGAATGTTGTCTTCCATTCATCACCTTCTCTCATACGAATCTGATGATATCCACTTTTCAAATCAATCTTCGAAAAAAAATTCGCTCCACTCAAGCAATCCATCAAATCATCCATCCTTGGTAATGGGAATCTGTACCTGATGGTTATATTATTGATTTCCCTCTAGTCAGTACACATCCTCCAGCCTCCATCTTTGTTCGGACTGAGAACTATCGGAACAACACATAGACTCAAGCTTTCTCTAATCAACCTTTTGTCCATTAAATCCTAGACCTGTCTTTTGACCTCTTCATTCTCCTGCAGCGTCAATATGTACGCTGCTTTATTTGGTAAACTAGCTTTAGGTATAAGATCAATGTGATGAATTATACTTCTAATAGGTGGCAACGACCGAGGTAGTTCATCCACTACTATATCAACAAATTCCTCCAGTAGCTTCTAGATTTCCTCTGGTAGATCATCCACTTTTGTGCTGGTCAAAACAATTTTAGGCTTCCTGACCATAATGAATTGTGGTTCCTCCTTATTCTTAACCTCTGTAAGAAGTTCCTTCCCAATCATGAGAAGTACAACATTACTTACTTCAAGTTTTACTTCCTTGTCCTTAATCAACAACAACATGTGAGTTCTCCCATTCTTCTCTAGGGTGTATATGTTCTTCCTCCCATCATGAATCACGTTCCTGTCATATTGCCATGGTCCACCTAGCAATAGATGGCAAACATCCATGGGAATGAAATCACACAATATCTTATCGTTATATCCTCCTCTCTTAAATTCAACTAAACATTATTTAGTGACATTTACCTGATGTCCTTTTTGTAGCCATGAAACTCTTTATGGACTTGGATGTTCAATAGTCTCCAGCTCCAGCTTTTCTACCATCTCCGTAGAAACGAGATTGTTTGTGCTACCACTATCCAAAATGACCTTGCATACCCTATCCTTGGTCTTGCAAGCAGTCCGAAAAAGACTGTTCCTTTGCACTGGATTCTCTGCCTCCTTTTCTAGTTTCAAGAGAACTTTTCACATCATTAGTGAGATTCCACCTTGAGCATCCTCTGCCTCAACATTCTGTCTTTGTGCTTCGACAATGTGAATCTCACCACCTTCTTTCTTCTTATCTGGACATTCATAAGACTTGTGTCCATTCTTTCCGCATGTCAATCATTTTACCACTCCACCTCTTCCTCTTCCTCTACCTCTAATACGAGGAAAAGTGTTGTTATCAACATATTGTCCTCTTTGTTTGACATATTTCCCTCTCTGTAAACTTCCACCTATATCAGTATAAGTCTGAGGTTTCTTCCATTCCTCCTTAGGCTTTTGATTCTTATCCTGGGCAACTGCTTTGCCTCTGGCTTGACTTCTCCCTTGGACTCTTTGACCCTGCTTTCGGCTCAGCTTCTCTTCATCTTTCAAAGCCATCTGATAAGAATCTTCCACCATTCGGATGGTCATCATGCTCATCTCATCCTAAATGTCATATCGTAGACCATTCATATATCTAGAAACTTTTTCATCATCACTTTCACGATGACCTTCCCTGATGTTTAGCTTATAAAAATCTTCAGTGTACTCCTTCACTGACATCAGCTTCTGTCTCAAATTTTGCATTCTCTGAAACAGAGTAATCTGGTAATTCCTGGGAATGAATTTTGCCTTCATCTTTGCAACCATCCTATCCCAACTCTTGATTTTCTGCTTGCCTTTGTAGCATCTGTCAGCTTGTAGCTCATCCCACCACAATGTTGCATGTCCTTTAAGTCTTGTGACAACATGTTTGACCTTTTTATCTTCCTCAACATATTCATAGTCAAAATATGTGTCCAGAGCTCTAATCTAGTCTAGAAGCTCTTCAACATCCAGGTTTCCCTCATATACTAGAATGTTCATTTTTGCCTTGGCGCTCATTCTTGCAATCACCCTAATCATATGTTCATTCGTTGCATCCTCTGTTGCACCTTCTTCTCCTTCATTTCCAGCCTCATCTTCACTTTTAGATTCACTGACATCTCCAACACCGGCTATGCACCTCTGTTTTATTTCCACGTCCATGAGTCTGGCGCATATGTCATGCATCTCTCTTTCCATGGCTGGATTTGGCACCTGCCTACCCCTTTCCTTTGGCGGATCGGGTGTTTTCCTGTCTCTTCTTCTCGGTGACATGGTGAATCTTTCTTTTCCCTGCTATAGAAAGAAAATAAATCTTTCTGTGCTCTGATACCACACTGACGCAGACCCCCAGCCTTCGGGCCGAAGTCTGCTCACAGGATTGTTCTTTATTTCCTTCGAGATAGATTGGCTCTTTCGATTCCCTGCTGGAATCTCCTTCCAATCGATTCACAGGTCCTTCGTAAGCTCCCATGTGCGAACAACACTAGGCGTGAGCTCCTTCCTCCCCAAGCGACCACAGTGCTATGACCAAGGCCTGATTCCAAAGGCACTTGTCACAAATCGCAATCTTGCGAGTTCGTGAGTCGAAACTCCCAACTCTTTCTTCCCAAATTCACGATACCCGAAATGCCGATACGGGTATGGCTCCCTTATGTTAGTGCCCTCCATGCATGACCATCCACTAGGCTTATCACTAGAACCCCTCGCTACTCCCCACTTCGCGAGTTGTAGAGTCGAACTCACATGCTCTCATCTCGTGAATTCCCGAGACGTGAGAAGTCAACGGAGTGTTGACTCCTTCCACTATATGACACGTGTCCACCTGTCTATCACACAGGCCCACAACGTGGTTCTGCCACATGTCCCTCATGCTCAACTTCGCACTTCATGACTTCGCACCTCAAGTGATGCCTCCTTTGTATCCCAACACCCGAAGTGCCGAGATCCTGAACTCCTCGCTGCTCTCTATTGCAACTTGCGACTACGCGACTTCTCCTTCCGAGTCTCTCGACTCTCCAATTGTCGAACCCTGAATTACCGATTTGCCAAAACGGTTGATGGCGCCCTTTCCCCATACTTATATTGCGTCTCACGATTTCGAGGATCTCGGGACAGAAGTCTCAACCTCCTATCCTCCGAAATGTTGAAATGTTGAATTCCG
Source organism: Picea engelmannii (assembly GCA_009831015.1). Lineage (NCBI taxonomy): Eukaryota > Viridiplantae > Streptophyta > Pinopsida > Pinales > Pinaceae > Picea > Picea engelmannii. The sequence continues at coordinate 308,112 of ML795436.1, forward strand.
ACATACTTCACCAACAGTTGGCCCCACACAAATCTTTCACCCCTTCGGGACTTTGCACTTCGTGATTTCATGAATCTTGATGCAAGGGTTTTGACCCTTCAACTCGCGAATCCACGAAATGAGATTACACGAGTGATCCAACGGTCCTTGTCGACTTGGATCCCACTGTCTGATTTCTCCCGAGCTTGCACTTGAAGAATGCTTGCCGTAACTCCCCTGCTCCTCTATAAGATCTAATGACCCTCGGGACTTCGCGAATTCTCCACAGATAATTCCAACTGTCCAATTCCTCCTTGAGAACTCCTGCGAAATGGAATAGATATTCTTTCACGAAACTTGTCCACCTACAAACAACGTCGCTACGCCTCCTTTCAACACTTCAAGGCACTAACTCTTCTCATCATTTACCACAAACTTGAGTCTTCAAAAATACTCCTGCATGCATTCCTCGCGACAACCCTTCAAATACTTCCAAGTATTTGAATTCTTAGAATCTGCGCACTCTCTTTGCAACAACAATCCTTCAACAACTCCCTCAGGTTGCAACCCATGAGACTCTACTCGGCCCGCGCACACTTTACACGGCTCCTGTGCTTAATTTTCACTTCTGCGAGAATGAGAACAATGTTATCCCTCCTGAGCTTTCAGAGACGAACTCTAATTTGTGTCAATGCACACCTTGTGGACAATTTCGTTGCACTCCTTGTAGGAAAACTCTTGCTCAGACAAAGAAACAATTGAAACTCATTCCTTACTCTCCCTCTCTTCAGATTTCAGACATTAAATATGAAATCATACATTCACGCATCAAAGCAAATTCATAACAGAGAGTAACAAGCATATATCAATCAGCATGTACAAACATAGAAAGCAATTGAACACCATGAGTCTGAACTAAAGATCTTTGTATTAATCCAGAACTTATGTACATGGGTTTTTACTTTACACAGCTCTCTTCTTCTGCTCTCCTATGCTCTCTTCGATTGATAATGTTACAATGATACAATATGGGGGTGTCTATAGTCGGTTTTCCCTCCTCTCCTAAAAATGTCTAATCTAGAATTTAATTCTACCTACTTACATTTACTATCATAAATGCCTCTTAATCCTTCAGACAAGAGCGGGACGCTCAAGGTCTGATTACAATCATCAGTACGCCCTTTCTTAACTACTTCACTTAATTTTGGCACATCCCACTTCAAAATGATTTAAACACTTTTGAACATGTGCCAAAATGTGTTGGCGCTACCTCGTGCTCGCTTGCTGCTGACGATGCTCCTGCATCAATGGTTCATAGGGTTGGGAGAATCTAGTATTATATCTTGGGAAGCCATGAAAGATATATTCCTTAAGAAGTACCAAGATTACTACAAATCTAAGGATTCTCAAAATGATATTTTCAAAATCCAACAATTAGAGGACGACAATCTCGATGATTATATGGAATGAATTTCCTTATATCTCACAGAAATCGAAGTACCATGACCTTCCAAATGATGCATTTAGGGATATTTTCCTTAAGGGGATTTCAGAGGAATACCTAGAGATACTTAACCTGATGGCATCAGGTGACATATCCCATAAACCATTTTCTAAAATCTGTGAAATGTGTAAAAATTACTCGAGGAGTAGAGCTAAAACAGGGAAGAATGTTCGGGATCCTTATAGTAGAAACTTGAAACCAGTTAGTTCAAGTGGTATCATGAGAGTAGAGATAGGGAACCTTTTAGAGAACTTCAAAACATGTATCTTAAGCACAATAGGTTCCTAGTTGGACACCCTAAAGATTAAAAATAAACAGGAGGAGGAAAATGCAACAATGAGCATATTTTTCCCAGGATGTCAGAGGAAGCATTCCTCGAGGGAATGCCCATTAGATAACATTTCAGTTTGTGGCTTTTGCATGGATGACCACTCAACTAAAAAATGTCCATCATTGCCCAGTTTGTTCGCCATCTATAGAAGTGGGTTTCCTTGGGAGTCCTCTTATGCACCTATGAGGCCATGGGAGCCTAGAAATCAACCTACATACCCGGATCTGCAGCCTCAAGTTCCACCCTATTATCAACAAACACAACAGTGGAACTCACCAATTTGGAAAAAATGGTCTACATAGTATCACCATCCTTGGCTTCAAGGATGGAGAGGAGGGCATARCCAAGGGAACCCTCAAGATCCACTTGTCCCTATGCCCAACCATCCTTACCCTCAGTTTCCACCAAACATCCYGTAKCTTCTGCCAGGTTTTGTTCCACCACCTCTACCTCCTACTCCAMAACAACCRCAACAATATCRGAATGCAAGCTCCCCAAGACCAACATTATTATCGRCATAACCAATTCCCAATCCCAATAAAAATCCCACTCAACATCTTCACAATGTTGAGATGCAGGCCTTCCCGACATATGTTATTTCTCCTATTCCATTGCAGTAGATTCAACTCAGGTTGGGAAAAGTTATGGAAAGGTAGAGACCTTCAGTGGTCATCCAGGAAGAAGAAGAAGATGAAGCCCCCAAACAACCCATGGATAAAACTAGGTGGGAATATGTTATTATTCCTAAGGACCAAGAACCCAAGCTTACCCAAAATGAAACTTCACAAATTACGAAGGCTGCTCCTTATCCAGAAAGATTAGTAATCGAGAAACCTACCACCCGAACAAAATTTGACATCTTGAATGAATTGAAGAATATTTGTGTCAAGATTCCCTTGATACAATCCATTAAAGATATTCCAATCTACAGTAAGGTGGTCAAAGAATTGTGTATTAAGAAGCTAGGAAGGAAGTAGAAGAATCCTCCAATAGTACATTTGATAGGAGAACTTTCTAAGTACATATCATAGCAGCCTAAGGTAGCAAAATACGGGAACCCGAGAAACCTTGTAGTGACCATAACCATTAATGAGGTTTCCATTGGGAACACTCTCATAGACCTAGGGGCAACCATCAATGTTATGACCGTTACTACCTTGGAGGAATTATAGTTAAAACCTCTTCTTAGACCTACCCCGAATTAGAAGATAAGACTAGGGTTATACCTGGAGGAATTTTGGATGATAGATCATAGTTACTTTAGCTTCATGGGAGTACCCAGTAGAATTTCTTTTCATCCACTCAAAGGATCCTACCAAAGGCCATTCCGTTATTTTGGGAAGACCTTGGTTAGCCACAACCAATGCATTTGTTGGTTGTAGAGAAAGGGAAATTAACATCTCAAATAGAATCTCTATCCAGAAGCTCACCATATATTCACCAACTCAACCTATCATGGAGAATATATGGTGGTTTGAATGTCCATACAAGAATGAGGACCAGGAATAGACATGTTGGCAAATGATCCTTTTTGGGAACTTCAGGAGCACACAACGTAAAATGTGCTAAACCAGTTTATTTTTTCTATCACGTGTGTTGATTTTCCACAATATTTTCCCCAATTTGAGTACATGTTTGAGGAAGACTTTCAGAAATAGTTGGACCCATCGATTTTGTCTTCGACATATTTTATCTTCGAGATAGATGGGTCTACCACATCATATACCGTGCCCTACGAGATCAGCCTAGGGAAATTTCTACATATAAATTCCGGGCTAGATGCAGACCAACAAAAGAAGTTAGTAAGTGTCCTTAAAGAAAAATCAAGGGCATTCACCTGGGAATACATTGACATGAAGGGTATACACCTTGACACATGTATTCATCACATATATACCAAGGGGGAAGTAACACATGTTAGGAAACCCCAAAGAAGGACGAACCCAACACTCAAGGATATAGTAAAAGAGGAGATCCAAAAGTTATTAAATGTTGGATTCATTTATCCCATCTCCGACAGTAAATGGGCATCCCCGCTTGTAGTGGTTCCAAAGAAAGTAACTGGGAAATGGAGAATTTGTGTTGATTTCTGGGAACTTAACAAGGCCACTATAAAGGATTACTTTCCTCTTCTTGACGCAACCATTTTTAATGATAAGCAATTGAATGATGATCTAAATCATTTATTGAGTAAAGTGTTGGTTGGATACATTGTTAGCTTCATCATCTTAACAGTTATTGATGAATTGATGTTTTTTCCATAGCTAATTGATAAAATGTTGACTTCATTGGTATCTATTATTTTACATTGCTTATTAATTAATAGAAGATAGTCATCGAAGTACTAACCCATTGAGTTATAACCTACATATATATTGTATTATTGTTGTCTTTTTTCAGGCTGGTGTTTTCATTTTGGCATACACTTCTTTATTGGTTGATTAGCCAGACTGTCTAACCTTGGTGTTAACCTATGAGAGGGAAACTTTAATATTGACTTTATACCTTTACCTCTTCAAAACCCCAGGTTACCGGGGATGTCTCCCCTGGGTTAACCTCCCTGAACAGAAAGAACCTCCCCATTGAGGTGACATTGGGTGGGGAAGGTTCCTGTTACGCCAGTTTGGCCTCAATTCTCTAGCCATTTGACCTAGCTACAAACTATGCGATAACATTTTTTTATCCCCAATTTCTAGGGATAGCTAGGAGATCATGTCTCAAGGACCACAGGTCCTAGACATGGAGTACCAAGAGCAAGATCGACCTGAGCATGGCCCTGGAGGGCCCATCTTTCTTCTTCTTCATCAGACTTGTCATGTCTATAGCAATAGCATCCATCACCTTCAGAATGGACTTGTATCAGAGAAGACTCTTGTTCCATGAGGTAATTGGTCTATGTATCATGGTATGTGTCATATTTGATCATTATAACCTTCAGATATATACATCAAATTCCTTTCATTTCTGACGACTGCTTGGATCTTACATTAACCCACTTGACCATGGTTGGGGGGATTGACAGGGTACCTTAGAAAGCTTGTACGCATAGGTTTTGGTTAGCCATCAGAGGAGATTTTGAAGGGCCATCGTCCACTCCCATCATATAATCACTCTTACATCTTATCTCCCACTCATCTATCCCATTCCCCTAGTCCAGGCATTAGGATGACCTATTTGTGGGGTTACACCTTATCTCGTGGGAAGAAGGGGCTAAATTCCCAAGAGGTAAAAGTAGCTAGTAAAAGATAAAATACATAAAAAGTAAAACCTAGAGATGCCTCGCCTAGGGATCCCCAAGTAGGCAATAAAAAGCCTCTCAACAAGAAACAAGAGGGACCCGAAGAAAAATGACAAAACAAGACCTAGCCAAGAGGATGGGGGGTGTCATCACGAGCCAATCCATTATGTTCATGGGTACCTAGCAGTATGACATTGCCATTATCTGGTTACCATGCCATGGCAGTGACCTTTGGTTGCATGGCCAAGGGAAAGGGGGTCTCATCATGAGCCAACCTTATCATCTCTATGAGAGTACTTGTGGGTAACACTATTAGCTCTAGTCACCATGCCAAGGCAGTGTCCTCTAGTTAGACCTTGAAATAATAAGAAAGAAAAAGTAATAAATAAAAGAAAGAATAAAAGCAATAAATGGCTTGGAAAGAATTGCATCCATGACAGGTACAAATCACCTTATACAAAGGCACCCACGGATAATATCACCCCTGTATTTCACTCTACCTGTATGTCTGGACATCCTTTGACCACACCACCTCGTGTTACATGGCTTGGATGATATCCTCTGGAAAATTTCCTTTTCTTATGGATGCTGGCCCAATATGGCATTTTGTCTTTTTATTCGGCTTTATATAGTAGGTCATTGTAATGTCTTTGAGCTATTGGATGATATGTTAGGGGTTTTATGCATGCATTTGATAAAATTAACGATGAAATATGATTGACATTGCTATGATCCCTATGAATAATGAGCCCATGGAGGGCGAAGTTTTTTATGTGCAGGATCATGCCCGATGGATAGGTACTAGTTGGACTGGTACACATGGGGATATGATTAGTTCAGACCTCCATGGGGCTGAAGAGCCCATTAGATGGTTTTTGGGACCCCATCAGGGGTAGAGACAGGACAGTGATTGGTCGAGCCTTTGCACAAGAGAAGAAGGAGGACGTTTTCATCCAAGACGTCTTGGCTGAGCCCAGCCTAGGGGGGTTGACTCATTACAGGTGGAGTGTGCCCCTTTTGATGCCCCAGGACGTCATCTAGGAGCCATGATGTCACCTCTAGTGTATGGCATCTTGACATAGTAGTTTGACATGTGTGGCAGAGTTTGGAGGCCCAAGGAGGGCCAACGTTTGTCATCTTTTGTTGCATATTGCCCTAAAAAGGGCCAACGTCTCCCACAGAGGGGCTTGACGTCCTGTTTATTTCTCATTTAGGGTTTTATTTGATAGTTTGATGTTAAAACAATATGATTTTGGTTATTATCCTTGTCGGCTATTTTTAATGACCTAATTTTAAATTAAAGGTCATGAGATGCTATATATTGAGGATGTTTTTCCCTCATTTGAACATAACACAACAACTCACACTTGTGAGGTCTGATTTTTTCGCCCTTATTGGGTATTTTGTCTTTAAAATTGAGGTGCACTTGTTGATGGGAGGATTTTCTTGGCATATTATGGAATTTCTCTTAAGGAAGGTTTACAACTAGGGTTTGCACATGCTTTTCTTCATGATATGTAAGTATTTTTCCTGCAAAACTTCTTGATTGAATGGTTGTAGGTTAGTAATTCTTGCATTTAGTTATAAAATTGTTGATTTTAAGACCCTAGGTGACAAACACACAAGTAGGTCCTTGTCATATGTTCCCTTAGAGAGAAATATTCTACCATTGAAGGAGGAATATAGAGCCTATCCTTTCCTACACTCATCTAAACTTCTTCCCTTAAGCTAGTTTTGATTTTAAAGGTTAAAAGGAGGGTGACATCCTAGGCCTAGGTTATCTACACCTAGGGTCGTCCATCTTTTAGGGTTTAGTGATAGAGTCATGTATTTACAACACTCTCCCTCATTAAATCCTCTTGTTTTAACCCTTTTCTTATGCTAGTCGTTTGCCAAGTTTGACCTAAAGAAGGAGGAAAGAGCACGAGGCCTTGCTTAAGCAACACCAGAGTGAGCCTCTTTCCCCTAGGGTTTTGATTCTAGGGCCCTGCTATTGCAGCACTCTAGAACCCTTCCCTCTCATATTTAGCCTGTTACCCCTTCAATCTTGTGTCCTCTCCTTTATTGACTCCATATACCCTTAGGCACTGATCTTAGGCACACAAAATTGAGGTCATAGTGTCCATAACAAACTCTTAAAACTTTAAATATTGAAACCCTAACTAATGAACTAACCCTAATTAAGGTTGGCGTCACAGTTGGTTATCTCATATTGACACAGCATTTGTCTTCTATAAGCAAGTGGAGGATGATCTAAAGCATTTATTGAGTAAAGTGTTGGTTGGATACATTGTTGGCTTGATCATCTTGATAGTTATTAATGAATTGATGCTTTTTCCATAGCTAATTGATAAAACGTTGACCTCATTGATATCTATTGTTTTTACATTGCTTATTAATTGATATCAGATAGTCATAAGAAGTACTAACCCACTGAATTATAGCCTGAATATATTCTTTATTGTTGTCTTGTTCCAGGTAGGTGTTCTCTTTGGGCATGCACTTCTTTATTGGATGATTAGCCAGACTGTCTGACCTTGGTGGTAACCTGTGAGAGGGAAACTTTAATCTTGACTTTATACCTTTGCCTCTTCAAAACCCCAGGTTACTGGGGACGTATCCCCTGGGTTAACCTCCCTAAACAGAAAGAACCTCCCCATTGAGGTGACATTGGGTGGGGAAGGTTCCTGTTATGCCAGTTTGGCCTCAATTCTCTAGCCATTTGACCTAGCTACAAACTGTGTGATAACAGGGTATACACCTTGACACATGTATTCATCACATATATACCTAGGGGAAAGTAACACATGTTAGAAAACCCCAAATAAGGATGAACCCAACACTCAAGGATATAGTAAAAGAGGAGATCCAAAAGTTATTAAATGTTGGATTCATTTATCCCATCTCCGACAGTAAATGGGTATCCCCGCTTGTAGTGGTTCCAAATAAAGTAACCGGGAAATGGAGAATTTGTGTTGATTTTCGAGAACTTAACAAGGCCACTCTAAAGGATTACTTTCCTCTTCTTTTCATTGACCAAGTCTTGGATACCATGTCGAGGAAAAAATATTTCTCCTTTTTAGATGGATATAGCGGGTACAATCAAATTTTCATAGCACCCGAGGACCAGGACAAGATTACCTTTACTTGTCCTTGGGGAACCTATGCCTATAAGGTCTTACCATTTGGATTATTTAATGCTCCTGCCACATTTCAACGAGTAGTACTAGGGATATTTGTTGATCTTATTCATGATTGTGTAAAGGTATACATGGATGACTTCATAGTATATGGCAATACTAACTAGGAAGCCTTAGATAACTTAGAAAAAGTCCTTATCATATGACAAGAAATGAACCTATCTTTAAGTCATGAAAAATGTAAAATGTTGTTGACTGAAGGAGTGGTTCTAGGACATCACATTTCATCTAAAGGGATTAAAGTCGATCCTGTTAAGATTGAGTTCATTATCAGACTTCCACCCCCCAAAAATAGAAAACAGGTGAGAATATTTCTTGGACATGCCAGATACTACCGATGGTTTATTGAAAATTTCACAAAGATTGTTGCGCCCATGTTTGGATTATTAATAAAGGATTTTTATTTTCTTTGGACTGAGTAGTGTCAAACTGCCTTTGAAACTCTGAAAACTAAGTTGTTTGTGGCACCAATTCTTAGGGGGGCCAATTGGGCTCTACCATTTCACATATCCACTGATGCCTTCGACACTGCAATAGGAGGAGTATTAGGGAAGAAAGAAGACCATCAGTCCTATGCCATTTATTTTGTGAGCAAGAACTTGTCCTGTGTCGAGTTAAACTATATAGTTACCGAAAAGGAATTCTTGGTAGTAGTTCATGATATCAATAAGTTTATCCACTACATCACAGGTTACAAAGTATTTGTACATACAGATCACTCTGCCATCAAATTTCTCATGAATAAACCCATAACTGATGGCTGAGTGACTAGGTGGCTCTTGCTATTGCAAGAGTTTAATATCACCATTCTTGACTGACCTGGAAAGGAGAATTTGGTAGTTGATTTTCTTTCACGCATAAAAAATGAGGATGATGATATTCCCGTAGATGATAGTTTCCTAGACGAGCACCTTTTTTCCCTTTCTGTAAATACCCCATGGTTTGCAGATATGGAAAAATATTTGTTGATTAAGGTTGCTTGTCATTGATGTCAACCCTTGAAGAAAGACCCGTAGCACAAAGCTTTGGGTAATGGACCCAATAGTGTTTGACGTAAATATGACTCATTATTGTTTTTTCATGGTTGATAAGAAGTAAATATGGATGAACTCCAAAGTGGTCCTCTTATGGTGAAATCCCTCACGGGAAGACGCTTTGTGGAGTAAGAGAACCCATGATTAATTGTGGAATAATGAGATGAAGGAAAGTGAATTTGTTAAGGAAAATATCCTATATGGATAGTGCTTGTCATGTCATTTCTGGTGGTATGTGGAACGTCACATAATTCCTCACGGTTAGAGAGTTATGGCCATGAGAAGTTGGAGACCCCAAGTTTGGGTAATGGACCCAAGTTTGTTTGATGGGTAATGCTATGAGTTATGATATATTTTAATATAATACTATTCTATATGGATAGTACATGTCATGCCATTTCTGGTGGTATGTAGAACGTCACATAACTCCTCATGGTTTGAGAGTTATGGCCTTACGAAGTTGAAGGACCCTCATATGTCATCTAGAAGCCCCAAAAGGTCAAAGTAATCAAAGTGGTTTA
>ML795436.1:332465-342711 GCA_009831015.1 Picea engelmannii
AATATTTACAAAACAAAGCAAAAAGAGCCGACTGTGGCTCACAAAAAACACTTTTTTAAGAAATGCCCATTTACTGGGCTGCTAAAAACTTCTTTGCCTTCCAGATCCTGCAACCTGTAAGTGTTGTTTGAAAATACTTCGAGTATCTTGAAAGGCCCGAACTAGAGGGCATCAAATTTACTGTGTTTGCCCTTTTCTTGCCTGGGTGCATCCCATTTGAGCACCAGATCACCCTACTCTAGTTCTTTCTTTTTTCTCTTCCTATCAAAAGCCTGCTTGATCTTCTTCTGATGATGGTAGGCCCTATTCATGACCTGTTCTCTGATCTAATGCACTTCCACCATCTGATGAATCCTTCTGATCACATGGTTAGGTTCTCCTTCAAAGTCCTAGAGGATATTCGCCACAGGTAAGGCGAGATGAGTGGGGAAAATGACCTCTATTCCATAAACAAGTTGGAAAGGTGAGATGCCCAGGGATTTCTTGGTTGTCACCCGATCAGCCCAAAGAGAAAATTTGAGCTTTGAGTCCCAGGCCCTTTTATTGTCCTCCAGTAGCTTCTTAATGAGCTTGATCAGACTTTTATTGGAGGACTCTGCCAATCCGTTTCCTTGAGGATAATAGGGAGTAGAGTGAATCAGTGAAATCTCGAATTGTTCACAGAACTTGACCAGAGGCTCAGACCGAAAAGGGGAGGCATTGTCAGTGACAATTCTGCTAGGGTATCCAAATCTAGCTATAATATCTTCCAGGAAGCTGATAATCACTTTGTGAGAAGTGCTTCATGTAGGGACAGCTTCTATCCATTTGGTGAAGTAGTCGATCGCAGTCAAAATCCATCAGTGCTGACCACTTGAGGGAGGATGAATTTCCCCGATGAAGTCCAATCCCCACTGCTGAAAGGGTGCTGAGACTACCACAGCTTTTAATGGTAGGGATTTGAGTTGTTTCTTTCCTTAGAATTTTTGGCATTTAATGCAAGCTTTGATTTCCCTGCAGACATCAGGAAATAAGGTGGGCCAGTAGTATCCAGCCCAGAGGATCTTGTGAGTTGTGGTCTTCCAAAAATGATGACCTCCACAGAGACCGCTATGAAAGTCGAACATAACCTTCTGAGCTTGCTGCAGGTTCAGACACCTTAGTAATACCCCTAGAGGGTCTTTCCAGTACAAAGCTTGGTCAATGACGCAATATCTGACCGCTTTGAGCTTTAAAGCTCTTGCCTTGCTTTTTTCCATCCCATCAGGAAGCCTCAATTCTTGTAGAAAGTACAAGACATCCTTGTACCAGGCGCATGCTGCTAGTGGTAAAACATTTTGGGAACTCTTGTTGGATGACTCATCTTGCTCGTTGATGAAATTGATTCCCAAGGCTCTGCAATTGGATTCGTCCAGCAACTTGGCTAAACCCTGCCCCTTTATCATCTTGGTGGGCTTGATTTCCAGATCGAATTCTATAATTTTGGCAATTCACTTACCTCTTCTTCCATCTATGTCGAGATGTATGAGAATGTCCTTCACAGAAGCCGAAGGGACATATGCAGTGATTTTTGAATGCAAGACATAGATTCTGAAAGCTTTGAGAGATTTCACCAAGGCATAGGCCTGCTTCTCCATGATCTCATACCGGAGTTCTGCATCTCTCAGCGCTTTGCTATAGAAAGCAATAGGTTGTTCTCACCCTTTATCATTTTTCTGCAACAAAACTGTCGCTACTGTATTACAGGAAGCAAAAGAAAATATCAGAAAATCTTTGGAATAATCGGGACTGATTAGCACAGGTGCCTCAGTCAACGCCTTCTTTATTTGGGAAAAATATTCCCTGGGTTAAACAGTCCATTTTACTTCATTCCCCTTCCTGAGCATGGCTGTGATGTGTTTCACCAGTTCAGCAAAATTTGAAACAAATCTCCTTAGAAAATTTATCTTCCCCAAAAAGGCTTGGACTTCCTTCTTAGACCTGGGAAGTGCCAGGGTCTGAAGATCTTCTACCCTGCCAGGATCAATTCTCACTCCCTCTGTTGACACTATATGGCCTAATATATTTCCCTCTCTCATAGCAAACAATGATTTTTTAGGGTTTAAATATAGGCCATACCTCCGACACTTCTGAAAAACCTTCTTCAAGTGGTAGCAGTGCTCTTTATCAGTCTTGGAAAAGACTATTATGTCATCTAGGTAAATCACCACAAAATTATCTTTTTCCCCGATGAAGGTTATGTCCATGGCTCGCTGAAATGTGGCTCCTGCATTCATCAGTCCGAAATGCATTTTGGCATACATGAATGTTCCCCAAGGAGTGTTGAATGTTTTCTTTTCTCGGTCCTCAGGCATGACTGATATCTGATTGTATCCAGAGAAACCATCAATCATGGATATTCTGGATGCACCAGTGACCTTCTGCAATATATGCTCCATGTTGGGCAGGGGATAATTGTCCTTCCTTGAACTTCTTTTCAGGTTCCTGAAATCGACACAGAGTCTGATTTCTCCATTTCTCTTTCTTACTGGGACCAAATTGGCCACCCAGTCGGAGTATCTCAAGGGGACAATGATTTGGCATCCAACATCTTCTTCACCTCTTTCTCCATGATGGGTAGCAGCATGGGATTTATCTATCTTAGCTTCTACTTGAATGGTCTAGCCTCTTCTTTTCAGTGGGATCTTGTGCTCGATAACTGATGTGTCATATGTTTTGAGGTCTTCGTAGGTACATGCAAACACATCAACAAACTCCCTCATCAACTCAGTGTATTCAGTTCTCTGCTCCTTGGTCAAACTCCTTGACAACTTGACGAACTTGGGCTCCTCTGGTGTGCCTATGTTGCATTCATCTGTGTCAGCGTCATCACATGAAACTCTACCCTTTACCGCCAAATCGTTCCCATCAAATAACCTTTCTAATGGGATTAGTCCTTTTGGTATGTGATTACTTGGCAGCTAGATAATCTGGTGGTCAACAACTTTATTCAACAACTCTCCAGGGTGATGGTCAGGTTCTCCTTCAATGTCAGGATCCTCATCTATGTGCAATGTAGAAAATTCATCAACGGATTGAAGAAAATTTTTGATTTCCTAATCATCCTCAAATACCTTCCAATGCTTGACGTTGTCCGGTACAGAGGGTCTGTATTTTATTTCAACATCAGATCCAACAGTGGGCAGTGTAGGAACTTCGAGAAAACTAGTTGTGAAAGCTAGAAAGTCAGTTGGAGCATTTTCTTCCCTCGGAATGTAAGAGATGTTAAAAGCCAGGAAGAAATTATCAACCAGGTCCCATACCTCGTTCCTGTAATTCTTGAGTCGAGGGTGCCTGGCCTGATAAACGTTTTTTACCTGCTGGACAATCAATTCTTCATCTCCAAACACAACTATCTCCCTTATTCCCATTTCTTGTGCAGCCCTTATACCCAGAAAAAGAGCTTCATACTCTGCCACATTGTTGGTGACTTTGAATTCCAGCTTGTACAACAGAGATATGGTCTCTTGAGAAGGGGATATGAATACTACCCCGGCACCTGCACCCATACTAGAAGAAGCTCCATCAAAGAACATCTTCCAAATAGAGGTGGTTGGAGGAGGCATCTCCCGATTGAGAATGGGATGTTTTCTGATCTGCAAAGGGGCCTCAGGAGTCTCAGTGACCTGTAACAAGCTAGACCCTAAGTCAGTGTCCAGTGCAAAGATGGGGTGATTAGTGGGGTTCGCTTCATCACTGACAATGTAGGATAGATGGGCTTCCCTATACAATCTCCTGTGTTCCCCTCCAAAGACTGGAATGGTGGCATATGTGAGATCCATCTGCAATGTCCCTCCAAGTATCTTAATCCAAGACCTTGACAACAACATGCCAAACTTGGGGGGAACATCAACTACCACAATATCCATGACCATACTCTTCATGGGCAGCTGAAACAAAGAGACTACCAGGTCCTTGATGACTCCCAAACATTGCACTCTCTTGGAGTCAAAAGAATAGAGGTCATGATAGGCTCGGGTGACCTCCAGTCCTAATTCTTCCATGACAGTTTTGGGCATGAGGTTGTGAGAGGCCCCTAAATCCATCAAGCAATTGTGCAGCACTTTGTCATGTATGTTCAGGGAGGTCTAGAAGGGAGGGGATGAATCATCTCTGTCTTCCACCATGGGGCCTAGGACAACTGTTGGATTTTCATCTTGGAGGTTTATGAAATCTGTGGAAGGGCATGAGGCTTCAGATTTCAAAAGGTCAGAGAAGCATTTTTTGAATTCGCCATGTTTGATCAGCTCAGTGAGGGGCACAGGGATTCTAATCTTTTGAATCTCATGCTCGAAATTAAAGGAAGATGTAAGCTTTGGAATTTCTCTTATTTCAGGAACATGATTCTGGACAATGGGAGAGAGGGGTTGGGCCTTCTTACCTCTGTGACTGTCTGCTACCTCGTTAGCAAGCTTCTTTGCTCTAGTGGACTGTTCCGGAACATCAGGTACTGCTGCCTTTTTTTCGGATCTCAGGTTATACCTACCTCGACCACCGCTAACTTTGTCTCCCTTACTCAATTCGTTTAGCTGACTTTCCATATGAGACTCCTCGTATGCTGCTCGAGTCAGATGAGGAAAAGGAGGGGTGAATTCTAAGAAGTGGATTTTAGGCTCAGGCTCATCTTCTTCCCCTTCTTCATCAGCCACAAAATTGTTCTGAAAGGGAGCCTGAATTCTTTGTTCGTCTCTGTCTCTTTCCTTCTCTCTGTGCATAGTTGGAGGAGCAAAATTATTTGGCCTTCTGAAACCCCCTTTGATTTCAGTGCTCTGAGGCCCTTTATTCATTTTTTTCCTTTCCACTTTCAATCTCTCCATCTCTTATTTCATAAATTTCATCACCTGGGTCAGCTCATTTACTTGAGGGTGGGGCAGTGATGGGCCGAAAGTTGAGGCTTCCGACTTTCCCTTTCTTCTGCCTGCGTCGGCCTTGTTCCTTAGTATGTCGGCTGCTAATATGTTGGATTCCACTTCTATAGCTGCATCTTGCATTTGAGCTAAGGAAGTGTCTCTTATTTCTCTCAATAGAAGATAGAAATCAGGGTCGAATGAACCAGCGTAGGAAATCTGAGCAGAGGCTTCAGAGGGATTTACCTCTGCAGGAATCTTGTTATACATTTTATTTAATCTTTTGGAGAAGTCAGAGACAGACTCTCCTTCCATATTCTTCAAAGACCCAAACTCTGTCATGTAATATATGTAACCTTTCCTATCTCCCCACTGCCTTAGGAAAACATTATCCAGGGCTTCAACTCCAGCAATAGATCCAGGGGCCAGTCCCCTGAACCATTTCCTCACCTCGCCATCCAGGCTCTAGACAAAGACTCTCATCCAGACATCTTCATTTTCAATGTTTAAGTTGTCTGCATAACTTTAGAAAGTAGCCAAGCGCTCTTCTACGGTTATGTCTCCTTCTCCCGCGAACTTAGGCATGTATTTCAAATAGTCTCCAGTAGGGAGAGGATTCATAGGATGGGGTAGGATTAAAGGAGAATATCTAGCAGTGAATATGGCATCCATTCTATTCAGAGGGGGATTAGCACCGACCATAGGGATATTAGGTGGAGGAGAAATAGGAGGAGAAGGAGTGTGAACGAGAGATGTCAGAAAGGAGGCTCTCGAAGGAGACGATGGGGAAAACAGAGAGAAGGCTAAGGGACCTGAATGTGCAGATGCTTCTCTCTGTACAACGGTAGCAATAAAAGGAGGGGTAGTGAAACCTTCCGAGGCCTGAGGTCTTAATTGAGGCACAACTTCCAGAGAGGGGGGAGTGACAAGGATCTCTCCCTCTGATACTAGACCAGGAGGAGAAAACCCAATAGGAACACTCCCAAAATTCAGAAAATGAGAAACCTCAGAGGAAAGACGACTAGGAAGCTAAGAATGAGAAAATGGATTTTTTATGGAAGGAGGTGGAGAAATACCTGATTCGGAAGAAAATCTTTTTCCCTGAGGGGCCTTTCCTTTTCTGAGAACCACCTCCGAATTTTCTTCAGTTGTAGCCAGGGGCAGTTGTGGATGGGACCGCGTGTGTCTGCCGCTGGAAGCCACAACTGATCCAACGGGTTCGCCGCAGTGGAGTCGTCACAATGGAGTCGCCAGGTGCACAGTAGCAATCTTCAAGTTCTGATATCTGATGCACCTTTAGAATCAGCTTAATCTTTGTCATTCAATCCCGGGGAAAATATTCAACTTCGTCCTTGGCAACGGCGCCATAAATGTTGGTGTCAAAAGTCACTCATGGATTGCTTGCAGGAGCAGAGCCCGACACCCATCAGTTTTTATGTCACGATTTGTTTAAAGGGATGATCAAATGGAGGTAAACTCAAGACAACATCATTTCAACTCTGAAACTAGGCCGGGTATGCATGAACGAGTGAGATCTTGATAAACTTCAAATAGTGAGTTGCAATAAAGGGTGAGTAGGGGGAAGACTTGCATGAGAAGAGTGCAAAGGTCTGTCATAAACATCAGGTTTGTAACAGACTAGAGAAGAAATCATCCGAACGCAAGATCCTTTTACATTCAAACACAGGAGACTAGAGAATACAATAATTTCATAACAAATCCTTTATCATAACATAACTGCAATAATCCACGCGAATCATTCAACCATGAACTCTCTGGTATGAGACGAAAACATAGATGGAAAAAGGCGGACTGTTTGTCATAAAACAATAAATCTCAAACACAGAGGCATAACCAGGAAACCAAAATGGTTGTTAAAACTTTACAGTTGGGAGCTTTGCTCTACCATCGATAGATACAAAAATGGCGAAAGCGCCTTCATATACTCAAACTAGCAACAACAAAAAAATCAAGACGTAGCATTGAAATATTTGCATCTGCATGGATTTTGATAGTTAACACCTGCAGTCTCTGAATGGTCATGCAACTTATGGAAGACGCGATTGATCTTTTGACAGCTTCATCGGCGACTCGACATGCCTTTAATCCATTCCCGAAATTCCCCATTACGGCGGAGACGATGTCTAACCACCACCAACCGCTTCAATCACTGCTTTCTTGGGCTTGAGGACGACCTGGCCAACTCAACACTTTAGGATGTGGAAGACTCCTCGCGCTGCCACCTAGAATAAATGAATGGCTTGACGAATAGACATGGAGGCCAGCACGAAGGATGGGGCGCATGACAGGAGTGATGGTGTCGAACTATGAGGGCGAGGCCTGAAAAGATGAGGGGGTGAGAGAGGTTATAGGAAAGACACATGGAAAAAGGAATAAGCGTAGGAGGCAAGAGGGTAGACGTAATGGACGCATTTTAGTGGGAGGTTGACGTGGAGGGAATAGGACACGTGACAAGTGGTGAGTGGACGATGAGACGGGGAAAGGGCCATCTGGACGAAAGAGTGGGTGAAAATAGATGACACACGATAGTAGGGGAAAGGCGGTTCTGGAGGATGACATGATGGGAGAAAGGCCCACGATGACTAAACACAGAGAAGCTNAGGTAGAATGGCAGGGGGGGTCTGGAATTACCTTTATTGCCATTGATCTGGGCACGCTGATCTGGACCGTTGAAGAGATGCGCCCCCGATTCCGGACCCCCCCCTATGCTTAAAGGTAGAAAGGCGGGGGGGGGGTCCGGAATCCCACATGCACCGTTGATCCGAGCGCGTGAATCGCTGCCGCTCGGACTTGCTGGCCACTTACCACAGGCGCATTTGTGTTCAAAACTTAGGACACGTGGGTTTTAACCCATTCTTTTGCATTCTAACCCCCTTACAAGAAATATCGCTAACAGTAACTACCTTGCAGATTTGTCTAGAGTACCCACCTTTTGGAAGATTATTTATTGATTGTTGCCCTAGATAAAAGGGAAGCAATCATTTCCATTGGCACACTTTTCAAGGGCATAGATTTTTGTGTACTATTTAATATTATATGGCATGGTCGTAGTGGTCCCATAGCCACCTTCTTGCACACATCGCAAGGGTGTACCTCTTCTAGGGGTTTATTTTATATTATCTTGGTTAATCAAAGCCCATCTTAGAGGGAATTCTATTTATGATGACACATGGCACAAGGAAATTATTTTCTTGGTCAAAGAAAGCTTGGACTAAGGAGGTGTTTTGCATGAGGAGAGGACAAGTGACATGTCCATTCACTTGTCTCTTATTTTATTATGTATTGTTTCACTTGTCTTTAGGAGTTTGTTAAGGATATTATTATTTATATTTTCCTAGGAGAGATCATGGATCTAGATCTTGGATATAATTATTTTATTTGCGAGGGTTTTGAGCTTGTTACCCTTCATGTTGCATGAGAGATAAATTTGTGATTTTCATCACATGGCAGGGGTGACATGTTGGGATGCTGATGGACCTTCTATTTTTGCTTGGAGACAATGCATATTGGTTGGGCATGTTGATGATTGTGGATTGTCATACTTCACCATGATATCGATGGCTTTATGACATGTTATCACTCAAAATGTATGTGCATTTTGAGTCACTTTTGAAGTCAATTCCAGCATGTTGTGACAAATTTCGTTTTGCAATCAAGAGTCTGGAAATGTGAGGGTGATGTTCCATATGCAGTAAGACAAATATGGGGCCCAACTCTATGTATGGGGTTTTCCTTTTCAAGGTTTGTTTGTTCAAAATAAGGTAAAATTTTCAAAGGTTATCTACAGCTGACAGAAGACTAGGTTGCTACACTTACTATTGACTCTGTTTCTCTTGCAAAATTTAGAGAACAAGAAGTAAGGAAGGGAGATTTCTTTAGGCAATTCAATAGCAGCCGGGACCCAAGCTTATGACCTTTTGCTGGTCAGTTTGGAATCTTGGAGATAATTTTACATAGAATATTTTGGTCTCCTATTCAGATCAGTTGGTTACACAAGACAGAGGGGTGTCATATGTTTCTCTGTATGTACTTAAAAAGTGTCACGATACATCTATTGACTAGTCTAATGTTGCACATCTGATTATGACTTTTGTACTAGCAAAGGATGAACATGTGACAGTATTCGGTAAATCATTTCCCAGTATGCCATTGGTATAGGTGTTGAGGCTCATTGTGTTTCAATTATTTTCAAGCCTAAATCAGTGAATTAGCTTCAACAGTACAAAGGTGTGGGTTCATTACATTGGTGACAGCCTTCGCCATTATTTGATCTTAGCAGAGGTAGAGGCATATTTCTGGCTGTATATGTCCAGTCTAAAGGCTCCTTTAGGCTCTTTCCCTTGATATGAATGGAAAGTGACAAATATTCTCATCACAAGACAATATTCTGTACTCATTCAACAATTATAAAAGAACTGTTCTAAAGATCAGATATATCCACAGATGCTTCCTTTGTAACATAATTTGAAGGCACTTGTTATAGCATTTGGTGGTATATGGCATAAAGAATATCATTGTCCTTGCAATCTGACCATTAATATATCACTGTTGGCACACACTTTACTTGTTGTCTCGTTACACAGGTTGACATCTTTTATTACAGCATTGACCTATGGATATAATTATTGGATATTAGCACATGTGAATGGTCTATGGTATATTCTTTCTTTCATTGCATAGCTATTTCAGATCTGCCCTCTTCTCATTGGTTAAATAACTTGTTGGATCAACTCAACCTTGTTGTCCTTGTGGTTTAATAACATCAGTTTAGACATCTTTTCCTTGATTGCAAGTTCATTGGTTATCTTTGGCATATAAGACNAAATGGTTCCATGGAAGTTTCAGGAAATGGAAGTTTATTTCAGGGAGAGAATCAACTAGTGTCACCTGCAGAGTTCACACATCCTATTCAGATTCAAGTTCACATAAAGATACCATCCATGTAAAAATCATTTCACATCATTAATTCGACAAAACATTGATTCCCTATAAAATAACTTGTGAGAAATAGCCAACACTCAAACATATCATCACATTCATGTTATCTAATTGATGAGTAGGAAGTAAACCAACAAAAAGCATTGACAAAGCTTACCAGATAGCTGCCACCATAGTTCTTTCTAATCCATACACTTAGAAGTGCAAGAATCATAGGCAACTTGGCATCTGAATCAGTCTCTAAAGCTTGATCATAATATCATTTTGCCAAGTGCAAACCAAAAGGAAGGCTCTCTCCATGTTCATGCATGTATCCAAGGTCATTAATTTAAGTGTGGGCTTCTTCTAATTTTTTGGTCATTAATTTAAGTGTGTTTTTTTATCAGTTAAAATCATTGGGCATTAATCTTCTTGATTATAGG
>ML795437.1:0-10904 GCA_009831015.1 Picea engelmannii
TAGTGTGTACTGAATCACCATGGAAAATAATTACACACCATTTAACGAAAGTGGTCAAAATTTCTCAAACTTGAATTACTCGACACCATACACTAGCCTCTAAGTTGTTTTGTAGAAAACTTACAATACTTCTTCGGAAAATATTTTTCTTGACATTTCACATGAATTTTCATAGAATATACTAACTAGATCCAAAAACCACAGACATGAAATATGGTACTACACATATAATATATTATCAAGGAAAAAACAAGCTACATAAAATTTTGACATTTGAACAAAAATTTACAAGTTAAATGAGTACATCAATAAAAAAAACATACTAACCTTACAAGTTCAAAATTCGAGCTATGTAGATCGAGAATTGGATTTTTTCAATCAGTGGGTAATGGAAAAAATAAACAGCCGAAAGAAAAGCCATGAACAATGTCGCAACTATAGCAATTGTGTCGCAAAGTCTCTTAAAGTCAAGTATATATAGATGAACTAGTCAACTAGCCGTTAGCAGATGCTTTTTGAGATAGGCAAAATTATCGTGGCAATAGCGACGAACTTTCGTGGCAATAGAGACGAACTTACGTTGCAATTGCGATGAAAATCTGGACCAAGTTAAAAAACCTATTCATGGCTATATCGACGAACTTTTGTGGCAATATCGACAAAAATCCCGCCCTATTTAAAAAAAACATGAAAATAATGGAAACGTGGAAAATTTTTGTGGAATAATCCGCCCATATGTAGTAGTGGTTGTAGGACAGTATCAATGCCATGGATGTACAATGTGTCACCGATGATAAGGTAGAATTTGGAGTGGTGTCGAATACGACGTCGCTCGTCACGTGAGATGCTCGGCTGAAAAGGTTGGGTTTGGAGATAGAGAAGAATATCTTCGTACCAAGGATTGGACGTACTAATGAGGAACATGGATTCATCAAGAAGAGAATCACAGGCTCATTATCTTCATCAGTATAGGGAAGATCACAAATAAATTCCGTGAAGACCAACGATTTTTTAGCTTTTGATTTGGAAAATTCAAGATCGAACCCTGGAGAATAACGATCCATTTGGAATATTTTCCCCCAAGTAATTGGCGAGTCAAGATGTGGTACATTAGGTTCGATTCAGCGATGACCGTGGTAGTGCATAACAAAATGTAATGGTGAAATATATGGATGACAATAACTACAGTCGAAGCCAACTTTTCGACATGCGAATATCAGAGCTCAGAACCGGATAGACTCTTACTTAGATAGTATGTCACATGTTCTTCGTCGTCATTATCCTCTTGCACTAACACCATAGAAATAGTGGAAGTAGAGGAAACCGTATAAAGGATATAATATTTCGCATAATCGGGTGGGTGCAAAAGAGGTGTGTTCGTTAAGGCATGCTTAAGGGCATCGAATGATCATTGAACAGTTTCATCCCAGATGAAAGGGGTGTCTTTTTGTAACAATCTCATAAATACCTTAGCGATTTTAGTGTAATTACAAATAAAGTGGCGAAGAAAGTTTTCCTTCTCTTGCAAACTTTGCAGTGGATAAGGTTGTTGGGAGGAGGTAAAGCAAGAATGGCTTTCACTTTTAAGGGATCCACCCTAATCCCGTGTTTGGAGACTACGAAGCTGAGTAGGTGTCTTGATTCAACAACGAAAATGCATTTGTGAGGGTTCAAACGTATGTGGTAAAACCGACATCGAAGAAAGATGGCTCGTAGGTGACCAAGGTGGTCTTCTCGACGAGATGAGTGAGAAGGTCAGTCGTCGAGGTAAGGTTTCGCAATATGTTTGATATCGTAGAAAGCATATGACATGGCCCACTGAAAAGTGGCTCCAATGTTTTTAAGGCAAAAAGGTAATTTCTGATAAGCGAAAGTCCCCCACGGGCAGATGAAGGTTGTTTTATGTTGATCATCCGGTAGAATATCGATCTAGTTATATCGAGAAAATCCATCCATAAATGAGAAAACCATGCTTCTGACACAATTATCGATAATTTGGTCGATAAAGGGTGTAGGGTAATTGTCTTTGGGACAAGCCTTATTAATATCCCTATAATCGATGCAAGCATGAATGGTCCCTTGTTTCTTAGCAATCACAACGATGTTGGAAACCCATTCGATCAAAGGCACAGGATAAATAAAACTAGACTTCAAATTTTTTTGACTTCTACCTTTATGGTCGCGGTTTTCTTAGGATGAACCGGGCAAAGTTTTTTTCTTATAGGTTTAATGCTTGGGTAAGTCTTTATCTCATGAAAAACAATCTATGGATAGATCCCTGGCATTTCTTTTTAACTCCAAGCGAAGACATCATGGAATTCTTTGAACAAGGCGTTGTCAGTTTCAACTTATGCAGCTGAACAATTAGCACCGAGATGATTGTTTTCCACAATACCTTCATGGATTTATATGTCAACAATAATAGTGGAAGAGATGTTTCCCAAATTCCCCTCGGAGATGGTATCTTGAGTGAGTATGGGAGATTGGGGATAGTCGACGATATCGCTCAGAAAGATAGAGGATATATATTTCTCAATGTCATCCAAACTCAGAAGAAAGGACGAACGATGGTGGTTGTCATCCCAAGGTGCCTCCTCGATACTAAGCATTTCCATAATAGATTCATCCGATGGAAAAAATTGTAGAATATAATAGAGAGTAGAGGATAGGGATTTTAACCAGGAGGGTAATGAGTATGTTGTAGATGCCAGTAGATGTTGGTCATCCAGTGAAGGAGAGGTGGATTGGATGGTGTCATATGAAGCCTCTACAGGACTAAGTGGCATGGTGTCACCTAGTGCGTCAAATTCTAAAGGACTAGGCACAATCCATGAATCAGATGATTCGTAGGATTGATGTGCCATAGTCGAGATCATATTGATCATGGTGATATGTTGCGAAGTGGGAGGAATTGGTGCATGAAAAGTACCCATAAGTCAAGAGTCTTTTAAAATAACTACTCCAACACTTTCATAAGTAATCTTGGAATCTCCCAAAAAAGGAATGTTGTTGGCTGCGGGAGTGCGATCGTTGGGGGTGAAATAATCTAACTGATAGATGGTCACACTTTTACCTTGATGGGGAAACTAGACACATCGAAACACCGATGAAGCAACAACAATCATGGAATAAAACCAAATTATTTATAACAAGATGTAATCGAGGGCAACATCGACTACCTCAACATATTTTAAGACAATCTTGCCTCCCAATTGAACAGCTAAGGACTGTAAAAGTCCATGAGGATGGAATCCTCTTCCATCAAATGATCATAACATAGTAGGGTATTGATTAAGACCAGGAGATTTCAATCCTTTCCAGCAAGCCAATGACATGACACATGTGGAATCTCCCTCCTCTAAGATAGTGCATTGAATATGTTGATTGTGGATGACAACATCGATCTAGAAAGAAAGATGGTGAGAGAGTCACGATTTAAAATTATAGAGATTAAATGTGATATTATTAGATGACTCGGGATCTATCGCTCTAATGGATACCAAGAGAGTCCTATGTTAACTAGGGAAATGTTATAGAACTTTGAGAGTGAACATACCACACGGTGCTTGATCCAAATCTTCAACGATGTTGTAGTTTTGAGCAGCATGTGAACTAGGATTAAAAGTTTACTTTCGAATTGTACTCTTGGGTGGACGTAAGATAGAGTCGAAGCTAGGTTTCTCAATATGGAGTGGCCCAGATGGAGGAGTAACGATGGTGGATGTTGGATCCGATGTAGTACCATTAGTTACCTTTTCTCTGTCAGGTTTAGCCGGAGTGTCATTTGTCGTAGAATGAGTGGTTAAATATATCCCATTAAACATGTAAATGTGCACACTCGATGAATCTTCCTCATTAGGAGGATGATTTGGATTGCCTCCTGTCGGAGGGGAAGGGGCTTGTGAAACTAGTGACTTCTGTTGTGGAAAAGCTTGTGTCAACACAACAGATTGGGAATTTCCTTTGAACGGTTTTGCAACTTCGTCACGATGAGTAAAATCTCATGTGTAGTGATTGTCACCACAAATGAGACATGGAAATTTTGGTTTTCGCTATGGTTGTTTCTCAGTAGCAGGTGGTTGAGTTGTTGTTTTTGTATTTTCATTTTGGTTATTGTTTTTCTTCGGTTTATTTTTTGTTTTCTTCTTCCCCCCTGACTGTTGTGGAGAAGAAAATTGAATTGCATTCACCTCAGATATTTGAGTCAGGGCGGAGGCAGACGAGAGTGAAGTTGAACCGATAGTGGGGGTAGAAACTGAGTGGTTAGTCATGTTGTTCGACTGTGAGTTGGATTGGGTTTTGACAGAACCAATAACTCCATCTGCGTGAGCTGTGGAGGATGGTTTTGATGGATCGGTTGACGTATGGGGAGCATTCAGAATCAATTCATACAAAGTATCGGACTGGGAATAAACCAAGTCCATATATTGGGTACGAGCGATGGCTTCCTCTTCGGTGATGACACCACCCATGGCTACGTCACAGGAAATTGGAGGTAAACTAGATTTAGTGAACCATTCAGCCAGTAATTGGTCAAGAATGGTTTCTTTGATCAACCGACATTGTCGTCTCCACTCATGAATATGATCAAATATATGTATGGAGTTGGTTTGACGAAGGGAGGTCAAGAGTTATGTACCAGTCTTATAACGTGATGTAGGAGCATCGCAAGAAAGCGCAAGTGGAGGATAGCTGGATATGCACCAGCGTGCATTTTGAAGATGTTTTGAATTTGAAAGGATGAAACATTAATGTAATATATGGAAAAGATATTTTTGCTTTTATGGTTTGGAGATTGTAACATAGATCTTGAGCGTTTGCTCTCATCTGTCAGTTGTAGGCATTTAATGTAATCAATGTAAAGTAGATGTAGTCTTTAATTCGATTAGATAGCTTGAGTTTGTAGGAGGGAAAACTCGAGAAAGCTCCCTCGTATGTATTGTATTGTATTATTATTCTCATTGTAAGATAGTAGAGCAAGAGAGAGGAGGAGAGCAGAGAAGAACAGAGATTGTAGAAGTTGTATAAGAATATAGTTGTTGCTATTGAATCCATGTACAGAAGCACTTGAATTAATATAAGAATGCTTTGATCCAATTTCATGGTGTATCATGGTCACTGTTTGCATCTATTGAATGGTATGTTTACAGTTTGCTTATATACTCTATTTTCATTTGTTTCAATGCACTGTGTGTATCGGTGATTTCATGTTGAATGTATGAAGTTTGTGAGGGGGAGAGCGTAAGTTTCAATTGTCTCTCTTCCTGAGAATTCCTGCAAGGAGTGTAGTGAAGGTCCACAAGGAGTGCAGTGAAGGTTCGCAAGGAGTGCATTGACGAGATTCTAAGTTTTATCTCAGAAAGCTTAGGAGGGATATCGTTGTTCTTATACCAATAGAAGTGAAAGTATAGCACAGATCCATGCAAGGTGTGTGAAGGCCAGGTCGAGTCTTAGACTTTTCCAACCAAGGAGAGTGTTTGAAGAACTGTTGTCGCAAGGAGTGTGCAGAGTTGGAAGTGTTGAATAACCAGAGGTTATTGTGAATGCCGCAAGGAGTGCGTGCAAGAATTCCGTAGAATCCTTGAGTTTGCTGAAAAGTATAAGCTCAGGAACGGTAGAGACTTTGAGGAATTCAAAGGAAGGAAGAGGTTTGAAATCACCTCGCAAAAGTTAAGTTCAGAAGGAAGGGACGTCGAGTTCTTTGGCCGAAAGCCATTGAAAGTTGAACGGGCGGTTTAAATTCTCGGAGGGAGAATCACCGAAATTCCATGGGCCATTGGATCTAGTAGATCTGCGGAGAATTTAAGGCTGAGTGTCTTTCATCGCTCGCAAGATCTTGAGAGATAACAGCTGTCATATTTGAACGGGTGAGAGCCGTTGATTTTCCATTTTTTATTTCGGCTTTCTGGAAGTCAAGAGTGTGGAGGAAGTTACAATTCAAGAATCTTGAGTCGCGAAACCCCGACGCAATCTGGAACATCAGATCAGGGAAGGATATGGACCATTGATCTGTGGCGAGGAGATATCAACATTTCAGATATTGGGAGAAGGGAGAAAAGTCACTTCACAAATCCCCGATATGCGAAATCCCGAGGCGTTGAAAATTGGGCCCCAGGTCGCAGCCGAGGGTCACGTCAGTAAAGAGTTAAGGGAGGAGTTAAGGATCGTTATCCCTTTTCGTGTTTTCTGGATTTGGAGGAGTCGAGCTTCATTATAGCAGGAGTCCCAAAATCGTGAACTGTGAAACAACTTTTGAGGTTAAGGTTGTGGTTACGCAAGTGGTCATGTGGAGAGGAGGTTTACGCCTAGCGCTTATTCACGTGGGTGTAACTTCTAGAAGGACCTATGGTTATATGTACTGAAGGTTCCACCTGGGAATGAAAGAGCCATTTTGGCTCGGGGAATTAAGAAGATCCAAAGATTGGGAGTTCAACGGACCCTGCTGAGGTGGGGGTTTGCGTCAGGTGGTATCAGAGCTAACAACTTTTGTTTTCTGTAGAGGGAAGACATAGGACAATTGTGATTTGAATTATGCGTGGATAGATTGAAACAATGCCACCAATAAGATGTCAAGAGAGAGCTATGCCCGATCCAGTCGTGCAAAGGGAGATTAGAGAACTTTGTGCTCGATTGGATGCTATGGAGACAACACAAAGACGAACACCTGATACTGGAGATATCAGTGAGACCAAAAGTGAGAAGGAAGTTGGAGATGAAGAAGAATTTGTAGCCAAAGACACTGCAGGAGAACGTCTATTCAAAGTTGTTGCAAGAATCGGTGCCAGAGCAAAAATGGACATCCCGATGTATGAAGGCAACTTAGACATTGAGGAGCTGCTAGATTGGTTTAGAGCAATGGATAAATATTTCGATTATGAAGGTATTGAAGAGGATAGAAAAGTTAAACATGTTGTCACTAGACTGAAAGGGCATGCAAAACTATGGTGGGATGAACTACAGGCTGACAGGTGTTGCAAAGGAAAACAAATAATCAAAAGATGGGATATAATGGTTGCAAAGATGAAATCCAAATTCATACCCAGAGATTACCAAATCAATATGTTCCGAAGAATGCAGAACTTGAGACAGAAAGGGATGACAGTGAAGGAATACACTGAGGAGTTTTATAGGATAAACATTAGAGTTGGTCATCGTGAGAGTGATGATGAAAAGGCTGCCAGATATATGAATGGCATGAGATATGACATGCAGGATGAGATGAGCATGATGAAAATCAGCAATGTAGAAGATGCTTATCATATTGCTTTGAAAGAAGAAGAGAAATTGGCCCGAAAGCAAGGTCAAAGGGGCAGAGGTAGAAGTTAGAGCAGAGGCAAAGCAATTGCCCAAGACAGAGTACAGAAGCCCAAGGATGAAGAGAAGAAGCCTCATAACCACCCAGAAAGGGGAGGAAGTTCATAGGGAAGACAATATGTCGATAGGAACACCTTTCCGTGAGCAAGAGGAAGAGGAAGAGGCAGAGGAGCTGAAATAAAGTGTTTTGTCTATGGAAATATCGAACACAAATATTGGGAATGTCCCGATAGAAAAAGAGATGGAGGAGGAAAAGCTCACATTTCATAAGCACAAAGGAAAAATGTTGAGGCAGAAGATGCAGAAGGTGGAAGGTCCTTAATGATGAGGAAAATTCTCTTGAAGCCAGAGAAGGAGGTGGAGAATCTAGTCCAGAGGAATAGTTTGTTTAGAACTACTTGCAAGACCAAGGATAGGGTATGCAAGGTAATAGTTGATAGTGGAAGAATGGATAATCTAGTATCCACAGAGATGGTGGAGAAGTTGGAATTGGAGACAGTTGCAAATCTGAGCCCATATAAAGTCTCGTGGTTGCAAAAAGGACATCAGGTAACAGTCACTAAACAATGTTTAGTTGAGTTTAAGATAGGGGGTTATAGAGATGAGATCTTATGTGATGTTATTCCCATGGATGTCTGACATCTTTTGTTGGGAAGGCCATGGCAATATGACAGAAATGTTATTCATGATGGAAGAAAGAACACCTATACCTTGGAGAAGAATGGTAGGACGCATATGTTGTTGCCAATTGAAAATAAGAAGGTGAAAGAAGAAGCAAGCAATACTATACTTCTCATGAGTGGGAAGGAACTTTTGGATGAAGTCAAGAAGGGTGAAGACATGCAGTTTGTTGTGGTTAGAATCCTAGAGTCATCTTGACCAGTACTTCGATGGATGATCTACCTAAGGAAATTCAGGAACTGCTGGACAATTTCGTTGATATAGTGGTGGATGATTTACCTTGTTTGTTGCCACCCATCATAAGTATAAGCCATCACATTGACCTTATAACAGGAGCAAGTTTACCAAACAAAGCAGCGTACAGATTGACGCTGCAGGAAAACAAAGAGGTTAAGAAGCAAGTCCAGTATTTGATGGACAAGGGATTGATTAGGGAAAATTTGAGTCCATGTGTTGTACCAATAGTGTTAAGTCCAAAGAAGGATGGTGGATGGAGGAAGTGTACAGACTCGAGGGATATAAACAAAATCACCATCAGGTATATATTTCCTTTACCCAAAATGGATGACTTGATGGATTGCTTGAGTGGGGAAAAGTTTTTTTCAAAAATTGATTTGAAAAGCGGATATCATCAGATTAGAATGAGGGAAGGTGATGAATGGAAGACAACATTCAAGATGAATGAGGGACTGTATGAATGGCTTGTCATGTCATTTGGCTTGACGAATGCGCCAAGTACTTTTATGAGATTAATGAACGAAGTATTGAAAGATTTCATTGGGAATTTTGTAATTGTGTATCTTGATGATATAATGATCTTCAGTAAGACTGAGAAAGAACATTTGAGACATTTAACTCTAGTGATGAGGAGGTTGTAGTGAGAGAAGTTGTTGATAAATCTGAAGAAGTCGTCTTTCATGAAGAAAGAACTCATTTATTTGGCTTTTGTGATCTCTTCGAATGAGTTGAAGATGGATCCTGAGAAGGTAAAAGCGATCAAAGAAAGGCCATCACCGAGGAATATCTTTGAAGTCAGGAGCTTCCATGGACTAGCCTGTTTTTACAGGAAGTTCATCAGAAATTTTAGTGGGATTAGTGCACCAATGATGGACATAGTCAAGAAAAGACAAAAATGTTTTCATTGGACAGAGGAAGCAGAGAAAAGTTTCAAGTTATTGAATGAGAAGATAACTGAACAACCAGTTCTGGTTCTACCAGATTTCAGCAAAACATTTCAATTCAGATGTGACGCAAGTGGATTCCTGATTGGAGTAGTCTTAAGTCAAGACAATAGACCAGTTGCATACTTCAGTGAGAAGTTGAACAAGACCAAGATGAAATATTCCACGTATGATAAAGAGTTATATGTAGTCATACAATCACTGAAGAAATGGAGGCACTACTTGGTTCCGAAAGAGTTCGTTTTGTATAGCGACAACCATGCCTTACAGTTATAACCAAACAGGATAAATTGAACCAGAAACATGCAAAATGGGTTGAATTTATGAAGAACTTTACTTTTGTTACAAAGCACATTTTTGGAACTGCTAACAAGGTTGTTGATGCATTGAGTAGGAAATGTTTGATTCTGCAGGAGTTTCGTGTGAAGACCTTAGGTTTTGATATCCTTAAGGAAATGTACAGAGATGATTCTGATTTCAAGGATGCTTATGAAGCATGTGAGAATCTTGTTTTAAGGGATAGAATCCAATGGATTGAATACTTGATTCAAGATGGATTGTTATTTAAAGGAAATCAGTTGTGTATCCGGAGGAGTTCTATGAGAGAAAACATTTTGAAGGAAAAACATAGTGGGGGATTGGCTGGACATTTCGGCCATGACAAAAAAATTGCACAACTGAATAGTTTATATTATTGGCTAGGAATGAGGACAGATGTCAAAAAGTTTGTCAACAGATGTAGAATTTTCCAGTACACAAAGGGGAAAAGACAGAATACAAGATTGTATCAATCATTGTCGATACCAGAGAGACTGTGGGACGCAGTAAGCATGGATTTTGTGTTAGGACTGCCAAGGACACAAAGAGGTCATGATTCCATATTCATGATAGTCTATAGATTCTCAAAAATGGCATATTTTATTCCATGTCAGAAAACTAGTGATGCAACACACATTGCAAATTTGTTTTTCAAAGAAGTTGTTCGACTTCATGGTTTACCTAAGAGTATTGTTTCAGACAAGGATACCAAATTTGTTGGTCATTTATGTAGGAAACTATGGAAGAAGCTGGGGATAGGTTTATCTTTTATATCATCATATCACCCTCAGATGGATTGTTTATGGATAAATTCGTGAGTGCGGACACAGACCAATCTCCCCAAGATCCACCTGGATCTGGAACAAACCGTAACAGAATACTACTCTTTCCCTAGATCTTGATATTGAATGAACTAAGAGAAATGGATAGTGGACATACCTTATGAACGCTCTCCTTTAATCTTTGTTGTTCCTCGCTCTGCTCCGATTCTCTTGTGTCGTCCAATCACAACAACACAAACCAATCACAGCAAGGGCATTAATATATAAAATACCTAGTCTATACATGTGATCAAGGAATCATGTAATAAGATGACATCATCATTATGGGAAAGGGACATATTCATGTATTGCATTTAACTGAAAGAGAAATATAAAACCTGAGCCTTGATGTCGTAAATCTCCTTTCGATGGCTTCTAGCTCTGACACACACACTTGCTCATGCATGAAGAAGTTCAACCACAAATGATTACTTGTTGTCTCTTGCTGTTGTAGCTTCAATCCTCCATACAGTCTTGCACCAGTTCTCCCATCAATCTCTAGCTAGCTTGCTTGTTTCTTGCTTAACCTTTTCCATAAGTAATCTCCTCAATATATAGGAGAAGATTGATTAGTTACTTGGATAGGGAA
>ML795437.1:11004-22433 GCA_009831015.1 Picea engelmannii
TTGATTAGTTACTTGGATAGGGAATGATCCCAAGATATCTGGAAAGTCAGTATTTTGCCAACCATTCGAACTCCAACTCATCCTTCTAGAAGATTCTTTCTAGAAGGGTCGAGAACTTATTCATTTTCCACCTTTAGAAACATGTCCGCACCCTAGCTATTAATACAGTGCGGATAGTCCGCAGTCAAGATGAATGCAGCATGCGGAAATTAATGATTTCCACAGGAGAGTATAATGCAGCCTGCGAACTATTCCCAAAAATGTGATTTTGAGAAAATGATAAATGTAACCGTCTTCTGGAAAATGTTCTTATTGAAGAGTTTTGATCTTCTATCATCGTAGTATCATCTCGATAACCAAAAATGTGGATAACATGGATGGATAGACTAAGGTAGTGAATCGAAGTTTGGGGGACTTATTGAGGAGTTTAGTAGCTGAACATCATAGTGAGTGGGATCAGATTCTGCCACAAGCGGAATTTGCATATAACAACTCACCTAACTGAAGCACAAGATAGAGCCCATTCTAGATAATGTATGGAATGCAGCTAAAAGGAGTATCTGAGTTGAAATACTTAGAGCAAAGTGAGTTCAGAAGTGTTGGAGTGAAATATTTTGTAGCAAAGATGCAGGAGCTCCACAGTAAGATTAAAGAGCAGTTACAGAATTCCAACCAGGAATACAAGTGCAGAGCAGATCAACACAGAAGAGAGCTTTAGTTCGAAGTGGGATATTTAGTCTTAGAACACCTAAGAAAAGAAATATTCCCAAGAGGAACGTATAATAATATTAAGATGAAAAAGATAGGGTTGTGTAAGATTTTATGAAAATTTGAGGCAAATTCTTATGAGATAGAATTTCCAGATGGTGTGGGCATATCACCCATATTCAATGTAGAAGATATGTATCCTTACAGAGCAGATGAAGCAAGAGGAGAAGAGAGAATTCAGTGGCTCAAACAGATGCCTGTAGCTGAAAATCTGCAGATGGAAAATATCATTGACCAGAGAGTTGGCAACAAGACCCAGAGGAAGACACATCTTGAGTATTTGGTAAAATGTATAGGACACTCGATTGAAGATACCAGTTGGGAAAGTGAAGAAAATATCTAGAAACATGGACAGACGGTGCAGGAGCTCATGGAAAGGAGTCCATGAAATTTTTCATCTAGAGGAGTATGATGCAAGAGCATCGCAAGCAAGCGCAAATGGAGGACAGCCGGATATGCACCAGCATGCATTTTGAAGATGTTTTGAACAGGGATGATTTTAAGGATGGAAATTTATTTTAAAATGTAGAAACCTTGGCGAATCTTACTAATCCTTCATATGCCAACTATAAAATGTTTGGTTATATTTTTGTAAAAATATTCAAATTTCTAAAGGTTTTATATAGTTTGTATAAAATTTTGGTAATTTTTAAGGTAAATTAATTTTATCCTATAGAATTTGGGCGAATAATTTTTAGAATAGCGAATCTTCTTTTAGGAAAAAACATGGAAAATTATCCCATGAGCGAAATTTAGCCCCTAAAATCATCCCTAGTTTTGAATTTGAAAGGATGAAACATTAATGTAATATCTGGAAAAAATATTTTTTCTTTTATGGTTTGGATATTGTAACGCAGATCTTGAGCGTTTTATCTCATCTTTTAGTTGTAGTCATTTAATGTAATCAATGTAAAGTAGATGTAGTCTTTAATTCGATTAGATAGCTTGAGGTTGTAGGAGGGAAAACTTGAGAAAGCTCCCTCGTATGTATTGTATTGTATTATTATTCTCATTGTAAGATAGTAGAGCAAGAGAGCGTAGGAGAGAAGAGAAGAACATAGATTTTAGAAGTTGTATAAGCAAATAGTTGTTGCTATTGAATCCATGTACAGAAGCACTTGAATTAATATAAGAATGCTTTGATCCAATTTCATGGTGTATCATGGTCACTGTTTTCATCTATTGAATGGTATGCTTATAGTTTTTTTATATACTCTGTTTTCATTTGTTTCAATGTTGTGTGTGTATCATTGATTTCATGTTGAATGTATGAAATCCATGAGGGGGACAGCGTAAGTTTCAATTGTCTCTCTTCCTAATGATTCCTGCAAGGAGTGCAATGAAGGTCTGCAAGGAGCACGTTGATGAGATTCTGAGTTTTATCTCAGAAAGATCTGGAGGGATACCATTGTTCTTATACCAACAAAAGTGCAAGTATAGCACAGAGTCATGCAAGGTGTGCACAAGCCAGGTCAAGTCTTAGAATTTTCCAACCAAGGAGAGTGGTTGAATAACTGCTATTGCAAGGAGTGCGCGGAGTTGGAAGTGTTGAATAACCAGAGGTTATTGTGAATGTCGCAAGGAGTGCGTGAAAGAATTCCCTAGAATCCTTTCATTTTCAGCAAAGTATAAGATCAGGAAGGGTAGAGACTTCGAGGAATTCGAAGGAAGGACGAGGTTTGAAATCACCTCACAGAAGTTAAGTTTAGAAGGAAGGGACGTCGATTTCTTTGGTCGAAAGCCATTGAAAGTTGAATGGACGGTTGAAATTCTCAGAGGGAGAATCACCGAAATTCTGTGGGTTGTTAGATCTAGTAGATCTGTGGAGAAGTTAAGGCTGTGTGTCTTTCAACACTCACAAGATCAGGAGAGATAGCAGCCGTCAGATCTAAACAGGCGAGAGCCGTTGATTTGGATTTTTGTATTTCAGCTTTCCGTAAGTCGGGAGTGTGGAGGAAGTTGCAATTCAAGAATATCGAGTCACAAAACCCCGACGCAATCTGGACTGTCATATCGTGGAAGGATCCAGACCATTGATCTGTGGCGAGGAGAGATCGATATTTCGTATATTGGGCGAAGGGAGAAACATCACTTCACAAATCCCCGATACGTGAAATCCCAAGGCACTGAAAGTTGGGCTCGAGGTCGCAGTCGAGGGTCACATCAGTAAAGAGTTAAGGGAGGATTTAAGGATCGTTAGCCCTTTTCGGGTTTGTGGGATTTGGAGGAGTCGAGCTGCATTATAGTAGGAATCTTGAAATCCTAAACTGCAAAACACCTTTTTAGGTTAAGGTTTTGGTTACGCAAGTGATCATGTGGAGAGGAGGTTTGCGCCTAGTGCTTATTCACGTGGGTGTAACTTCTAGAAGGACCTGTGGTTATATGTACTGAAGGTTCCATTTGGGAACGAAATAGTCATTTCGGCTCGGGGAATTAAGAAGATCCAAAGACCGGGAGGTCAACGGACCCTGCTGAGGTGGGGGTCTGCATCATAACGGATGGGTAATTGAAAGTGCGTGAAAAAATCCATGCCAAGGGAATTAAAATCTTGAAAAGTACCGTGTTGGAGCTCAATGTACCATTTGGCTGTGGATCTCGTAAGTGTGCACTGGAAAAGACGTAACTAGATAGAATAATCCATAAGTGAGTTTGATGAAAACCATAGATGGAAAGTCATAACGTGGTTGTTAGGGTCTTCTCGAGGTTTAGCGTCAAATTTTGGGATGTCGAAAGGTAATTTAGCAGGAATAACTGGCCAGAAAGAAGAATTTAATATGGGATCATTTGTCAATCTTGATAGATCTGGTAGATCTAGAGTGGCTAAGAATGGTAGTTGTCTTTTGACCTGAGGATGATACTAGTGTAGCATGGGGACACTAGTAAGGCCGTAAACTAGTTGAGGTGGATAGTTGTAGCCAACAGACCCTCCCATGTACTGTTGTTGTTGACTAGTATAGGTAGGATTCATTTGTTGAGGAACGTCCATGAAAGGAGAAGGGAAACCCATTTGGCAATGGGGAGCATAACCAATGTAACCTGTGGGAGGATAGTTTGCTTGATTAGCTTGAGATGGGTAACCAGGCTACCCTTGAGGAGGGTAACAAGGTTGTCCTTGAGGAGGGTAAGGATTTGGCCCTTGGGGAGGATAAGATTTTTTATCTTGAGCACCCCAAGTGGGATTATGGACCCTCGGGAAAGGTTGTCCAAAATGTAATCCAGAAGGATTTGGATTGGGTATTCCTCCTTGTGGGTTGGGTAATGATGGCCCTCCCTGAAACAGTGGATGAAATATACCTCCTTGGGGTTGTCCCCGGGATTGTGAGGGGTTTCCTGTGAAATAATGTTGTCCCCCTACCATTTATTGGGTAACAACTGGGGTTTGACCGATGACAGGGGGTTCCCCCCTAGTTGGCATGGGTATGTGTAAGGATGTTTGTCCCCCAGGAGGGATGTATCCGCTAGATGGTGGTTTCCCCCCAGTCGGGATTTGTCCCGCAGTTGAGTGTATGTGTGTGGCAGGGTTTTGCATTCCATGATGCATAGGTGTCTTGATAGGTTTATGTGGAATATAAGGAGCTATGGGTTGAGAAGGTATGGTAGGAGTAACTGTAAAGGTACTTTTCACATGACTAGGCAACACGACTCTGGTGTTACTTTGAACTTGTACTGAGGTGGTAGCAATATTGACTACTTGCTCGATGGGATAGTCGATAGTTTGACCTGACGATCCTTCCTCCACACCAATTGAGGTAAACGGTCAAAAGGTGGTTGGCTAAAATTGATTTTTTCATAAATATCACGTCTCGATGGAGTTCTCCATATAAAACGAACATGTGTTTGTTGGGGATTTACCATTTCAGCAAAACGGACAGGGGTCATGTACTCATCATTAAATTTTGGTTGTGTGGATTCCATATTTATCTCAGTATATGGCCTTGATGGTAGGCGAGGGGGTAATCTTCTTCTATAATGTTACCTGAGGAGTCCAAAAGGAGAAGGAGTGGCTCGAAAGGAACTTGTGAAGTCGGGTTAATAGGAAGAGTGGAATCCTCCTCAATTGTAACTAAGGCTCTCTCGGTATTTGCTAAAAAAGGAGTAGCAACACTCCCAACGTCTGAATGGTTCTCAACCTCTTCATGGTAAAAGTCTTCAGGTGAGTTAGGAGGTAAGGGTTCATAGCCTTCTGGGGGAAACCCTTTCATCCTACATGATCTATGAAGACCTTTATCGTCTACAGTATCAATTTTGAAAGACAATTAAGCAAATAAACAACACTCGCTAAAAATCTAGAAAACCAACAAGCAAACAATGCCTTTTCTCAATGAACATACTAGATGGTGATGAAATCCAACATCATGTGATCAAAGTGAGAAGGGGATAGGATATTGGCGGGTGGATCAGTTACGTTGGTGACCTGCTTAACATACTTACACCTTGGTGCAAGATTCCTCACGTTTTTACCCGTGGGTTACCCTCCAAGGATCCCGAGTGAGTTTGACCAATGTTTGTTATCGGTACAGTGAAGACTCCCCTTCACCGTCACCTCGTGCAAGGACCCTAAATATTGTGGTTACTAAGGACACCAAATCGCAGTCAGCCTTTGGGCAGGTAGAGTCGACAGTTGAGTATGAACATATGGGTAGGATATCAAGTCTGATATCCTTCAAGAGAACTGAGGATAAGTGGACCTGTAAAACTCCAGAGGACTCCGAATGGATTCGGAATTAACGAAGCTCTGAGACCAAATGAAGATAGTTGAAACTCAAGAAGAACCCCCAATATATGATCTGACTACTAAAAATGGTTAAGCCTCAGAGGGATAATCTTTGTTTCTCTCCTGAACATGACCTCGTGCGTAACCCCAGTGTGAGAGGGGGATCCCAGTTATGCTTATATGGAAATTGGATTTACTCTCCCTATCGCACAATTTGGAGTTTGGCTTGAATTCTTTGGAGAGTTATTCTCACAACCTATTCCAAAGCGCTAATCCTAGTCTATTGTTGGCGTAAATATCTTAAAAATAAAAAGTCTCTAGATAGATTTTAATTAGCATTGATTTAAGTGGTTGTTCTTTACGCAAAGGTAAAATGAAAGTGAAACTAGTGATGTTATGACTCGAATCCCAAATAAGTAAAAGAATGATATGCAAAATTTTCTTTCAATGAATTTCTATCTATGGGAAGGAGAAGAGTTTCTTTCTTTCACTACCAAACACAAGAATTCAAAAATTTCCTGCAATTCGTTTTCAACAAGAATCCAATTAAGTGCTAAAAGAAATCCTTTCCAATATCCACAAACCAATGAAAAAATTATCCCTTCGTTTGATTGAATAATTGGTATAATTCTTCTTATTTCACTAATAATGAAGAATGATTTCACTATTTTACCTTTGGAAATGAGGAAGCCAAATAAAATAAACAAGGACACTCTTAGCAATCGATAAGAGACGAAAATAAGAACAAACTATCTATTCAAAGTAAAACATCAAAAACAAAGAATCTCACTTAAAAATATTTCCGGAAATGAGTAGGATCAAAGACCAAATAAACAGGACTGAGATCAATGGCTTTCCCTATAACAATCTCTAATCAATCAGATGAATGAAAAGAGCAGCAAAAATAACCCGAGTTTGAGAAAAATGGTTTTTTTTGTGACAAGGAAAGACAACAAAAAACCCAATCAAAGACTAAAATAGTGACAAGAAGCAAGTTGTAAGTCAAACAGAAGAAATAACTTGATAGAACAGGATCTGAGATAGAGAGAAAGACTAAAGAATTACACCCAACAAACAGTTAGTCAACAATTTTTCTAGGCAAGAAACAATCGACGCTCTGGTAGTGACAGCACTAAGGTGTTGCAACGCTCCTTAATACACTTAAGGGTGGTGTCGATTGATAAATCAACGCTCTGACTTGAACTGGAGAGGGAGTTGGTTATGAGAAAAGGTTTGAAAAAACCCAAAAAATTCAATAACTCGGGAAAGTTCAAACAAAGACTTTGTATGACAACTTTAGCAAAGATAAAAGATGTATGGATGGATCAAATTAGCAAACGGGATCTGAAGATATGAAAAAGGCAAGGACAAACCAAGGAAAGAACCAAAACTGAAAGCTTCGATCCCCAGTGGAGTCACCAATTTCAGTTATGGAATAATTCCCCTGCAGATAGGTGAATGTCCCCTTGGATTATAGACCCCTAATACCAAGACAGAATGATACAAATGGACACTAACATCCCTTTGAGATTTGTCTAACTACCCAAAAAGTGAGAAGGGGAAAAAGGTGACCGTACCTATTTCTGGTCTTTGTCCTCACTGCTCCAATTCGAGCTTGATGTCCAAACTCTTTCACACAGCTTGATACCTTCAAAACCACGGACAAAAAAGAGAAACAAGGAAACTCCTACTCTACCATATTGGATTAAAAAACTTCATCTACAATAGACAAGCATATGTAAGAGATACACAAACTAGAAGGGAACAAGCCAAGTATATTTATGAGAACTTGAAAGAGACACTTACAATCATGGATGGTGTTGTAGAAGCTTCTCCAAATCCTCCTAGTCCAACCCCTTGCTCGAAAGATCCACGATCAAAATAACAATGCTTTTGCTGATTTTTTCCTCCTTGTTCACCATGAGAATGCCTCCATTTATATCCTTTGGGAGGCCCAATCACCTTGGCTATATTTGGGATTAGTTGAGGATATGACTCCATCAGTTGTGGCATCTCCCTTAGATGCAGCCTAAGGGTTAGATTCGAGCCAAACCAAATCAAATCATCCCTAGTTGTATCTAGAGAAAAGGAGGATTTCTTCCCATGATTTTCTCAACCAATCGGCACTCCTCTACAATGGGAAACAAAGTGCTACAACGCTCCCTGCTAGATAGATAGAGAGCACTAGCACTCCCTGCATATGAGCAGGGGAGCGTTGATATTCCAAAAATTTGTCAAGAGGACCAATTCTCATAGAAAAACACTTTGTTTCGTCTGTAAAATGATGTTGCTTCTTCTTCTAACATGTTCTATAGGATGTATCAAGTGTTTCCATGGTGTTGTTCTCAATGCGACACACACAGAACACAAACTGCGACATTTACGACACTTGTGACAAAAGTGCAACACTTGTGACACTTGCGACAATGAGAATGTGACATTATCGAAGTGAGGAATTTTGATGTGCAACACATTCCTTTTCATGTGATGCCTTGCATTGTCATGCCTTGCCTTCCCATGCCATGCCTTGCCTTGTCTTGCCTTGCATGCCTTTCCATGCCATGCCTCGCCTTTCCATGCCTTGAATTTCCTTGCCATACCATTTTTTGCCATGCCATGCCATGCATTTCATTTCTTGGCCATGCCATGTCTTGCATTGCCTTGCCATGCCTTTCCTTGGCTAACCATAATTCATTGAAAAGGTACTTTCATTATCATATTCAAAACTAATTGTTTGTAAAAATATAATTATTTTCATTGTTTGATAGAATTTGTTATCAAGTTAATTTAATAAAAAATCCATGGCATTCATGTATCATACATTTTTTCTTTCCTAAAAAAAATAATTCTTGTACTAAATGAACAAGTTTAATACGTAAAAGTTACAATCAAATGATTCATTAACCATGTAATTCTACAACGTGTTATCCCATCTATCTTAGATAAAAATACTTGCATGAGAATTTCAATGTCATAACATAAGATCTCTTTATTCATATATCTAAGGTATCTTCATAGTTGTCAAACATTGATTATCATAATTACTAGGATTTACCTAGACCTAGACCTTGCCTTTCCTTGCCATGTCTAGCTTCTCTTAGCCTTGTCATGTATTGCCTTGGCTTGCCTTGCCTTTCCATGCTTTTCCTTTCCTTGCATTTCCTT
Source organism: Picea engelmannii (assembly GCA_009831015.1). Lineage (NCBI taxonomy): Eukaryota > Viridiplantae > Streptophyta > Pinopsida > Pinales > Pinaceae > Picea > Picea engelmannii. Next base: position 19,652 of record ML795437.1, read on the forward strand.
GCCTTTCCTTGCCTTTCCATACTAACATATCCTTGAATGGCTTGAGGAGACGAGTTGAAACTCACAAAAAAACTAAAATCGAGACTCAGATGGATGAACCGTCGGTTTCATTGGATCTCAGGCACCGAGTTTCAGCTAGTGGGGCCCCTCCACTATCATTTTGTTGACAAGAAAACCGTTTGTTGGAGGATATTTGACACTAGGGTTTTTCTCAATGAGGCATAGTGCAATTTATGAACAAGAGGTCGATTTGGATTAAAACTATGTGAGGAAATTGTGGGTAGTGTGGTCATGTGGGCCTTGTCCAAACAGACTTGCAGGAGCTTATGAAACTCCGTTATGATGCTTGGCTTGGATTTTATTCCCCTGAAAAAAATTGGCGGCATGTCCTTGAATGGATTGAGGAGGCAAGCTGAAAATTGTGATAAAACTCAAACCAAGACTCATATGGATGAACTGTTGGTTGCATTGCATCTAGAGTATCGGGTTTCATCTAGTGGGGCCCCTCCTATGTAATTTCGTTGATCGAAAAATTGTTTGTTTGAGGATATCCAACACTAGGGTTTTGCTCAATGAAGCATAATGCAATTTCTGAACAAGAGGTTGATTTGAACGAACATTGTGTCGGGTGACTTTGGGTAGTGCTTTCGTGTGGGACTTGTCCAAATAGACTTGCAGGAGCTTATGGAACTTTGTTATGTTGCTCGGTTTGGATTTTATGCCTCTGGACCAAATTGGCGACATGTCCCTGAATGGCTCGAGGAGGCAAGTTGCAACTCGATATAAAACTCAAACTGGTACTTGTATGGATGAAACATCAGTTGCATTGGATCCAAAGCACTGGGTTTTAGCTAGTGGGGCCCCTCCAATGTCATTCCATTGATTGGAAAACTATTTGTTAGAGGATCTTTGGCACTTGGGTTTTGCTCAATGGGGCATATTGCAATTTCTGAAGTAGAGGTCGATTTTCAAGAACATTATGTTGTGTGATTGTGGGTAGCATGGTAACATGGGTCTTGGCCAAATAGACTTGCAATAGATTATGTAACTTTGTAGTGCTACTCGGTTTGGATTTTATGCCCCTGGACCAAATTGGCGAAATGTCCCTGAATGGCTTGAGGAGGCGAGTTGCAACTCATAATAAAACACAAACTGGGACTCGGATGGACGAACCGTCAATTGCATGGATCTGGAGCACTGGGTTTCAGCTAGTGGGGTCCCTCCGATGTCATTTCATTGACATGATAACCATTTTTCGGAGGATCTCTAACACTAGGTTTTTTCTCAATGCTTATTACATATGTTTTACAATTTAACACCTTGTTAGGCTAGACATGGAAAGGCATGGCATGGCATGGAAAGGAAAGGTATGGCATGGCATGGAAAGGAAAGGTATGGCATGGCATGGCATGGCATGGCATGGAAAGGAAAGGTATGGCATGGCATGGCATGGCATGGCATGGAAAGGCATGCAAGGAAAAACAATGCAAGGGATGGCATGACAAGGCAAGGAATGACAAGGCAATGCAAGGCATGGCATGGCAAGGCAAGCCTTGGCATGGAATGGCATGGCATGGCAAGTCAAGGAAAGGCAAGGCATGGTATGATAAGGCAAGGCATGCAAGTCAAGGCATGGCATGGAAATGCAAGGCATGGCATAGCATGCCAAGGCAAGGCATGGCATGCTAAGGCAAGGCATGGCATGGCATGGAATGGCATGGAATGGAAAGGCATGGAATGGCAAGGCAAGGCATGGCATGGCATGGCATGGAAAGGCAAGGCATGGAATGGAAAGGCATTGAAAGTGAAGGAAAGTAAAGGCATGGCATAACATGGCAACACAAGGAAAGGCATGGCATGGCATGGGAAGGAAAGGCATGGCATGGCATGGCAAGGTAAGGAAAGACATGACAAGGCAAGGCATGGCAAGGAAATGCATGGCATGGAAAGGAAAGACATGGCATGATAAGGCAATGCATGGTAGGAAAGTAAAGGCATGGCATGGAAAGGGAAGGATGGAAAGTGAAGGAAATTCAAGGCAAGGCAAGGCATGACATGGCATGCCAAGGCAAGGAATGGCATGGCATGGCATGGAAAGGAAAGGCATGGAATGGCAAGGCATGGAAAGTGAAGGAAAGGAAAGGCATGGAATAGCATGGAAACACAAGGAAAGGCATGGCATGGCATGGAATGGCAAGGAAAGGCATGGAAAGGCAAGGAGAGAGATTGCAAGGAAAGGCATGGAATGACATGACATGGCAAGGAAAGGCGTGGCATGGAATGGCATGGAAAGGAAGGACATGGCATGATAAGGAAAGGCATGGTAGGAAAGTAAAGGCATGGCATGGAAAGGAAAGACATGTCATGATAAGGCAAGGCATGGTAGGAAAGGAACGACATGGAATGGCAAGTCAAGGCATGGCAAGTGAAGGTAATGCAAGGCGGGGAAAGGTATGGAATGGCATGGCAAGTGAAGGAATGGAATGGCATGGAATGGAAAGGCAAGGCATGGTATGGCATGGCATGGAATGAAAAGGAAAGGCATGGTATGGCAAGGCATGGCATGGCATGTGAAGGGAAGGGAAGGAAAGGCATGGCATGGCATGGCAAGGCATGGCATGGCATGGCAAGGCATGGCATGAAAAGGATTGGCAAGGAAAGTGAAGGTAAGGAAAGGCATGGCATGGCATGGAAAGGCATGGCATGGAAAGGCAAGTAATGACAAGGCATGGCATGGAAAGGCATGGAATGGAAATATAAGGCATGGAAAAGGAAGGCATGG
>ML795437.1:34268-52037 GCA_009831015.1 Picea engelmannii
CATATAATCCACTTTTGATATTATCGATAATAAATTTATATATAAATCAATCCATATGGTACGTCTCGTTATATTTACTTGTGCGAGAATGGACATGAATACATTAGTGTTGAAAACTTAACCATTCTCATATATCAACAATAGGCTTTATGTTGAGAATGCGTGTAGATGGGCCAAAGAAGGAATACAAGTAGCATATCACTATTATAAACTATAATAAGTAATATTGAAGACATAAATGTGATCGACCATTAAATTGATTCAAAAGATCGTTTGAACATCGTTGTAGTTCAAGTAAGGTTAAAATAGTGGTTGAGGGCTTCTTTGTGTTTTTTTTCCTTGTATTGTTATTTAAACAGCACTTAATACTGTTTCAAGGTGTGGGATCACCCACATATTTTGTAAGACAATCTCTACTTTAATTCCAAAAAATTGTCTTCAATTAAAGTAAAACCTGTTCTACTGTAAATTTCTGTTGCAGGGTATCAGGAGCCAGCTTGTTTAACAGCATTCTGGCCTGCTGAAGTAGTTTTTCCTCTTGCTCAGGAGGTAAGGGCCTCTTTGTATTTGGAGTCACTACATTAGATAAATCAATTGTTTGGGCAGTTGTCGTCCAATTTGACAAGTTTTATGGTAACATCGAGGGTTCTTGGACAGTATTAATTGAACATTCAAAGTGGGCAAATCAAAATCATATAAAATTATCATTGATGCCAATAATAGACGCTAATCTGAATTAAGTGAATAATTCACTGTGGCGGGTAGATTTCTACGGGAGGAGCAGCGAAATGCACTTAGACGGGGCATTTTGTCTACCAGTAAACGTTTGTCTTCTTGCAAAATTTCCAGCCCCTCATTTCACTGAAAGCTCTCAGTACAAATATCAAATGAAACAAAATTTAGACTCTTCAGTAGAAGCGTCAAAGAGATCACATCATACATTTTGGCTCTAATTAACACACATCATACATTTTGAAGTTCAATGACAGATCTCTGAAATGCTATGGTTGTAAAAATTGTTTTTCATATGATGAGGTCTAGCTTCAATGGGTGCAGTTGCTCCACTACTCCCCCACTCCACAGCAATTTGGGACATCCAGACGCATCATGGTTCGCCAACGATCGCGAATGTTCAATACCTGACAGTTGTTCTAATTATGTGCACAACTCCTCCAAAGATGCAATGTTCCAATACATGGCAGCTCGTCCGCTTCTTTGTAGCTCCTCCAAATTCGTGGAATTTAATACAACTTCAATATCTTTGTTTCCAGTGAAGCACTTGGAGATTCTGTAAGTTCCCTAAAGAATCTGGAAGCCTCTGTAAACTGGAGCACCTAGACAAGTCAAGATGCTGGAGGTTAGTTAAATTACCAAAGTAGTCTGGAAGCATATCCAAATTGCTGCCAGCCAAGTTAATATGTTGGAGGTTCCTTAGGTTGCCAAAGGATTCTGGAAGCTTCTGCAGATTGGAGCAGTCTGACAAGTCGATATGTTGGAGGCTCCTTAACTTCCCGAACCAATCTGGGAGCACCTGCAAATTGAACCAGTCTGACAAGTCGATATGTTGGAGGTTCGTTAAGTTTGCTAAAGAATCTGGAAGCATCCGCGAACTGGAGCAGCGGGACAGGTCAATATGCTGGAGGTTCGTCAAGTTCCCGAAGGAATCTGGAACCATTTGCAAATCGGAGCAGCGGGACAAGTTAATATGTTGGAGGCTGATTAAGTTTCCAAAGGAGTCTGGAAGCTTCTGCAAACTGGAGCAGTTGGACAAGTCGATATGTTGGAGGTTCGTTAGGTTCTCAAAGGAATTTGGAAGCATCAGCAAATTGGAGCAGTTGGACAAATCGATATGTTGGAGGTTAGTTATGTTTCCAAAGGAGTATGGAAGCATCTCCAAATTGGAGCAGTGGGACAAGTCAACGTGTTGAAGGTTGGTTAAGTTCTCAAATGAACCTGGAAGTATCTGCAAATTGGAGCAGTGTGTTAAGTCAATATGTTGAAGGTTTGTTAAGTTCCCAAAAGACTCTGGGAGTATCTTCAAATTCGAGCAGTCGACCAATTCAATATATTGGAGGTTCCTTAACTGCCCAAAATTATCTGGAAGCCTCTCCAATTCGAAACACTCGTTCAAGAAAATACGTTGGAGGTTGCTTAAGTTTCCAAAGGAATATGGAAGCATCTGGAAATGGAAGCACTTGAATAAGTCAATATGTTGGAGGTTGGTTAACTTCCCAAATGAATCTGGCAGCCACTTCAATCTTGAGCAGTGCCTTAACTCCAAGTGTTTCAGGGACTGCAGATGGCAAAGTTCGTCTGGTAAAGATTCCAAACGCATTTCAGAAAAAAATCCAGGTTTCAGGACAATCTTCTCGAGGTGCTTCAGCTGCCCTATCGACTTTGGAATCTTTAGCAATTGACTAGCAGTGATATCCAACTCCAGTAAGTGCCGAGGTGCCTGCAATGTGCACATATCCAAAGCGGGTTTGCCCTCTAAATCTCTATTTTTGTGCATGGTGGTATGTCAAGACAAAATGCTCGAACCAAATCAAAGCAATTTTTGCAATAAAGAAAATATCAACAACCTATTATCAATAAATTACATGACTACCTGAGATTCATCTTGCCACAGTGTTTCCAAATCGTCTCCCTTTATTTTTAAAACTAGCAAATTCTTCATCGGAATCCAGGAAGGTAAAGAGGAGTACGGACATTTATGCCAACAGAGCCAGATTAGTTGTGGTGACTGGCCAACGCTGAGAATGCTTTCCACACAAGAACCTTCAGCGCTAAGCAGCTGCAAGCTGCTCATATCAGTTGCCAGACTTCTGCAGTCCCCAAGGTTTTTGATTCCACGCACCTAAATTGTTGTCTGGAAACTGTTAGAAACAGTATTGACATTCTTGTAAATTTTAACTATTTCAGAATTTGATAGACACAATTCTGAGATCACAACGCTATTGAAAGCATGTCTAGAGGTTCAAATACTTACAGGTGATTGGTCCGAAAGGTTCTTAAGGTTGTCACTTAGGCGCCAAAGACGACGCGAGCAGCTGGGAGGTTCTTTCTCTGCCATATGTCTTCCCCTCTCAGGTGGTCGTGCATTCTTATACGATTTTTGCTGTCTAGCTCTACAAGACACTTGTTTTTTAGGTTTCGAAAACCTAGCCATCCTTCCCAGCTCGATCCGTCCCATAATCTTATGGCCGTATCCTTGCCTTCTCCTATGAAGAAACAGGCAATGTCTAAGAATATCTCCTTCTCCTCTGGGTCGAGACCATCGTAGCTAATTTTGAGCTTGCTTTGGATATCGGTGGGAAGTATTCTGGATATTTTGTGCAATTGCGCGTTCCAATACGCCAAATCCTCTTCTCCACGAAGAAGCGCCCCAAACACTTTAAGAGATAACGGCAATCCATCTGAAGCATCCAAAAACTTATTAACCACTTGTTCAAATCCTACAAGAGGATGAGACTGGTCGAAGGCATGGGAGCAGAAGAGCTCTTGTGAGTGTTGACGATTTAATCCTGTTAGTTTATAAATAGCCGACTCTACTATTCCCGACTTGGTTAGAACATCCTTATCGCGAGATGTAATTAAAATTAAGCTACTTTGATGGAGGACATCTTTCATTGGTAAAAGTAATGCATCCAATTGCTGAACATGATCCACATCATCTAAAATTATGATAGCATTGGAAGATACTAGATATCTTCTCAGTTTCTCTATACCATGATCAATGCTGTGTATTTGCACATCCAGTTGAGCCAAGTCCTTGAGAAGCTCACTCTGCAAGGAATTTAAAGAGCGTGTAGCTGTTTTTTCCCTGACATCAAATAAAAAGCAAGATCGACTGTACGTTGAACTGTAACGGTTAAAGATTTCTTTTGCAAAGGTTGTTTTGCCAACCCCACCAAGGCCCACAATTCCTATAACTCTCGTCTCCCCGCCTTGTTTATGCGATAACACTTTCCTTTCAAAATCTTTTGCTTTTTGATCCAAACCTGTTGGATATTTGGATACATGCAGAGTTATTTTAACTTTTTTCAACACTCCTTTCACGACCTGTTCGAGGAACTTCCGCTCGTCACTGAATTATATTTAGACTTAGTCAGAAATATTTACAGTCTCATATATCTATCAATCCAACAAATTAAAGATAGACTTATCATCTATCAATCCAACAGATTAAAGCAAATGAAAGATGAGAATAACTGGAAGGGGGTGTTGGAGGTCTCACCCGTTATAAGTTTCGAAGTCGAAACCTTTTATCCCTGCTACATCATAAAGAGCCTTCCTCCATTTTTGAATGGTGTCGGAGCCGTATCGTGGTTGGGAATCGAACGTTTTCTTCTCTTCGAGCTTGCACAGGGCTCGCGCATACACTCCATTTTCACCCCGTGTACACAGGAGGATACAAACGAGGATGCTCAGGGCTTGAGAAAACACTCCACATTGGCTTTGCGTCCACCGAAGTTCCCAAGGCTTGACACCATAGAACACTGGGATAATGGGTGCCCCAGAATCCAACATCAGTAGGAGCTCATCAAGACACCAGCTTGAGTCCGCATATCCCGAAGAGAAAATAGCTATATGGACGGAGGCCGTTCGAATAGCGCATTCAATCTGAAAAGTTATCTTCACTCCGACTTGCAATTCCTGCTGGTCCAGAAATACTAGCAAATCGTGTTTGCAAAGGCTATGGTAGAGATTGGTTGCCAAGGTTTTCTTGACGTCAGGACCACGGTGGTTAATGAAAACATCGTAGACATAGTTGTTGTTTTTGCTACCATATGAAGCGGAGGAGGATGCCAAGGATGTTTCTTCAGAAGCAGGTGTGCAGGTAAGATGTGCCATTGGATACACGAGAATAAAAACAGAAAAATGAATGATGTATGCCAGAGATTGGGAATGCGCACTCAACCTCAATATTTTGCTGCTCCTCGTTTGGCCGATCTCAGAAGTACAAAGKGCCKACSGCCTTCCAAKTTARTAATAGGTGTTTGCCACACTCTGTATGTCTCTGTAGCTACTTGCCAATCTTGAAACAAAACCCCAATGATATCAGTTCATTTCACACTTCATGGATATGTATATAAAACCCTCGTTTATAATTGTTTAATTATTTAAGGATGGAGTGGCTTAAAACCCTGATTTGAGCCATGCATGGGAGAGTTTTAATGTCGAACGAAACCCCAKGGGAAAGCTAAATTGCCTGGCAATTTCCTGGTGGGTAGTCAAGCTCCACGTCACGCGGTTGRCGCCGACCACGCCTCTTGGCACAGASCACATGTCATGAGTTGAGTAMAGGTTCGATGATTCCTTTAGTTGCGACTAAGACCTTTACTTCGTCCTGAGCATTATTCGTTATCGTAACCAGTTGGCAAGCGAATATTATAATCATTTATTTATATTTAAAAATAAAAACAAGTGTAAATTAAGTCTTCGTCTAWTTATTTAATTCAAATCTTATTTTGTCTTAAATCAGTCCTCCTTAAAATCAAAACTATCACTTTATTAAACAAATCAATATAATATAAGCATGMCATTTTCCACATTTTAAYTAATTAATTAGAAATAGATTTTACCAGTCCATTGTCATAATGAGTTTGATTTTAATTTATTTTTTATTTTAAATTTATATATATAATTTAATATTTAACTTTAAAATATAAATATATATTTTTATCTTGAWAAAARTACTTTTTTTTTCATTTTTAATTGATTAATATATTTGAAACCTTATCACTAATTAGTAAACTTTCTTCTGTTAATATGATAAATATGATATACTAACAATGTACCAACATCTACCCAATCACAGACCCTGCTCTACGTTGAATCTTTGGTAATAATGGAAAAACACATGACAGGAACCTACTCTACGTTGAATCTTTGATAATAATGGGAAGAAAATGAAAATTCAGTGAGGCCCACATGCGTCGTCCACCCTCCTGGAGAGCTTCCCCTACTSTACGTTGAATCTTTGATAATAATGGAAAAACACATGACAGGAACCTACTCTACGTTGAATCTTTGATAATAATGGGAAAAAAATGAAARTTCAGTGAGGCCCACATGCGTCGTCCACCCTCCTGGAGAGCTTCGGCGAAATGAGGACAGAGCTTACTTCCATTCTGTTTCAAAGGCACGTGTTTTTAACTTTGGGTGGAATGGATTAAASTAACGTACGCCATTCGGTCAATAAATCTTTTATATATATGAAGATTTATTTTACATATGAAAAATATAATATGATATATGGAAAAAACATAATTTAAAAATATGCATMTRCATATTAAWATATAAAATATATGTAAAAAAAAATAATGAAATATTTTAAAATAAATAATTTTATAAATTATATAACAATAAAAATAAAGAATAACTATTATTGGAGAATTTAAATAGATGTAGYYATAGATAGTYAATRTTCAAAGTTTTGGACTAGTGATTTAGATCTTCATTCTCACTTCTAGGTACATCTAATGCATCTAAGAAACAAAATCATGKGAATAAATTGATTTTCTTTTATAACCCTTCATGCCACCATTGTGGTAGAGTGGGTTCTTCTAAAAAGTAAATCTCAACGATATTCACATAGATCTTTATACACCCAAAAATAGTTGTGAGGGTTTAGTAGAAATATTTTCCAATTGTGGAAAATTTCAATGTATGTCAAGAGGTATTTTGTGTACATGATTTGGTTTTCCCAAGCTACTATTTCAAGAATGAAAAAAAAGAGCAACATAAATAAAGAGAGAATACTAGTTTAAATAAAATCCAAAACAAGGCTCTCACTTGTAGAGATGGATATATAAATAACACTCTATTAAAATTTATCGCTCTATACTTTGTTCTACAAGTAAAATACCATGTTTTCTTCCATTGAAGGGTAGACAATACAAGGAAACCACGCAGTCTCACTCGTGTGTCATTTAGTCACGACTACCAAGTAAAGAACTACTACTGCATGGGATTGAACGTCGTGTGGCTTGTGTGTTGGAGAAACAATTATTTAAAGGAAATGATAATTAAGCACGCATTGTTAGGAGGAGAACCAAACCTTGAACCTCAGCGGTATGCTATTGAGAAAAAGAAGGGAAGGCCTCAGCTCTGTCTTCAAAATCACAGTGCTTGTCTTCGCCATTGGACTTTGCTTGTTTCCCCTGGAGTTCAAACCACGTATAAATCTAAACCTAGAAATCTAAATCTGGCGTGTCAATACCCTAAATGTTTGGGACAATAATCGTTTGCATCTCCTAGAGGTTAAGAACATGTTGAGTCTTATGATTGAATCCCACACGTGGCATAAGAACCAACACAAGATCCCATATCCTTCCTACTTCCATCCCCGGAGGCGATTAGAGATAAAGTGATGGAACAAGATACTGAGATTGAAGAGGAGACAAATCCTCTTCTCCTTTGCAAGCGCCCCTTGGCTCAGACTCGAGAAGGCATCAATAAGAGGTCACATCTTCAAGCAATGATCCTTGTCTCGACGCTATAAGATGTTGAGATGCCAGCAAGGGACAAGCATCTTCCATGACCTTGACGAAGTGATGGGACTCTTCACCAAGTTCATATTCTACCTACAACCCTAGGGGGATTCATTCACATGGGGATCTATTTTTTACTCCATGCTTGCGGGTTACAACCTGGTTTTTTTTCACAGAGCATTTCACTTACATGTAATACAAATGGCATATGCCCCATAATTGGAGCTTGTATTTGGTTTATATTCAAGAAGAGAGAGTGCATGGCATTGGCAATATGAGCATCAAGCAACATCTATTGTCCTTGAGTGCCAATCATGTAAAGAACATGCAAAGGGAAGTAATTGGGTTGAATCCTTCCCCCACATATGAAGATCCTTGCCACTCCAATGTAGAATACACAGATTCCTTCAACTTATGGATACATGACATGTGTATCATCCAAATCTAGGAACCTTTCGTGTATTAGGTGAGATTATTGGCTAGATACATTAGATTATTATGCGAGATACATTAATTTATTTGATGCATCAGTTAAGTCAAGTCATTATAGCACTCAATCGACAATAGGAAACAAGTCGGTTTACGCAACCATTAATAAGTCGGTCATGTGATCTATTCATTTTTTATATATATAGACTGTTCAATGGACAATGTCCCTTTACATTATCAATGCTTTGTTTTCTTTATAGAACCTTTATTCTCATGAGCTTCTGCATTCCTTTCTATCTCTCTTGATCAATTTGAAGATCATCGAGTCTGTTAATTTGTAGTTTTGTCTATTCTTTTGCATAATTGTGTACGAATATTATGTAAGCCAAGGAATTTGTTGTTTTTTAATTGACAACTGCATTAGATTGTATAATATTAGTCTGGTAATATCCATGGGCCTTTGATAGAACACACGTTAGCTTCCAAATATAGTTTCCAACCACTATGTCTACAATTTTTTCATTTATTACGAATTTAACCTCAAGCCTTGTAATGACCCTAATTGGGTAAATGTTTAAAGATTAAAATAAAATTAATTAAAGAAAATAATTGTGGTTAACTAAGTAATACTTTAACTACAGATCACATTTAATGACCTGAGAAATAAATCTTAAGAAATCAATGAGAAATATTATAAAATGGTTGCGTATGCAGAGAGGAAGAGCTTGTTAGTCCCGAGAAGATAAAACATTAATGGAGGGATAAGGGACAGGGACGAGGGCAGGTAGGGGAGTAAAGGAGGAGTCGGTGAGGGAGGGATAAGGGGGAAAGGGGAGGTTGACGTGAGGGGCATTCGACATTGGAGGGGGAAGGATTCTAGAGGATTTTCGGACTTGCTGTGAGCACAGAGTTTCTGACTGTGGCTTTTGATCAATGGAGGCACCGAGTTGCTGGAGGTTTTGGGCACGGGGGCCAGGATATCCGTAGATATCCTGGAGCTAGGTAGTTTTCCTAGTTGGCAGGGAGGACAGTAGTTTTGGGCAGTTATTTTCCTGTTTGTGGCAGGGTTGATCTAGTAGCAGGAAGCAGGAAGGCAGCAGTAAGGCACAGAGGCAACAGAAATTAGCATCAAAACTAGGCACTTTGTTAAGTTATGTATTTATTTCTTTCTGCCATGAAATCGGTATTTATTGATAAATCTAAGTTACTGAAGTTGTTGTTATGAAAATCCATATTATGCTAGGAAGTTATTGTTTCAGTTTACTAAATAAAATGTTTATGAAACTTAATGATGTTTAGAAATATTTGGTTGTTACATATGGTATCAGAGCGTCTTAGTTCGAAATCTGGGCCTGAGGGCCAAAACCCCGAGTGTTAACTCCAGCCACGCTTAAACTACAAACAAAACACGTTCAGTTTGACCAGATATGACTGATACAGTATCCGAAGATATACTCAGGTAGTACCCCTAAGTTATCCAAGCAAATAATCTCATATCGCAAGCAACAGCTTTAGGCAATACCCTTTAACTGGATCATGAATGGATAATACAGTCTTAGTCTGAATATTCAAAGGAACGCCTTTAAAATAGTGGCAGCAAACCGGATAGTTGGAAGGATCACTTCCCACAAAATGACTATCCTTAAAGCAGCCTGAATAAAGCTATTAAGCACGAAAAACAGAGATGATAACTTAATTTTATTTTGAGCAATACTTGTCAATGAAGTTTCGGGTAGAATAGACACCCGAAATCGATGAAAATGTTGAGGGAAACTTTTGTCTAAGGCTTGAAGTTGGTAAGAATTAATAACTACACGAATTATACTAAATAAAATGCAAAAGGACATTTGCAGGACCTTGAAAAGGCCTACTTCATCTCGAACTTACCTGAATGAGGAACTGCCAATGCGCAGTCGGGCAAAGGAAAGTTAGAAGACTTGTACCGCACGGGAACAACGTAAACTAGTTGCCTGTACTAACCTCAGTGAAATTATAAATAATGAAGAATCTCAGGAACTATAGACCCATACAAATCTTAACCTTGCCAAGAAAGCAATGTTAACACTACGTAATGTTTTATGCAACTAATCGATTATCCCGAAGGAGAGATGTCTATTACGTGGGAGAACGGATCTACATCGTCAGATCTCGGGCGAAATCCCGTCAGCCGTTAGATCTCGAAGAAGTTGCGTCGTGTTTAAGTCCTAAGTGTGTAGAGGAGGAGTCCCGGAAGAGTCATCGGGATATCAGAGTCATCGGGGTTTTGTTAAGTCAGAGAATCGAGACCTTGTGGTTCTCGAAATCCCGAGAACAGATCCTAGCTGTTGATCTCGACAGGACACGCGTCAGTGTTCTAGGGAGGAATCGAGATTTTACCCATCGAAGATTTCAAGAGTGTGGAACTCGTGCATGTTGAAATCGTGATCCGCGATTTCCCGATAGAATCAGAGCCGTCCAAACAGCGGGGACACGTGTCAAGAGATCCCGCAGTGTCGGATATCGGGGAATTGAAAGTCCCATGCACATAACAACGGGAATCACGATATCCCAAAACGCGATTTCCTGACGAGTACAAGGACAGAACGGGGAGCACCAGGGTTAGAGTGGTGGACAGGTGTCGCATCACACCGAACGATCGCAGATCGGGGTTCGGGAAAACACAAGTCCCGGAACTCATAGGTTTTGGATTCGCAAACTCGCGAACTCTGATACACCGAGGTAGGACAGGTGTCAAAAGGGTCAACTCTCGCGGGGGTCAACGCCAAGTACCATCGGGGATCGGGAGTCGGGGATCCGTAAGGACAGAGGATCACGACAGCACAAGTGCTGATTTCTCGACGGGAAAATTCTCGATAAAAGCAAGGAACCCCGACGAGATCTGAGCCGTTCATTCCAAGGACGCGTGGCAATCATCTAGTGCCATCGGTGAAAGCTCCACAGGAGGTCTTCATCGGGTATCGGGATATCGGGAGTCCCGAAAACATAGCAACAAGAGTTACGAAATCGCGAAACGCAATTTCCCGATAAGCCAAGGGACAATGGGACCCATAGAAGGGTCAACAGTGGACAGGTGGCATCGGGTATCGAGATATCGCGAGTTTCATGGACGAGGTGTCCATGCACTACGAAATCACGAACCCCGAAAGCCGATGCAATTAACTTAACTCTTAACCCTTGATTAAAAGAATTAATTAATGACCATTTAATTAAGACCTAAACATATCACGAAATCGGAGATCGGGGTTTCGTGATTCAATGTACGCCAATTCTTGTTACGGGAAATCCCGAATCCCGATTTCATTAACCTTCAAACTTGCGAAAAGTTAAAATTTTAACCATTCGTTGACCCAAGGTAAAACGCAAAAAGGCATCGCAAATTTTAAATTGATGAAATTCTTGCCCGAGGAGGACCGAAAACCCGATAGGGAACCGTAAGGCAACGGTCACATAGGTGCAGGTCACATGGACCACGGTGTAGCCAAAAGGGCTAACATGCAAGGAAGAGACGTATCGGGATATCGGGAATCCCGTAGGCACAGGATTCATGCAAATCGATAGTGCGATATCTGAAATCCCGATAAGGGATAAGACTGCAGTCACAGGGCGAGGTCGTGTGGATCACGAGCATAGCTTAAGGGGCTAATGTGCTAGGAACATATCGGGGATCGGAAAATCGCGAGTCCTAAGGACTTGTGAGGTTCGACATTTGGAACCCCGAAACTCCGATGAAGGATAGGGCCGGGGTCACGTGGAACGACGGTCATATGAGGGGGATTTCTAGCCTGGAGGGCTAGCACATAAAGTGCCATATCGAAGAATTGGTAATCGGGAGTCTGTGAGGACAGAGGTTCGTGACAGCGAAAGTCGCGAAACCCCGAATCCCGACAAGGAATAGGACTACAGTCACATAGGACAGGGTCACATGGACCAAAGCATAGCCTAGGGGAGGGCTAAAGCTAGAAGGGAGCGCATCGGCATATCGGAGATCGGGAGTCCGTAAGGACAGGAAACTCTTGGCATCGGGCATAAGGAAACCCCGAAATCTGAAATTTAAGTGGGGAATTTCACAGTTAGGAGCAAAAGGGCTGTGAGCAATACGGAAGGCAATGTATGCGCAGCTAACCACATGCATATGCACAGACGAATAGATTTATAAAGATAAATGAAATAAATTGAAAGAAAAATACCCAAAATCCGTACCGGGCTGGAATTACAAGCAAATCATTTTGTTTCAAAAGAATAAATCACCATTCATTACCACCACGTAAGCAAGGTTTATGCAATTTCTTGATGCGAATAACCCCGCGTTCTTCATGAAGGTACTGAAACTGTGCACAACATGCGGACTGAATCGTACCCCTTACTATAGCTGAGGGCGAGCTCCGTGAAATGTACAAACAAGGGATTGGTTCCCAACAATTCAAAGAGACTGGACTCCAAGTCCTGGATCTTATCAGGGGCCATATCAATATACTCGGTTTCTGCAAAACGAACTGGTAAAGTGCTCAGAACAACGTTGTGGAAGTGATCCATGGCAAGGGGGGACTCTGAAAACCTCTGAGCGGAGCAGAGGCAGATCTATGGTGGACAAAGACTGATGCGAGGAAAGTCCCAGCGGATGAGAAAGTGGGACAGAGGAAGAACGCGTAGAGAGTTGAAAGGTTGACAGGTGTAGAAATTGGGGGTTAGATACGAGGGAGCTTATGAAAGCCAGACGAGCACGTGGAACCCATGCGTGCCCGAACCCTGGGGTATACGTTCAATTATTATATATATATATATAATATAAAGTGTTAAAAATAATTTAAAGTAAAATTAATTTGGGTTAAATTAGTGTAATAATAATTTTAAAATTATTTTATTTGAGTGTAAGGTTAATCTACCTTAAAATTCGATGTTAACCAAGCTTAGATGCTTAATCCTAACCCAAACCTAGCCAATTCCCCTGATGGAGTAATGTCTGTTTATAGACAAGTAAAGAAAACTTACGCCCAACCCTGTTTCTAAGTTTAAGTAGCACCCATTTGAAACGTCCTTGAACTCACCCGGACAACTTTGGGGGTGATGCAGGTTAAGTCATACAAGATGGTCACGACTCGAAGGGGTCGAGGCAGGGGAACGTTGTCACAGGCACCACCGACGCCACCCACACCATCAACCCCACCGACACCACCAGCACCAACACCACCATCGCCCGAACTAGCCCTCATACTACGCTCATTGGAAGTCATTAACGACACTTTAAAGGGGCGCCAACCAGCAGGAACTGAAGTGGAACTCCCACCGTCTGGGACGGGTAATCCAGAAGCATCAAGGAACTCAAGGGGAGAATTTCCACCTGAAGACATCACGCGAGAATTGCAGAAGATCAAACTTTCAGAGTTTGCCGGAGGTCACGCCAGTGAACGCGCGGAAGCATGGTTGGAAGGCATGACAAGGTGTTTTTCCTTAAGGGACTATGCATCCAACTCGAAGGCAAAGATCACAATTTTTTAGTTAAGAGATAGCGCCTTGAACTGGTGGGGCAACTTGGAAAGGCAGCTACACCTTACCCCAGACACAGTATCTTGGGAACTTTTCGAGGAGAGGTTCCGAAGGAAATATCTACCAGCATACTACGAGGAGCAACAAGTAGGGGCATTTCATGCCTTAATACAAGGAAACAAAACTGTAGAAGAATATGAGATCAGGTTTATGGAACTGGTCAAATACATTTCGTATATGGACAATGACCAGTGACAGGCAGAGCGCTTCGTTTATGGATTGAACCCGAAGATAAGAGCTATGGTGCGGATGTGGAAGTTGTCTTCAGTAGCAGAGGCAGTAGAAAATGCGCGTTACGTAGAAGAACACATGAACTTAACAGGGGGTGCAAGATCGACATTTCCGCATCACCCTGGATTCGTAGGAAAGACCCCGAGGACATTTCCTAGGGGAGGGGGCTCAAGGCCACCACCTTATGGTAATAGAGGCGTGCCAAGGACAGTAGCTGCAGGGATTTCAATGGTAGCTAGTGCAGCATCTCGTTCATCGCCAACAATGCAGACAGGTCCACGACCATCTAGGGGAACAACTAGTAGGGGCAGGGGTTCCAAGGGAAGGAACTCATTTCAGAGTCAGCCACATAACAGTGCACCGGTTCAATCTCGTATTACCTGTTGGAGATGCGAGGGACCCCATTACCAACGGGACTACCCAGAGTTACAACCAGGGTTTGTGCATAGAGAGGGAAAGGCACCGATGGGGAGATCAAGTAGCAACCATCAGATTTATGCAGCGGTTAACAACCGCCAGGCCGAACATCAATCCACAGTAGTAGAATCCTCAGGTACGCTAAATCATGTCAATGTTAAGATTTTGTTTGATTCTGGTGCAACAGATAGTTTCATTTCACCATTTGCATTAGAAAGGAGTGGGTTGGCAGCCTACGAGCACGATGACTTTAAACAAGTCGAGATGGCTTCGGGGGAAAAACAAGCTGTAGGACCTAGTGTCAATAACTGTATAGTAAACGTAGGAATGTGCACTACCAGGTTGAAGGTATACGTCACTGCTCTTGGGGCGTATGACCTAATCATTGGAATGGATTGGTTAGCATCTCATCGAGCTTTGGTAGATTGTTTCGCAAAGAGGGTGTTGTGTATTGATGATGAAGGAAGACCAATAGAGATCCAGGGTGTACAGAGAAAAGTGTCATTACGCTTTATATCAACTATGAAGATCAAGCGATGCTTGAGACAAGGGTATCGACTTTATGTAGTAGAGGCAGTAAAAGAAAGGAAGGGACCCTCATTAGATCAGTATCCGGTATTGTCAGAATTTCAAGATGTTTTCCCGAACGAGTTACCAGGGTTACCTCCGGAAAGGGAGCTTGATTTTACTATTGAGCTAAAACCTGGTGCAGAACCAATATCCAAGACTCCGTATCGGATGACAGCGCCGGAACTTTGTGAATTGCAAATGCAGTTGAAGGAGTTACTAGACTTAGGGCTAGTAAGGGCCAGTGTCTCACCTTGGGGCGCACCGGTAATTTTTGTAAAGAAGAAGGATGGATCATTACAACTGTGTATAGATTACAGGGACTTGAATTGTGCTACAGTGAAAAATAGGTACCCAATGCCGCGAATAGATGACCTCTTCGATCAGATGAAAGGAGCAGCGGTATTCTCAAAGATCGATTTACGATCAGGGTATCATCAGTTAAGGATTAAGGAAGGTGATATCCCAAAAACTGCCTTTCGAACTCGGTTTGGACATTACGAGTTTGTTGTAGTACCTTTCGGATTGACCAATGCGCCAGCGGTATTCATGAGCCTCATGAACGGCGTATTCCGGAAGTACTTAGACCGATTTGTACAAGTTTTTCTAGATGACATTCTCATCTATTCCAAGAATGAAAGAGAACATGAGGAACACTTGCGAATAGTGTTGTCTTGCCTTAGAGAGAACAAATTGTATGGGAAGTTGTCGAAGTGTTCCTTCTTCCAGAAAGAGATCCACTATTTAGGTCACATCATTTCCGGCAAAGGAATCTATGTGGACCTAGAAAAGGTGAAGGCCATTATGGAATGGCCAGTGCCGAAAAATGCCCATGAGGTGAGAAGCTTCATGGGGCTAGCGGGTTATTACCGGAGATTTGTGGAAGGATTCTCAAAAATAGTGAAACCCATCACTACTTTGCAACGCAAGGGGGTCAGGTATGATTGGACAGAAGAATGTGATAGTGCATTCGTTAAACTTAAGAGGTTACTAACTAGTGCGCCAATTCTACGAGTGCCAGATATGGAAAGGGACTTCACAGTCTGCATGGACACCTCAAAGCAAGGTTTGGGGGCCGTGCTAATGCAGGATGGAGGAGTGATAGCTTATGCATCAAGGAAGTTGAAGAAACATGAGGAGCTATACGCGACTCATGATTTAGAATTGGCAGCTGTAATGCTAGCTCTGAAACTTTGGAGGCACTATCTTGTTGGGCGAAACTTTGAGCTCAAAACAGACCACCAAAGTTTAAAACATCTCTTCACTCAAAGAGATCTGAATGCCAGGCAAAGGCGATGGAGTGAGTTTATGAGTGAGTACGATTTTGGTATTTCGTATATAAAGGGAAAGGAAAATGTAGTCACAGATGCCTTGAGTAGGAGATCACGTATCTTCTCCTTGGTAACCTTAAAGATCAATCTGAGGGAACATGTGTTGACACAACTACCAGGAGACAGTTGGTATTTAAAGGTTACTTCAAACCTCCAGAGTGGGAGGCAGTTAGTTCCGAAGTATGAAGGATATAGTCTGGAAACAGACGGACTGTTAAGGTATCGAGGAAGGATGTACATCCCGGAGAATGGGGATACTCGAAGCATCATACTGAAGGAAGCCCATAGAGCACTTTATTGCGCACATCCGGGTGTGAAGAAGATGTACGCAGATATGAAGAAGCTCTTCTTCTGGGTAGGCATGAAGTGCGATGTAGTCCATTTCGTCGCCAAATGCCTAGCGTGTTAACAGGTGAAGGCCGACCACCATCACCCGGCAGGCCTCCTACAACCACATGATGTCCCTATGTCCAAGTGGGAAGTCATCTCTATGGGTTTTGTTGTAGGGTTGCCGCTCACATCTCATAGACACAATGCCATTCTTGTGATTGTGGATAAGTTAACCAAGAGTGCTCATTTCATTCCGGTTAGAGACACTTATGATGTTACTGATGTGGCACGAGTGTTCATAAGCGAGGTTATTCGTTTGCACGGGATACCAAAGAAGATTATTTCAGATAGGGACTCCAGATTCACATCTAGGTTTTGGACAAGTTTACAGTCACTATTGGGGACTCGGTTGAACTTAAGCACAACTTATCATCCTGAAACAGATGGGCAAACTGAGAGAGTAAATCAAGTTATGGAAGACATGCTTAGGATGTATGTAATGGATAATCAAACCCAGTGGGAGAAGTACCTACCTTTGGTAGAGTTTGCCTACAATAACAGTTATCATAGTTCCATCGGAATGCCACCATACGAAGCTTTGTATGGAAGGCCATGCAGAACACCATTGAGTTGGGATAGATTAGAAGACCAAGTAACAGTTGGGCCAGAATTGATTCAGGAAATGGAGGAACAGGTGATTCAGATCAGGCAGAGACTAAAGGAAGCACAAGATAGACAGAAAAGTTATGCGGATGCACACAGGACCGACCGAAATTATGAAGTGGGGGACCAAGTTTTCATTCGTATTAGGCCTAATAAGAGTACCATACGGTTCGGGAAGGGGACAAAGTTGTCACCTCGGTTTATAGGGCCATTTAGGGTCGAAGAGAAAACTGGACCCGTTGCCTATCGTCTCGTACTGCCACCCCACTTGCATAAAACTCATAATGTATTTCATGTATCTGTTTTATGTCATTATGTTGCTGATGAATCACATAAACTAAATTGGAAAGAATTGCAAGTATCGGACGTGGGAACCCTCACGATAGAACCGTTACGCATATTGGACCGTAGAGTCCGACAGCTGAGGAACCGTCTGGTAGACCAAGTTAAGGTCCAGTGGGACAAGTATAGTCCAGGATCTGCTACTTGGGAAGACGCCGAGACACTACGGCGAGACTATCCCTCACTATTTTGACCACTTCGAGAAGATGTTTCTCGAAGGTGGGGTGTATGTAACACCACCTTTTGACTTAGACAACCAAGATTACCTGAGGCCTATACACTTTATTTTCTAGTCACAGTGAAACTATTAAGTGATACACTTAAACTTTAAAATTTATGAACTTTTATGAATGTTTAAATGTTATCGATGATGATGCATGTAATGCGATCTATTATGTGAATGTGAATTTTACGAATGT
>ML795437.1:52905-68944 GCA_009831015.1 Picea engelmannii
TTTTATAAAAGACTAGTCTTGCTGACTGGATTGAATGCATACCTAAATTATTAAAGGATGACAGTTTGATTATTAGTACGTGCATGAGATTTGCATGTACTAGCTACACATGCATTTCTTGTACATATACACTAGTATGTATGAGCTTTCTTGACTTACCGATAATGTCAGTTACTTGTTGTGAATGGGTGAACCATGCTCTTTCCCTTTGTACCGTCAGATCCCTTAACTTCGGGATGAAGTTTCTTGAAGGGTGGGTGTATGTAATGACCCTAATTGGGTAAATGTTTAAAGATTAAAATAAAATTAATTAAAGAAAATAATTGTGGTTAACTAAGTAATACTTTAACTACAGATCACATTTAATGACCTGGGAAATAAATCTTAAGAAATCAATGAGAAATATTATAAAATGGTTGCGTATGCAGAGAGGAAGAGCCTGTTAGTCCCGAGAAGATAAAACATTAATGGAGGGATAAGGGACGGGGACGAGGGAATGTAGGGGAGTAAAGGAGGAGTCGGTGAAGGAGGGATAAGGGGGAAAGGGGAGGTTGACGTGAGGGGCATTCGACATTGGAGGGGGAAGGATTCTGGAGGATTTTCGGACTTGCTGTGAGCATAGAGTTTCTGACTGTGGCTTTTGATCAGTGGAGGCACCGAGTTGCTGGAGGTTTTGGGCACGGGGGCCAGGATATCCGTAGATATCCTGGAGCTAGGTAGTTTTCCTAGTTGGCAGGGGGGACAGTAGTTTTGGGCAGTTATTTTCCTGTTTGTGGCAGGGTTGATCTAGTAGCAGGAAGCAGGAAGGCAACAACAAGGCACAGAGGCAACATAAATTAGCATCAGAACCAGGTACTTTTTTAAGTTATGTATTTATTTCTTTCTGCCATGAAATCAGTATTTATTGATAAATCTAAGTTACTGAAGTTGCTGTTATGAAAATCCATATTATGCTAGGAAGTTATTGTTTCAGTTTACTAAATAAAATGTTTATGAAACTTAATGATGTTTAGAAATATTTGGCTGTTACAAGCCTGCCCAGAAACAGGACCAATCACAGATGGAAGAATATGTTTATGGAACTAGGATCTAAAAGAAAAGAACATGTTCACATTTATGTTTGGATTAAAAAGTTTAAAAGGCTATTATTATTTGATGGCCAAAATTCTTTAACAACTTTGATATCCTATGAAGATAGGAGATTAAAAGTGTGTTCCCATACCTTAATATTAGATCTAATAATATTTCTACTGTTAAGTTGCCACTTCATTCTAAGTCCTTAGGATAATGAAATCATAAGCAAAAACTTAATGAGATAATAGAAATCTTCTACAGTTTAGGACTTTCCACCATATCATTTTGCTGCAATCACATTTGTAATTCTTTTGGATCATCAATGGACATGAACACACATTTGATTTCATCACCATTACTCTTAGTTGCATCCATACATATTCCTTGATGGCCTCCAAAATTGTGAGTATCATTAGGAAATAGACATACATATATGTAACCATTGAATCTACACCATCCGACCAAATCATTTACATTCTTATTCTGTGAATCCTCAAACCCTCATTTACATTCTTATTATGTGAATCCTTAAACCCTAACTTTAGAAAAGGGGGAAATAAAGATGCAAAGATGAAAAAGAAACAAATCGTTATTGATGCAGAGTCTACAAAGGATTGAACTCTTGCAACTGTCTGAATTTCTCCCACGACTTCACCCATATTTTCGCTGCATACAACTTGGTTTTACCGCCGTCCATTGTCTCTACTATGAGGTAGTACAACATGCTTGAGACGACCTACTCTTGGGATATTACCACCATGGAAAATGAAATACCCACATTCTTCCAAAAGAAAATAAAACCCGACAATCAAATGCATTAGAATAATGAGAGAATCTAAACCAGAAATTGTATATATAAACACACATACCTGTTGCATGTTGTATTTATTGAAAGCAAAGCATCTAAGGTCTTGAATCTCTTTCTTGTGTTTGAACCCCGTAATGTCGGAGATCCCCCATGCGAGTAGAAGCATCTGACATTATGCACATACATCCCAATAACAATATCAACACTGCCATCATTCTTCTGCTGTTGTAGTATCTCACCATTTTCAGCGACATAGTCATTGTTGGTTCTTGAATTTTTCCTTTTAAGAGAAAAGCAAGACCGACTCTTTCAACATACTACCTACACGTGTCTATCAAAACCTTTTGGCACGAAGGACAAAGAGATTCAACCCTATCTGCGTACGATGAAGTTATCTGTCATCCAACACAGGACAATCTGTGGGAATTTTTGACGTAGGAGATCAAACAGAATTTGGGATGGAGGATAGACGACAGTTAAAAAAACACTATTTCTTGGGAAAATTTCATCCAAGGCCAACAAGATTGGATCGATTTTGAGTTCTCACACATTACAAGCCTCAAGATCAAAACCGCTTGTTGAGGAAACTTCAAATAGCACCGCTATCCAATTTTCGGTTGTTTGTGGGTTGCATCCACATTCATTTGCATGAATTAGCAAGGCTTCAACATACACTATGTTCGTGTCGTTGGTCTTGATCCATAGATCATAAGGCTTAACATGGAAAAGGACTATAATAATGGTAGCCTTCGACTTTAACATTAGCGAGAGTTCATCCATGCACCATTTTGATTTTGCATATCCTTGAGAGAAAATAGCTATATGAACAGATGTGGTTGTAATAGCTCCTTCTATATAACATGTTGAGTCTTGTCCCACCCACATTTCTTGCTTGTCTAGAAAGGCTCGAAATCCATGCCAATAGAGGATATGGTAGATTTCTTGTTTGTCTAGAAAGAAGGTTCATAATCCATGCCAATCGAGGATATGGTACAGATGGTTGGCTAAGGTTTTCTTTACGTCATGCCCTGATTTATGATTTATGAATACATAGTATTTGTTATTGGAATTGTTGTTGGGAGATGGAGCTGTGGAGATAGAGGAGGAAGCCATTGATATTGGGTGCACACACAAATAAAATGATGAAGATGTCTGGAGAGGCATACAAATAAGACAATGAAGATACTAGATGGTTGGTATGTCAATATTCCTCTTTCTCTTATAAATAGAGTACTTAGCTTAGGCCAGAAGAAGGTAGGTCGATTGGTCTCAGCGAGGTTTTCTCTTCCTTATTTTGAGCCATGGAATCTTGCAGGTATTTAGATTTCTCTTTAAATAAATGGGATATCAGGTTGGGAGTTTGGTGGACCATTTTATTCATCCTCCACCCCACCAAGAAACCTCAGGCCCTCTTGTCTCCCGAAGCCATAATCAGAGCCTGGTCTCCGATGAGAACTTTCACCGAATGGGGCCAGTTGTTATCGAAGAGCTTATTCTTGAGGACTAGTATGAATTTGTTGGCCTCCGGACCCAACATCACCACTATCGGATTGTCGGAAATATGGGTTTTAAAAAATTTCTAGTGTCTAACCCTTCTAATATCGTACCACACATCTGGATTCTGCCGGTTGCTCCATGACTTGAGATAGTCGAACCATTCTCCCTAGAATGGAATACCCATGCCTCCTGACGGAAGCGAGGGCATCTTACCCAACTTTTTGACCCTTGTAGAGAGGTGACAAATGATGGTTGGAAGTTTGGAAAACACACGAAAATAAAGGACTAGTTGGTCACTAATAAACAGGTGACAACCTCCTATATGTTTTGGACAGACGATAGGTGACTACCTCCTATACGTTTTGGACAAACAACAAATGCCCAAAGAAGAACCTCCCCTTAAGAACACATTCGATGTAAATATTTAAATCAACTTTACATTAAAATTATAATATTAAATTTAATATATATTCAAAAGTTTTTAATATTTGAAAATTTAACTCTGAATGTTATAAAAAAATCACAATATTAATCATTACAATGTATCATACACTTAATATTTTATTTATCTCTTACTCATCATTTTATGGAAATCTTTAACTCTGCCATCCTTTTATCTATAATTTTATTTATCTTTTACTCATCATTATATATATATATATATAATCTTTAACTCTTAGCATCTTTTTATCTATATGGAAATGCATTTATTGGAAATGAGTTATCAAAATTACAATGTGTCGCACTTAATATTTTATTTATCTCTTACTCATCATTTTATTTATATGGAAATCTTTAACTCTTGCCATCCTTTTATCTACATGAAAATACATTTATTGGAAAATGAGTTGTCAAAATTGGCATTATAATTTTATTTTATATCATTGATTTAAATATAACTTATATTCAAAATAATCTATTTTTAAAATTTTTCAAAAATTTCAATAGTGATTTGGAACTTTTGATTCAATTAAAAAGGGATTTACCATGAAAATCAAATACGGGCATATCAAGCTTGCAATTGACTTTTAATAAATAAAATAGTTTTTAAAATAATTTTACATCAATTTTCTTCTCTACCATTTAATTACTGTGCAAAAATTTCAATATCGTTTATAAATAAAATAATTTTACATCAATTTTATAAGAAATATGTGTAATTTCTTATATGTTTAATATAGACTTTATAAGTGATCATAAATAAAATATAATGTTCACTTTAATTAAAATATTGGAAAGTAATTTTTTTTATATGGTTAAAACATTTTAGTGGTGTGATGTTGTGTTGAAACATACTCGATATATAGTTTACAAGTGGTATTAAAAAGAGGCATCAAATCCCTTAAGGTGAAAACATGCAAATATTTTTACCTAAAAAAATTTGATGTCTCTAGACACATGATATATCGAGAATTTGTTTTTAGCATTTTGGTCTTCTTACTTAAACTTGAGTACTATATACCACCTTCAGTACATCTCAATGCCTCAATATTATTTGTTATATTAATCAATTGTATAACTAAAGGGAAGGTTGATTTTTTCTCCAATAACAAATTGAGAAATAATTTTGTAATTTGTGTAATCTTTATTACTTCTTTAAATAAAATTTAAAAGGAAGGCTTTTTTTTTTTTTTTCTTAAACTTCAATTAAGAATAATATTTAATAATATTTGATTTAGTATATCGAATTTAAGAGTAAATGATATTAAAAAGTGTTTACCACGAAAAATGGTTTATTTTAAAGACGTGCTATTCCCAAAATCACATCTACTTTCAAACGAAATTGATATTCTATTTTGTTCACCGAGATTTCCCTTATATGTTCTAACATTTATTTGAACCCACAAATGATTCACTAAATGCACAAACAAAACTCCATCCATCATGGAGATAAATAAATAAGTGAGAAACAATTGGAACGGGCATTTGCGTGTGTTTTATCACAACTTGACCCCCAATTTTAGTGATATTTTTCGACTTTTTTTAATTGAGGATACCTATAACACAAGATACAATTCATAGTAGATTCAATAGAGTGTAACTTTTGGTTCTCTCCCCTTTTCTAAAAGCAATGGGATAATTTACATTTTCACCTTCCCAACAAGTTTTTCTTTTTATATTGACAAACGAAGTAGATAATTACAAATTAGTGGCATAAAAACACTCATAAATGATATGTTTACAACACATTTTTCTCCTTCTTGGATTTAGTGATGTATTATAAAATAATCTTTTGATTCTTTTTAGACTTCTAGCGAGTTACTTGAGTCCATTCATCATGGTTATCTTAAACTAGAGTGATTGGTACATGGGTGGGATTGACTTCTACCTCAACTCTCATATTGAAATTCCTCATAAAGATTGATAATTTCTTCGACTAGGTTCATATGTGATGCATCTTTATTCCCTAATTATTTCAATTTTTATAAATTTGTTGTCAAAATAATACATTATTAGAAGGGAATTTTCACAAAGTTGATGCTAAAAAAGGTGGCAATGGTGTTACATAATGTTTTCCCCGCAGACAAGTGAAACCTGTTGGATTACTGAGAGGGGAGGTGAATCAGTAATAGAGCAATTTAATTATTTTTAACCATATAATTAAAGTGTTATATCAATGAAACATTATCATCCAATAACTGCAGAGTAAATAAGCAATGAACAAATGAACAAACATACACATACATAGTACACCAGTGTTTTACGTGAAAACCCAAATCGGGAGAAAACCACAGAATGTTTTTTCTTATATGTCTTGAGGAAATACATTCATTGGAAGCACCAACTTCCTTTGTTTTCCAACTGCAACTGGAAGAAGGCTCCAACCCCCTAGTTTCTCAGGCTACAACTTGAGGGAAGCTCCAACTCCGCAATTCTCTGGCTACAACCAGAAGGAGGCTACAACCCCCTATGTTCTTCGGCTACAACCACCTGTCCTTGCCTCGTCTAACCGCCCTGAAGTAGAAGTAGAATGATGGAACCACTGTCAACTTGTCACCGTGAGATATACCACTGTAAACCTGTACCAATAAATCTGAACCATGCATCAACATGTACCTCAACCTGTAATCAACTTGTACCATAAACAAGTGCATCAACCATGCACTAACCTATACCAAATAACCTGTAATCAACTTGTACCATAAACAAGTGCATCCAACCATGTACCAAGTATGTGCCAATCATGTGTCAACTACTCATCAACTATGACTAATCAATGTGTACCAACATCATCAACTATACATCCCATGTATGTGCCAACTCATCAACTACTTGTCTCAACCATGTACTCAACATGTACCTCAACCAAAAGCCTCCATCAGTTTCATCATCAAAATATGATTTGTAGCTCTATAATAGACCCGGTGTATATGACCACATTCTTGCAAACCTTCCTTAACTTCAACAACAAGAGACTAACATTTTCATCAAACTTTTCTTTAGTTTCACATGCCTAGTTTTGGATTAGTCAACAACCCTAACTTGAAGTAATCATAACTTTGTATCTGTAATGTATAAAGATATGAAACTGATATACAATTTTCTTCAGTGTGTTTATGCAATTCCTCTAGGTGTCACTACTTGGAACCTCTCAGAAAAGGAGTTATAACAAAAATGGCATACCTTGTTGAATTGTGTCTTATTCTAGAGAGTGACCTTGTAAAGAGTTCCGCGCATGAAATATTTGTTGAATTAATCTAAAACTATTACACAACATACTACAGACTATACCCTAACCAACCCATTTGGTTTCACTGAATTTGGATCTGTTATGAATAATTTATGACGTTTTTACCTGAAACACTTGTTTTTGACTAGTTTCATGACTAGCCACAAACCCTATTTTCCACGGAGTGTAACTACAAAAATAAAATGAACCACAAGCTGAATTTGTTACCAAAAATACTTGAATATGTTTTCTCAATGGCATAGAAATTCCACGGTCTGAATCATTATAGAAAAAAATTTATAGCGAAAATGGTGAGATGACCTGTAAATAACATACCTTAGAAAGCACCATCAAAAGAATTTATCCTTCCTTACATTTCGACCTTCTTTTCTTCACCTTCCCTCATAATTTTGGCTTAGATATCCTTGGTTACCTTAGACACCTATAGATATTCAATATTCTCAAGTGTTATTAAAATGAGAGAGCCTTGCCTCTTATTTATACTCTCTAAGTAGCTTAAAAACATCTTCTAGGTCACTTAGTCTCACTTTCCTTATTTTAGGGTTAACCCACTTCTAATTTCTCCATTAAATTTATTATTGAAATAATTTATTTTGTATTCACTTTGAATTATGATACCCTCGTTACTTCACTTTATTATTTACCTTTTAAAATCTCTTAAACCACTTTGACAACTTCGACCTTTTGGAGCTTCTAGATGACATATTAGGGTCCTCCAACTTCGTAAGACCATAAATCTCAAACTATGAGGAGTTATGTGATGTTCCACATACCAACAGAAATGAAATGGCATGTACTATCCATATAGAATAGTATTATCGAAAAATATATCATAACTCATACCGTTATCCATCAAACAAACTTGGGTCCATTACCCAAACCTAGGGTCTCCAACTTCTCATGGCCATAACTCTCTAACAGTGAGGAGTTATGTGACGTTCTACATACCACCGAAAATGGAATGACAAGCACTATCCATCTAGGATAGTTTACCTGACAAATTCATTGTTCTTCATCTCATTATTCCACAATTAAGCATGGTTTCTCTTACTCCGCAAAGTGTTTTCCCGTGAGGGCTTTCACCATAAGGGGACCACTTTGGAGTTCATCCATCTTTACTTCTTATCAACCATGACAAGAAAATAATGAGTCATCTTTACATCAAACAATCTTGGGTCCATTACCCAAACCTTTGTGTTGCGGGGCTTTCTTCAAGGGTTGACATCAATGACAACCAACCTTAATCAACAATCTCCCCCTTTGACATTCATCGAAACACTCTGATGCAATACTGAAATCATATCACTCATGCTCCCCCTGGAACCATGTCTTTGTCCTCTGTATCTGATAAATTTTCCTCTGTCCTATGCATCTGATAAATCTTCTCCCCCTGGAACCATGCCTCTGTCCTTTGCATCTAATAAATCTCTCCCCCTTTGTCATTAATGGCAAAGGTATATTTCCATCCGGGGCTGCACCCCCTGACTAAACTGTCCTCTTATGGTTCTTCCTCGTGTACATCTAAGACATATAATATAAGAATTCAAAAAACATTCATTTTGGAGTAGAAATAACTCCAAGTCTTTGGCGAAGATATTCAAAGGCTTCCCATTGAAGTGGTTTTGTAAACATGTCTGTAACTTTTTCTTTTGTGCCCACATACTCAATTCTGATGTTCTTTTCTGCAACCTATTTCCATAGAAAGTGATACTTGATTGGAATGTGCTTCGTCTTGGAGTGCATCACCGAGTTTTTTGAGATACTGATGACACTTGTATTATCACAATATATTGGAATGGGCTTATCATACTCAACATGTATATCTGTCAAAGTTTGTTTCATCCAAAGAACCTGTGTACAACATGTGCTGCAATATACTCTGCCTCAGTTGTAGATAGAGATATTGATGATTGTTTCTTGCTTAGCCATGATACCAAACACTCACCTAAGTAGAATGTTGCTCCACTGGTGCTTCGTCGGTCATCAATACAACCTGCCCAATTTGCATCTATGTAGGCAATAAGTGATAGATATTTTCCTTTTGGATACCATAATCCAAACTCTTATGTTCCTTTGAGATATCTGAAAATCCTCTTTATTGCTAATACATGCGATTCCTTTGGTGCTTATTGAAATCGTGCCACCTATCCAACTGCTTGCATTACATATGATCTGGATGTTGTCACATATAGTAGGATGCCAATCATTGACCTGTATTTCCTCTGATCTGTAGACTTCGAATCATAATCTTTGCTCAACCTACAATTTGTTTGCATGGGAGTGATAACTGGTTTGCAATCTTCCATTCAGAACCTCTTTAGCATTTCTCTGATATACTTGGTTTGAGAAACAAAAATTCCTTGGTTGCTTTGACGTATCTGAAGTCCCATAAAGAAGGATAGTTCTCCAAGTAATGACATTTCAAATTCATTCTGCATGTCTTTTGCAAATTTCTGGCTTAACCTGTCATCATCACTACCAAAAATAATATCATCAACATAAACTTCAATTAATAAAATATTACCTTGACTTACCTTGATGTAGAGGTTGTTGTCTGCACTTCCTTTTCTGAACCCTGTCTGCTACAGATACTTATCCAGTCTGGAGTACCATGCTCTAGGAGCCTGTTTTAGACCATAGAAGACCTCCTTTAATTTACATACATAGTATGTGTTCTCTGACAACTGAAATCCTTTTGGTTGTTTAATGTAGCTTTTTCTTCAATTTCCCCATTCAGAAAAGATGATTTTACGTCCCTCTGATATACTTTAACATTTTTGGAGCATGCATAAGCTAAAAGTAAACAAATTGCTTCCATTCTGGAAACTATGGCAAATGTCTCTTCAAAATCGATTCCTTCAATCTGTGCATATCCTTTACATACCAATCTATCTTTGTTCCTTGTAACCTATCCATCTTCATTCAATTTATTCTTGAAAACCCATTTTGGGCTGATCACATTCTTATTCTTTGGTCTTGGAACCAATTCTCAAGTGCCATTTTTCTCTATTTGATCCAATTCTTCATCCATGGCCTTATTCCAAAATTCATTTCTACTAGCTTCTTAAAAACAGTTTGGTTCAATTGTAGGTAAGAGTGCTAGGTGTGTTTGTTCTGGTGAACGGATTTTTCTTGTAGTCTCAACTCCTACATCTTTGTTTCCAATAATCTGATCTGAATGATGATTATTCTGTACTCATTTGCTAGGTGTCTTTGGAGATAATTTATGAATTTTCTCTTCTGCTTCTGTCAGATTCTCTTCATCTTCATCTTCCTCTTCTACTTCTTTTTCATCTTATTCTTCGAAAAGTTGTTCCATTGATTTGTTTTCTTCTTCCTTTGATTCTGGTCTGTCTATTTCATCAATTGTTATGTTGATGTTTTCCACAACTTTGTTCAATCTTAGATTGTAACACTTGTATTCTTTCCTTGTACTTGAGTAACCAACAAGTCTTTCTTTGTCCACACGAGAGTCAAACTTTCTCATTCTGCCATCTTCTCTTTTGATGTAGCATTTGCTTCCAAAAACTCTGAAGTGTTTCACATTTGTTGGTCTTCCTTTCCATAGCTCGTAGGGAGTTTTATCGGTGTTGTTTCTGAGCATTACACTGTTTTGAATGTGAAATTTTGTATGCACTTTATGTTGATTAAGGTTGGTTGTCATTGATGTCAACCCTTGAAGAAAGCCCCGTAGCACAAAGGTTTAGGTAATGGACCCAATAGTGTTTGATGTAAATATGACTCATTATTGTTTTTTCATGGTTGATAAGAAGTAAATATGGATGAACTCCAAAGTGGTCCCCTTATAGTGAAAGCCCTCACGGGAAGACGCTTTGTGGAGTAAGAGAACCCATGCTTAATTGTGGAATAATGAGATAAAGGAAAGTGAATTTGTCAGGGAAAATATCCTAGATGGATAGTGCTTGTCATGTCATTTCCGGTGGTATGTNCCAAGTTTGTTTGATGGGTAACAGTATGAGTTATGATATATTTTCAGATAATACTATTCTATATGGATAGTACATGTCATTCCATTTCTGGTGGTATGTAGAACGTCACATAACT
Source organism: Picea engelmannii (assembly GCA_009831015.1). NCBI lineage: Eukaryota > Viridiplantae > Streptophyta > Pinopsida > Pinales > Pinaceae > Picea > Picea engelmannii. The sequence continues at coordinate 64,041 of ML795437.1, forward strand.
CCTCACGGTTTGAGAGTTATGGCCTCACGAAGTTGGAGGACCCTCATATGTCATCTAGAAGCCCCAAAAGGTCAAAGTAGTCAAAGTGGTTTAAGAGATTTTAAAAGATAAATAATAAAGTGAAGTGATGAGTGTATTATAATTCAAAGTGAATAAAAAATAAATTATTTCAATAATAAATTTATTGGAGAAATTAGAAGTGGACCCAACCCTAAAATAAGGAAAGTGGGTCAAGTGACCTAGAAGATGTTTTTAAGGAAGCTACTTGGAGAGTATAAATAAGAGGCAAGGCTTTCTCATTTGAATTACACTTGAGCATATTGAATATCTATATGTGTCTGAGGTAACCAAGGATATCAAAACAAAAATTATGAATGAAGGTGAAGAAAAGAAGGCCAAAATGCAAGAAATGATAAATTATTTTGATGGTGCTTTCTAAGGTATGTTATTTACAGGTCATCTCACCATTTTCGCTATAACTTTTTTTCTATAATGATTCCGACCGTGAAATTGCTATCCAAGTGAGAAAACATATCCAAGTATCTATGGAAAAAATTCATCTTGTGGGTCGTTGTATTTTGGGAGTTACACGCCGTGGAAAATAGTGTTTGTGGCCAGTCCTGAAACTAGTCAAAATCAGGTGTTTCGGATAAAAACGTCATAACTTCTTCATAATAGATCCAAATTTAGTGAGACCAAATGTGTTGGTTAGGGTATAGTCTTTGGTATGCTGTTTAATAGTTTCAGATCAATTCATCAAATATTTTGTGTGGGGCATGCCCTCCAAGGTCGCTCTCTAGAATAAGCCAGAATTAAGTAAGGTATGCCATTTTTTCTATAGCTCCTTTTTTGAAAGGCTCCAAGTAGTGAAACTTGGCGGAATTGCATAAAACACACTGAAGAAAATTGTGTATCAGTTTCATATATTTATACATTACAGGTTCAAAGTTATGATTACTTCAAGTTAGGGTTGTTGACTAATCCAAAACTAGGCATGTGAGACTAAAGAAAAGTTTGATGAAAATGCTAGTCTCTTGTTTTTTAAAGTTAAGGAAGGTTTGCAGGAATGTGATCATATACACCAGGTCTATTACAGAGCTAAAAATCAGATTTGGATGATGAAATTGATGAGGGCTTTTGGTTGTGATACATGTTGAGTACATGGTTGAGACAAGTAGTTGATGAGTTGGCGCACATACATGAGGTGTATAGTTAATGATGTTGGTACATGTTGATGAGTCATAGTTGATGAGTAGTTGATACATGATTGGTACATACTTGGTACATAGTTGGATGCACTTGTTTATGGTATAGGTTGATTATAGGTTGGTGCATGGTTGATGCACTTGTTTATGGTACAGGTTGATTACAGGTTGAGGTACAGGTTGATGCATGGTTCAGATTTATTGGTATAGGTTTACAATAGTATATCTCACAGTGATAGTGTGACAGTGGTTCCATCATTCTACTTCTACTTCAGGGTGGCAGGACGAGGCAAGGACATGTGGTTGTAGCCACCTTCCGATTGTATCCGGAGAACATTGGGGGTTGTAGCCTCCTTCTGGTTGTAGCCAGAGAATTGGGGAGTTGGAGCTTCCCTCAGGTTGTAGCCTGAGAAACTAGGGGGTTGGAGCCTCCTTCCAGTTGCAGCTAGAAAACAAAGGAGGTTGGTGCTCCAATGAATGTAATTCTTCAAGACATATAAGAAAAAATATTCTGTGGTTTTCTCCCGATTTGGGTTTCCACGTAAAACATTGGTGTATTGTGTATGTGTGTGATTGTTTATTTCTTATTGCTCATTATTGGATAATAATTCTACATTGATATAACATTTGAAGAAAAATGATTATATTTACGCTATTACTGATTCACCCCCCCTCTCAGTAATCCAACACTTCATGTGTCCAAAATATATCTATCAATTTGGAATCCATTAGCATTGTTCGAGCCATTTCTTGTACTGTCATGTTATTTCTTTCAACAACTCCCTTTGTTGAGGTGTCCTAACAACGGAGAATTGCCTTTTTATTCCATGACTGCTACAGTAGTCCATAAATTCATTTGAAGTGAACTCTCCTCCATTATTAGATTTCAAACATTTGATTCTTGAATCCATCTCATTTTCAACCATTTCATTGTAGATCTTGAAGTTTTCAAAAGCTTCTGACTTGTTCTTAAGAAAGCAAACTGCAGTCATTCTTGTATAATCATCAACTAATAACATAAAGTATTTTTCACCTTTTAAGCCCTTTGTTGTAGTTGGTCCAATTAGATCAGTGTGCACAATTTCCAGTGGTCTTGTTGTTGAATATTCCTTTGATTTTAACCTGGTCTTTGTTTGCTTTCCTTATTGACAATGCTTGCATAAAGTGCTGGTTGGTTTCATGATCTGGGGAATTTCTCTGACTACTTCTCTTTTGTTGACTTTGACAAAGTTATCAAAATGCATGAGACCCATTCTTCTATGCCATAGCCAACTTTCATCTTCTTTTCCTAGACAACACTTTTCATTTCCAATTTCACTTAACACATATATGTTGTTTGAAGTTATTGCAGCTGTACCGACCAATTTCCCTGAACCTTCTTTTCTTATCTCACACTTTTCTGAATCGAAAGTAATTTTATGACCTTGGTCACACATTTGACTCACACTTAAAAGATTATTTTTCATATCTTCTACCAGTAGAACATTTTGTGCCTTTTCATTCTTGTTCTCAATTCGAACGATGTCTTCTCCAATGATTTTGGATGAATTATCATTTCTGAAGGAGACTAATCCATGTTTTTCTTTTCGTAATGTAAGAAAATTGTCTTTATCACCTGTCATGTGTTTTGAACATCCATTGTCAACATACCAACTATGTTTCTTCTGCTTAGCTTGTAGAGCGACTATGCATTCTTCATTGTTATACTGATCTTGTTTTCTTATCCATGTCATTTTCTGAGATTCTTGTCTGTGACTGTTGTTATTTTGTTGAGGTTCTTTAGGAGGGACTGTCATTCTGCAATCCTTGGCCATGTGTCCAAAATTGTTACATTTGTAACATTCCACTTCAATGCTCAAAGATTCAAACCTGTTGTAACTTCTTCTTTGTGTGTCACTAGGTCTCCTTGAATAATCTCTTTGTGTATAACTCTCAAAGTTGTTACTGTTCCTGTTGTTAGCTCTACAATTCACAACTTTATGTCCAAAATTATTACATGCATAACATAAACAAAAAAATATAGTTTGATACCTAGGAGTTGAAGATCTTCTGAAAGGAGGTGCTATTATGAATCCTTCTTCTTCTTAAGTCCTATCTGTCTGTTGTTGATTATGAAATCTGAATCTTCTTGGTGTAGGAGTGTCCCTGTAATATTCCTTGTATATCTTCCTATCGTCTTTGATTGTTTCTGCATAGCTCTTCGGATTTGTTTCTTGCTCTGTTGTTTTGGAGCTTGATCCCTTTTCTGTCTGATTGTATCCAAGTCCGGACTTGTCAAGATGAGATTTTTTACTACTGATAATGTCATCCAGAACTTTTGAGCCATTCTGCATATTTTTCTTTTGAATATCCTTTCTTAATGTGACAACCTCTGCTTCCAAGTTTCCAATGATCTTGTCATTTTCTTCTAGTTGTTCTTTGAGTGCTTCTTCAATTCTTTTATCTTCTTCTATTTGAACCTTCAATATTGTGATTATTTTTTCTAGTTCTCGAGTGTCATTTTTCTTATCTAGTTCCGCTTGTAGTTTCTTGTTTTTCTTCTTTTCTCTTCTGATAACTTCTATGGCAGACATTAATTATTCTCGATAGTCAACTTCTGCCTCTTCAATTTCTTCTTCGACTTCTTCACATTCTTCTTCGGCTTCTTCATATTCTTCTTCAGAGTCTTCTTTGTCAGAGTCTTTTACTGCCATGAATAGAACTCTTCTTGTCTCATTGTCACCGACTTCATCTTTATCTAATGATGAGATGTCTTCTTTGGTGTATAAGCTTTTCTTGAAAATTTTCTTAGTAGTTCTTTTGCCTTTATATGTGTGTTTTACTTTTGAGTAACCTTCATCATTTATCTTTTTCTTATGAGAACATTTGTTAGCAAAATGACCAATACCATCACAATTAAAAAAAATTAAAGGGAGCTTACTTCTATACCTACCGTTGGTTTCCTTGTTCAGTCTTTTAACGAAGTTGGCCACTTCTTCATCATCTTCTGAGGTGTCACTACTGCTGCTATATTCTTCTTGTTCCTTTTTCTTTTGCTTTGATCTTTTGGATGCCTTGAAGGTTGCTTCTTTTACATTTGGATTTTCCTTCTCAGTTCTCATTTCATATGCTGTAAAGATTCCATATAGTTCGTCCATGCTTATTGAATCCATATCCGATCTTTCTTCTAGTGCTGATATCGCAGGGTTGAATCTCATAGGAATAGATCTTAGTATCTTTTGAACAATTACAGATTCTTCAATTTCTTCTCCCAATCCTATGATTGCATTCACTGTTTCATCGACTCGTAAGAAGTAGGCTGCGATATCTTCATCTTCCTTCATTTTTAGTTGTTCGAACTGACCTTTGTAATTCTAAAGCTTTGTTTCTTTGACTTTTGTATCTCCTTCATAAATATTTTGAAGCTTGTCCCAAATCTCTTGAGTGGATTTACAGTGTGCAACTTTGGTGAATATCGTATCACTGAGACCATTCAAAAGTGCATTTGTGGCTTTGGAATTATTCTTACTGAGTTTTACTGCTTTGTCATTTGTTGGTGGAACTGTTGGTGTTGTGTATCCATCTACAATTGATTGTCAAACTTGAAATCCATGTGCATGCATATATGTCCTCATCCTTATGCTCCAAAAAGTATATTTTTTTCCATCAAATTGTGGTATTCCATTTTTATATGAGTTGGTACTCTCCATGATCTACCTT
>ML795437.1:69521-90921 GCA_009831015.1 Picea engelmannii
CAACCAAAAGCCCTCATCAATTTCATCATCCAAATCTGATTTGTAGCTCTGTAATAGACCTGGTGTATATGATCACATTCCTGCAAACCTTCCTTAACTTCAACAATAAGAAACTAGCATTTTCATCAAACATTTTTTTAGTCTCACATGCCTAGTTTTAGATTAGTCAACAACCCTAACTTGAAGTAATTATAACTTTGTACCTGTAATGTATAAATATCTGAAACTGATATACAATTTCTTAAGTGTGTTTTATGCAATTCCTCAAGGTTTCACTACTTGGAACCTCTCAGAAAAGGAGTTATAGTAAAAATGACATACCTTGTTGAATTTTGTCTTATTCTAGAGAGCGACCTTGTAGAGCGTGTTGTGCACGGAATATTTGTTGAATTGATCTTAAACTATTACACAACATACTACAGACTTTACCATAACCAACACATTTGGTTTCATTGAATTTGGATCTGTTATGAATAAGTTATGACATTTTTACCCGAAACACTTATTTTTGACTAGTTTCAGGACTAGCCACAAACCCTATTTTCCACAGATTGTAACTCCAAAAATACAATGACCCACAAACTGAATTTTTTGCTACAGATACTTGGATATGTTTTCTCAATGGAATAGAAATTTCATGTTCTGAATCATTATAGAAAAACAGTTATAGAGAAAATGGTGAGTTGACATGTAAATAAAATACCTTAGAAAACACCATCAAAAGAATTTATCCTTCCTTGCATTTCGGCCTTTTTTTCTTCAACTTCCCTCAGAATTTCGGCTTAGATATCCTTGGTTATCTCAGAAACCTATAGATATTCAATACGCTCAAGCGTGATTAAAATGAGAGAGCCTTGCCTCTTATTTATACTCTCCAAGTAGCTTCCTTAAAAACATCTTCTAGGTTACTTAGCCCCACTTTCCTTATTTTAGGGTTAACCCACTTCTAATTTCTCCATTAAATTTATTATTGAAATAATTTATTTTGTATTCAATTTGAATTATAATACACTCTTTACTTCACTTTATTATTTACCTTTTAAAATCTCTTAAACCACTTTGACTACTTTGACCTTTTGGGTCTCTAGATGACATATGAGGGTCCTCAAACTTCGTAAGGCCATAACTCTCAAACCGTGAGGCGTTATGTGACGTTTCACATACCACTAGAAATGGAATGACACATATTATTCATATAGAATAGTATTATCTAAAAATATATCATAACTCATACCGTTATCCATCAAACAAACTTGGGTCCATTACTCAAACTTGGGGTCTCCAACTTCTCATGGCCATAACTCTCTAACCATGAGGAGTTATGTGACGTTCCACATACCAATGGAAATGGAATGATAGGCACTATCCATCTAGGATAATTTACCTGACAAATTCATTTTCCTTCATCTCATTATTCCACAATTAATCATGGGTTCTATTACTCCGTAAAGCATCTTCCTGTGAGGGCTTTCACCATAAGGGGACCACTTTGGAGTTCATCCATCTTTACTTCTTATCAACCATGAAAAGACAATAATGAGTCATATTTACATCAAACAATATTGGGTCCATTACCCAAACCTTTGTGATGTGGGGCTTTCTTCAAGGGTTGACATCAATGACAACCAACCTTAATCAACAAAACCTCTCTTGGATTCCTAGACCCCTATTATCAAGACAAAAAAGTACAAGTGGTTGATATATTCCTTTTATATCTAACTCAACTAATCGAACGAGAAGAAGAAAAGTATGACATACCTTATTCCAGAAATTTTTCTTGGTGCTCAAATCCTCGGGCTTGAATTCTAAGCTCCTTAAGGAGGATCAGATCCTACAAAGAACAACAAAGATACCTTTCTTATACTCTATATAATTAACCAAATATATCTATCTATGAAGATTGAACAAAAATAGACAAGTAGATGTGAAAGTACACATAATTAAGGGAAATAGGCCAAGTATATTAATTAAAGAACCCAAAGCAGATACTTACAATTTGATTTTAAAGATGCAACAACTTCTCCAGGCTCTCCTCATCCAACCCTTTCATGAACAATGTAAGATCAAAATAACGATGCTATTATTGATTTCTTCCCCCTTTCACCTTGGAAATGCCCTCAAAATATAGGCTTGAGAGGTACAACTACCATGAGAAAATGAGGGGTATGGTTGAGGATATGGCTCCTTAAGACTTGGATCAGATCCTAAAGTGAAGCTCGATCATGAGGGTCGAACACAACTAACTCAATCTGAAGGAGTTGGCCCATAGAATAAGGTGGAGGAGATCGCCCTTTTTCCTCAACAAGAACGATGCTCCCCCATAGTGAGAGACAGGGTGCCACCCTAGCAGTGGTGCTCCCCTAGCATGGTAGGGGGGGGAACATGGGTCCTCCTTCAACTAGGGATGATTTTAAGGATGGAAATTTATATTAAAATGTAGAAACATGGGCTAATATTACTAGTCCTTAATATGTAAAATGTAAAATGTTTGGCGATAGTTTTGTAAAACTATTCAAATTTCTAAGGATTTTATATAGTTTATATAAAATTTTGAGGATTTTTAAGTTAAATAATTTTATTCTATGGACTTTGGGAGAATCGATTTTTAGAAAAAATTGAATCGTTTTTTGGGAAAAACAATGGAAAATTAGCCCATTTGTGAAATTTAGCCCTAAAATCATCTATGCCTTCAACATGGCCAGGGGGGCACCACCCTTCATAAATGCCCCCTAAAGTGTGAGGTCATAAGAGAAATGATGGCTGAAACAATTTACAAATTTTTTAATGCAAGGGTGTTGGAGTAGGAGAACCTGGTAGAAGCTCCAAACAATCATCAACCAATATTAATATATCTTCCATTTCTGAGGAAGGTATACCTATGCTCGGAATACAAGATGAATCAAAGCATGGACGCCAATCAAGACATTGCAGATCCATGAAAATATTGACTAAGGATATGGCCACTAAATATACAATGTGGGTCCATACCTCCATGACATGAACTGATTGCAGCCACAAAAAATACACAGTGGAGCTACGAGATGACAAAACATAGCCACGGATCAATACAATGTGGATCTATGTGACAATATATATATCAATAAGATTGCCAGCATGGTAATTATACTAAAATATTTTACATGCTCAATGATCTCCATCGCGTCTTGGGAAAAGAAGATAACAGAGCGAGCACCCAACCCAAGGTCTTCATCCCGATCCTGATGCGGTATGAATCTAGCCATGTGAATAGATGATTTGATGTCAAACACGGTAGAAAACACTTGATTACCAGTCATTGATGTAAACTGTTAACAAGTGTGATGGAAATCACCAATGATGTCAATGACTCCCAAGGTACCCTAGTACATTCCAACGAATGTGAATAAAAGAGTTGAGGTCGAACATTTGTGGAATCATCTGATTAGAGGTCAATTATGTAAGCCTATTTTCAGAAGTGAGGAGGTCTACCATTGAGGCATGCAGGTCGCAAGGTACTAACTGGTTTCTAAGTCTAACTCCTGGATAATGTGTTGAAATCGACAGGAGAAGACTCGTCGAAGGAGGGCCTTGATCTATCCCCCATCATCGACACAAAAATGACATAGGAAAGTGATATGAGATGGTGAATCAAATGAGTATGGACTAACACAGGAAATGGAAACTGGTAATACTGCAGATGGATGGTTTGAAGTGAAACTTCCCTTGAACATTATGAAGCATGTCAGCTGACTTGGAAGCATTTTATCAAGGAGTACCAAGAAAAAAATGTGATGGAAATAAGAGCACTCTTCGACTGGACGAAAAATTATGGAGACGCATGGAATTGGTATGACTCAGAGACAAGCAAATTACCCAACTGTAAGACGAGACACAAACAGGTGAAAATAGATGCCATAAAGGATTCCCAAAAAACTTTACCCACTTCCTTCAATTTCCCCCCCATCCAGATAGATGAGTACCCCTTTCTTTTTTAATGAGCTTAAGGAGGATAACAGATCCTCGATATATCTCATCCTTTGGATTAGTTCCTCGACATATGTTTAATGAACCCGAGGAAGGAGGGGTTCAATCTTGTATTGGTTATGGATATTGGGCTCAAATAGGTCCTTCGATGCATAGTTTTACTAGCCCAAAAAAGGTAAACTTGGTGGTTTTTCATGTTTAGAGATTCTGAAAAGAACTTAAAGATGACTCCATGGATTATTTTTTCGTAAATTTAGTCTCTCGAGCCCCCCAAAAGTGTAAAACAATATAGGGGAGAACTCTTCTAATCATGCTTGATTAGAATAGTCATTTTTCATAATTAGTATCGCAAGGCCGAAAAAGAGATAAACTACCACTCGAAAGACATCCTTTCAAACCTTTTAATGAGTGTGAAAGGAAGCAAGATTACTCAGAAATATTTTCATGTTTTAGGGAGTCTGAAAAGAGATTAAAAGAGACTCCAAAGAGTTCATTTTTCGTATAGATTTTACGAATCCGAAAAAGAGATAAAATTATACTTGGTAACCTATTCTCATATTTTAACGAGCATGAGAAAGAACAAAGACTGAACACGGTCCAAAAATGACTACTATGTTACGATGGGAATGAACATCAAATAAGGATCACTCCCAACAAAATGTCTCTCTAGAGATATCCCCCCCCCATCTTGCATGATAACAGCTAGTGGTTTCACTCCAGCATGATGTCCAGAGGCTGGAGACCTGCCCCCCAAGCATCATTTCCTTCGACGACTTTTCTTATTTCCTCATTTGAGCATATGGTTACGAGTGGGAACTTTTTCACTAGGCAAAGGAAAAGAAGGTTCGAGTACTCGATCCAGAGTGAGACTTGATTCTACTGGAGGTGGGTTTGTTTCATTTTTTAACGAGCTTGCCAGAGACAATGAACTATGCTCGTCGAGACCAGGTATTACCAAAGGATCAGACAATTCTAAGGATTGTCGCACCTGAGTCGAAATCATGTTTAATGTGGCAACCTCTGCAGTGGGAGGAGCAAGAAAAGGAAAAACCCCGATGAGCGAAGAATCCTCAAGGAGACCTACTCCTATACTCTCGAAACTATTATGTCCTAGAAAAGGGACATTATTTGTTGTAGCATTGTGGAGATTTGGAGTTGTATAATCAAGTTGGTCAATAGTGATATTTTTTCCTTGATAGGGAAATCATAAGATACGAAACATTGAAGATGTGACAACAATCATTGCATAAAACCAACTATGACCAAGTAACGAATTATAATCCAGGGGCGTGTCGACCACTTCGATATCGACCGAAATGGTCTTACCCTTCAATGTCATAGAGTAAGATTGCAAGATTTCATGAGGTTGGAAACCATGTCCATCAAACTCTTTCAAGGTGGTTGGGGACTGGGTAAGTGTAGGAGAACCAAGGGCTCTCCAACAAGGCAAATACATGACATAGGTGGAAGCTCCCTCATCCAAAACAGTGTGATGGATGTTTTTTCCACTAACCAAAACTTGAATTTGGAATCCTAAGTGATGGGCGACCCTCTCCTTAAAATAATCTGGATTAAATGTAATCAGGTTCGACTTCTCAGGATCCATGGCTCCAATGGATGAAAACAAGGTTCTATGTTGACTGGGATAGTGATGTAGAACTTTGAGAGCTGACATAGCACAAGGTTCTTGTGCCAAATCTTCAATGATGTTGTAGTTTTGGGCAATGTGAGCATTAGGATTAAATGTCTCTTTTCGAATTACACTCTTGGGAAGACATAACACTGCGCTGTGGGAATGCCCTGTGTTTCCCCATGGTGGAGGGGCAGGATTGTGCGCAACCAAATGTTTCTGTTGAACTGGTTGGGAGATACCCTTCATATTTTTAGCGACAACCTCATGATAAGGGAATTATTTTATGCGGTCATCTTCCTCACAAATCATATAAGGAGATTTAGGCTTCCTATTCGGTTGAGTATCAACAATCTTAGGGTTATCCTACTCGTTAGAAGGTTTCTTGTATTTACCCTTGTTTTTCTTCTTACCTCTTGGTTTCTAAGATGAAGTGGATTGGACTACATTCACCTCGGAGGTTTGAGCATGAGCGGAATTAGTTGTGGTGTTTGGAGCGAAACTTGGTTCCAGAGAAAGTCTTGACGGATCGTTCGACGGATGAGGAGCATTAGGGATCAGATCGTAAAGTGTGTCGGACTGGGAGTAAACCAAGTCCAAATACTGTGCACAACTGATAGTCTTCTCCTCATTAACTACATTTCCCATAGAAATGTCATGAGATATGGGAGGTAAGAGTGACTTTGTAAACCAATCTGTGAGGAATTGGTCCATAATGGGAGCTTTAAACAACCATCTCCATCGTCTCCACTCATGAATATGATCAGATATGTGGGTGGAAGAGGATTTTCGGAGTGAGGTCAAAATCTCTGTACCGGTATCATACCATATACGAAATTGAAAATACATCAGGAAATCCATGGAAAGAGAATTAAACTTAGCAAAGGAGTTACGTGACAATTCAATGTACCATTTCACTGCCACACCTATAAGTGCTCTCTAAAAAATTCTAAGACAAATGGAATAGTCCATCAAAAAGTTGGAAGAAAACCATAAATGGAAAGTCATAACATGATTGTTAGGATCTTCCCTAGGTTTTCCGTTAAATTTCATAATGTCGGACGGTAATTTGGCATGGATGGTGGGCCAAAATGGGGCATGCAGGATGGGATCATTTGTTAACCGTGACAGATCTGAAATATTTAACGTAGTTGTTAGAGTCAGAAGTCACTCCTGGATTTCTTGCAGGAGCAGAGCCCAACACCCATCAGTTTTATGTCACAATAAATTTTAATGGGTGATCGAATGGGTAGTGACTCGGGAAGATATCACTCTAATTCAGGGACTGGGTCTGGTATGTAAGGAACAAAGGAGGTCTTGATCTAACTTCAGTCAGTGAGTTGATTGTAAAATGGGCAGGTGGAAGACTTAGTGAGAGGAGTGAGCAAACTACCTCAGGCAACAGGCCTTTCAGCAGTTTGTAGAAGAAAAACTCTGAACGCAAGATCCTCTTGGTTCAGGGCTTCGGGAAACTGAAAGGGGGACTTGAATGGATCCTCCAATTCCAAGTCGTTCAGTGCTAAGAAAATCACAGAGACCGATTAGAAACAACGCAACTATTACAGTGATCCAACCTACATCATCCTATAACGGTCACAACTCGACTGGATCCTCCAATTCTGAGTTGTTCTAACACAGTGTAAACAAAGACATGAAAGAAGCTAACATTCATAAGGCAAGAAGTCTCAAGAGTCCATACATAACCAGAATAACAGTGCTTCATTAAAGTTTTACAACCGGGAGCCTTGCTCAACCATCGATGCTTACAAAATACCAAGACTGAGTCTATATACTCAGCCAAATTCACCTCATAGAGGCGTTTCCAATCACCCAAGGCTTGGTGTCCCTTCATTCAAACTCGTACTGATATCTTTCTTCGAGCGCCACCTTAACTGCGCATGGCTCCTGTAAGGAAGGTAGCTGAGCCATTAAGTGCCGAGCTAGCATGTGTAAACTTTTCTGTCTATTCGAAGACTTCGGCATGGCTCCTTGGAAAAATCAGTAAACAGGACCCCCTTCGAGCAGACCACTTGCTAGATTCTCCATACCTCACACTTAATGAGCGAAAGGAGGTTTCAACCACCCTTTCTTGCCTTCATTAACTCCAAACGAGAAACAGGATTGAGATCGGATCCGATGGCGCCTGGAGCTCACGATGATCCCCTCTGTAACTGAACTTGGTGCCTTTGGCTCCTCTTACACATCTCTTTTCGTTTCCCAAGTGACCACGGGCTGTGACCCTGTGCTTACTCTCAACGGTGCTTTCGGCGCTCGCGGATATGAAGGGGCTGATCCTTGTTTCTTAAAATCGCGATGAGTGAAATGCCGAGATGGCTTGATTGAGCGCCACACATCCTTCAAATCTGATGGTCCTAAACTCACCCGACGCTACTGTGAGCCCCAGGTCCGGGACACTCACGTCACTTTGCGCATCGGGGATATGAGGGAGCTGCTCCTTGCGCTTCGAAACCGCAATGGGCGAAAAGGCGGGGAGCCTCATCGCGTGCCAGGTGTCCTCTTCAGATGGACGCTGAGACTACCCCTTGATACTGCGGGCTCGACTTTGGGTGCCATCGGCACTTTGGGGTTCAGGGTTTCGAGATGTTCATCGACATAAAACCTCCACCCTTTGAAATCGCGACTGTTGAACAGCCGACATGATCAGATCTCGTGCCACGCGTCCTTTGGGATGAATGGCTGCCATCCATCTTGCACAAAATGTGGGTGCTATCCATTGCGCTATCCTCAGCGCAACTTCTCTACCTGTGATTTCTCTCCAACCGTTGATCTGCTCATATGGATGGATCCACACCGTTGATACTATAATTTTACCTGCTCGCTTGATTTTTAAGTCCGAAAGCACTTCTTCTATGCGCTGCGCTTGGGCGCTCCTTGTGCAACCTGTAGACCTGAAAATCCCGATGCCGAAGACAAGTAATGTTGCTAACAATAGCTAAGAAGGGTAGTTTTCGGTTAGGATGCAGATACTGGTGATAACCATATTGCATGGGAACACTAGTAGGACCATATCCGGGTTGTGGCAAGACGACAAAGCTAGATGGTCCTCCCATATAAGGTGGTTTCCTGGGTTGTCCACCCATGTAAGGTGGTTATCCTGTTTGTCCACCCATGTACTGTGATGGAGCGGATAGACCTCCTACATACTAAAATTGACTTAATGCCCCCCCGATGTGATTTGGTTGGCCTAATGGACCTCCCACCTCTCATATACTGTGATTGAAGGGATTGTTGCATCAAAATCATGGGGTTGACGGATTGATAGGGAAAAGTTCCTTCAGGAGGATTTCCCATCGAATTGGGTTGATCCGACAAAGGATTCACAACTCTTGGATATGGATGTCCAGGATATAGGCCAATGGTAGTAGGGATAGAAGGACTTGCAAGATCGGCTTGCCCCTAGGCTTGTTGATGTTGCAACAATGTAGGGTCCCCCTAGTAAAAATTAGGTTTCCCCCGAGTTGAAGGTTGGCCTCCCATTGAAAATTGACCTCCAATGTAGGGTGTACTAATATGTGATGTGTGATGTGGATGATTATTATCTTGTGGAACCATGGTTTTGTTATATCCAAATCCAAGAAAGTGTCAAGGTGTCTGCAATGTGCACATATCCAAAGTGGGTTTGCCCTCTAAATCCTCTATTTTTGTGCATGGTGGTATGTCAAGACAAAATGCTCAAACCAAATCAAAGCAAGTTTTGCAATAAAGAAAATATAAACAACCTATTTTCAATAAATTACATGACTACTGAGATTCATCTTTCCACAGTGTTTCCAAATCATCTCCCTTTATTTTTAAAACTAGCAAATTCTTCATCGGAATCCACGAAGGTAAAGAGGAGTACGAACATTTATGCCAACAGAGCCAGATTAGTTGTGGTGACTCGCGAACGCTGAGTATGCTTTCCACACAATAACCTTCAGTGCTAAGCAGCTGCAAGCTGCTCATATCAGTTTCCAAACTTCTGCACTCCCCAAAGTTTTTGATTCCACGCACCTAAATTGTTCTTTAGAAACTGTTAGAAACAATATTGACATCCTTGCAAAATTTAACGATTTCAGAATTTGATAGACACAGTTTTGAGATCACAACGTTATTGAGAGCCTATCTAGAGGTTCAAATACTTACAGGTGAATGGTCCGAAAGGTTCTTAAGGTTTTCACTTAGGCGCCAAAGACGACACGAGCAGCTGGGAGGTTCTTTCTCTTCCATATGTCTTCCCAGGTCTCTCATATGGTCGTGCATTCTTATACGATTTTTGTTGTCTAGCTCTACAAGGCATTTGTTTTCTAGGTTTCGAAGACCTAGCCATCCTCCCCAGCTTGATCCGTCCCATAATCTTATGGCGGTATCCTTGCCTTCTGCTATGAAGAAACAAGCAATGTCTAAGAATATCTCCTTCTCCTCTGGGTCGAGACCATCAGAGTTAATTTTGAGCTTGCTTTGGATATCGGTGGGAAGTATTCTGGATATTTTGTGCAATTGCACGTTCCAATACGCCAAATCCTCTTCTCCATGAAGAAGCACCCCAAACACTTTAAGAGATAACGACAATCCATTGCAAGCATCCAAAAACTTATGAACCACTTGTTCAAATCCTACAAGAGGATGAGACTGGTCGAAGGCATGGGTGCATAGGATCTCTTGTGAGTGTTGACGATTTAACCCTGTTAGTTTATAAATAGCCGACTCTACAATTCTCGACTTGGTTAGAACATCCTTATCGCGAGATGTAATTAAAATTAAGCTACTTTGATGGAGGACATCTTTCATTGGTAAAAGTAATGCATCCAATTGCTGAACATGATCCACATCATCTAAAATTATGAGAGCATTGGAAGATACTAGATATCTTCTCAGTTTCTCTATACCATGATCAATGTTGTGTATTTGCACATCCAGTTGAGCCAAGTCCTTGAGAAGCTCACTCTGCAAGGAATTTAAAGAGCGTGTAGTTGCTTTTTCCCTGACATCGAATAAAAGGCAAGATCGACTGTACTTTGAACTGTAACGGTTAAAGATTTCTTTTACTAAGGTTGTTTTTCCAACCCCACCGAGGCCCACAATTCCTATAACTCTAGTCTCCCCGCCTTTTCTATGCGATAACACTTTCCTTTCAAAACCTTTTGCTTTTTATCCAAACCTGTTGGATATTTGGATACATGCAGAGTTATTTTAACTTTTTTCAACAGTCCTTTCACGACCTGTTCCAGGAACTTCCGCTCGTCATTGAATTATATTTAGACTTAGTCAGAAATATTTATAGTCTCATATATGTATCAATCCAACAAATTAAAGATAGACTTATCTATCTATCAATCCAACAGATTAAAGCAAATGAAAGGTGAGAATAACTGGAGGGGGTGTTGGAGGTCTCACCCGTTATAAGTTTCGAAGTTGAAACCTTTTATCCCTCCTACATTAGAAAGAGCATTCCTCCATTTTTCAATGGTGTCGGAGCCGTATCGTGGTTGGGAATCGAAGGTTTTCTTCTCTTCGAGCTTGCATGCATACACTCCATTTTCACCCCTTGTACACAAGAGGATACAAACGAGGATGCTCAGGGCTTGAGAAAACACTCGACATTGGCTTTGCGTCCACCGAAGTTCCCAAGGCTTGACACCATAGAAAACTGGGATAATGGGTGCCCCAGACTCCAACATCAGTATGAGCTCATTAAGACACTAGCTTGAGTCCGCATATCCACGAGAGAAAATAGCTATATGGACGGAGGCTGTTCCAATAGCGCATTTAATCTAACAAGTTATCTTCTCTCCCTCTTCCAATTCCTGCTGGTCCAGAAATACTCCCAAATCGTGTTTGCAAAGGCTATGGTAGAGATTGGTTGCTAAGGTTTTCTTGACGTGAGGGCCACGGTGGTTAATGAAAACATAGTAGACATAGTTGTTGTTTTTGCTACCATATGACACTGAGGAGGATGCCAAGGATGTTTCTTCAGAAGCGGGTGTGCAGGTAAGATGTGCCATTGTGCCATTGGATACATGAGAATAAAAAAAGAAAAATGAATAATGTATGCCAGAGATTGGGAATGCGCACTCAACCTCAATATTTTGCTGCTCCTCGTTTGGCCGATCTGAGAAGTGCAAAGTGCCTGCCGCCTTCCAAGTTAGTAATAGGTGTTTGCCACACTCTGCATGTCTCTGTAGCTACTTGCCAATCTTGAAACAAAACCCCAATGATATCATTCATTTCACACTTCATGGATATGTATATAAAACCCTTGTTTATAATTGTTTAATTATTTAACGATGAAGTTAGAACCCTTAGTCTAAACATTTTATATTTTCCTTCAAATAATATTTAGAACCCTTAGTCTAAACATTCCATTTAGACTAAGGGTTCTAAACATTATCCCGATAGTTTTTTTATATTTTCCTTCAAATAATATTTAGAACCCTTTATAATGTTCCTTTATAATGTTTAGAACCCTTAGTCTAAACATTTTATATTTTCCTTTTATTATATAAACATTCTATATTTTTCCTTTTATTATATGTAGTACTTACTCTAAACATTCTATATTTTTCCTTTTATTATATGTAATACTTACTCTAAACATTCTATATTTTTCCTTTTATTATGAACGAGTTTAAACATTCTATATTTTTCCTTTTATTTTGTTAAACGTATAGACTAAGCATTGTTTGAACGTATACACTAAGCACTGTGAACGTATTCTAAACGTTCTACGTTTTTCCAAGCACAACGAAAATTGAAAAACCCATTGGATGGACAAATGAAAGGGGTATCAGTGTGTGCGTCTTATTTTCTGGGGTGTAATTTTCATGGCGGCTTCTACGTCTTCTCCACTGCATCGTAGTCAACACGTCACTCCTTTGGTCATCTCAAATTCTAGTCTCAATCTTCAATCCAAATTTAAAAAATTTCTAATGCATCTTACATTTATAAAATTTAAATCGATGGTTTTAATAAAATATACATTAACTGTAGTTTGCGTATGCCTATAGATTTTAATGGGCGAAGAGCGCATGTATGGTTACATCATTCTTATGCCTTTTTCACTCATTGAGTATTGAATGCAACACGGAAAAGGACGGGTACAGAATAATTGAATGCTGGGTTTCTCTTAAAAAACCAAGCGCCTAGCGAAGCATGTATTAAATGACTGACCATCATTGTATCAAGCTAATGAATTGTCGAAATAAATTTTTTATGACTTTTTTATTTACACTAAGATGTTTTATATTTATGTTTACACAACATTTAAATAATTTAAACTAGCATAACCCCGAAGTGGAGTAAAGGAAACGTCATTTCAAGTTGTTATATTGTTTAAATATTTAAGAGATTTGCTTTGATAACTTACTATAAGTATTAAGTTGTTATAGTTGTTGGAACAATCAATCTAGGAGTTGCATGGAGGATGTTGGGGTCCCTTAAAGATATATGCCTATAAATTGCATTGCATTCACAAGTGGTCAATCAACACAACAAATGTCTACAACCACTAACATGAAGCAACAAACATTTTACAAATATTAAGTAAATATTTGAGTATGGAAAAGCAATTATGTGCATAGTGTCAAAACAAAACACAAGTTTTTTCACACAAAAATAATAAACCCTCTAAAAATTAAACTTTGCCTTATTTATATGTTCAACAAAAAGCTAGTTTTTGGAACAATTAGTTGCCTGGAATGAAAGAAAAATGACACTTAATTTGGTTAAACATTAATTGTTTCTCATTTTATAATTTTACATTTTTCCAAAAGCAAACAACATTACTTAACACTAATTATTTTCTAGTGAAAACAAAATCGACATCCTTTATCTATTGTTTACCATTAATGTGTTGTCTCATTTTATAATTTTAGGGGTTCCAACAACCAAACAACATTACTTAACACTAAAGAAACAACATTACTTAAAAATAATTCTTTTCTAGTGAAAACAAAATGAAAATCCTTTATCTATTGTTTACTATTAATGTGTTATTATCTACAATTAATGTGTTGTTATCTACCTTCAATCATATATCATTTCTCAGTATATATTTCATTCACACATTAACTTGTGCTTCAATATGAAATTAACATCTCTTACAATGGAGTGTTAAAATGATATTAGAATAACATAGGAGAAAAAAAAAATTGATGCTCATGTTCATACACTCCTTCAAGTGCGCATCAATTGCAATGGGAAAAGAAATGACATTTCTTGGTGAGAGATTGAAAATGGTTTTTTATAAAATAAGATGATAGACACAATATTTTCAAAATTAAATTCAATAATGCAAAGAGACCCAACATAATTCATAGAGACCCTGTAGATAATGATTTTTGTAGAATTCTTTGAATAAATTGGAAAGCTCTTAACTCCAAGGGCGTAACTATCATAACAGAGACTCATTCTCAATTATTACAATTTACAACACAAATAACATTGCATTTTTTACCCAAGTTGTGGGGAAGAGGTTGAACCACTTCATAATCAAAATAAATGGTAGTGTTTTGTATTGGGAGGATGCTAGAACCTTCTTGAAATCCAAGTGAGGCCTCAGTTGGAATCATTCCCCCTGAACACCTCTTAGTTTTTCTTCTAACTTGGAGTTGGTTGTTTTAGGGACTAATTTCATGCACTGAAGTTTCCAGTAATATGATGGAAATGGTTTTGATGGATCACATATATTCTATAAGTTCTTCTTTTGGATTGTGCCAAGTTGTAGAGTTGAAAAAACAAAACTTTACTAAGATCCAAATTAGAATGATAATATGGAACTCAACCAAGCAGAAGCCCTGATTAGGTATATGTTGACCATTGAAAAGGATAAAGTATTTGTTTCTTGACATGATTTTTTGTTGCCCAAATAAATCAAAATAACAAAATATGATTATTTGCAAGCACAATAAAAATCATGGAAAATTGGCAATAACCCCTCCAAACTGAACATGCCAACCACAAATGACACAATGGCGATGTTGTTATTTTTAAGGCAATCAACATTAAATAGATCCGAGTTATGAATTTCACTCAAGTGTGAGCTTTAGTTATTAGTGTAGATATGAATGTAAGTGAAGTTGGAGAATGGAATGAAATCCATAATTTTAATAACAACCACTATCCACTTTGTGAATTTCCATAAAATCCATGACTCAGAAGTGATAAAACATTATTCTTACAAGACACATCACAAGTTCACAACATCATTAAATGGCATACACATTTCTTTAACAATAATATATATTTCCATAATGTAGTACTTCAAATGAAAACATCTAATGAAATGACAAAGTGATAAAACATTATTCTTGCAAGCCTACATTGTAAATACGTTGGAAAAGAACTACATTGTGTTGCACTGTTATTACTCACCTTACTTAAGGAATGGAATTGTACTTACACTATGTTACCAATTTATCAATATTATTACAATATTTATCTCAACCTTATATTAATAAGGATTCACATAAATCCTAAAAAAATGACATCCACATTAAATTAAAAAATGTATAAGAACACTGTGTTACGATCATGATATTGGAGAACAATACATGTTCCACACTTGCATATGAAACCTCATGTGTGACTTAAAGGGGAAGGGAGAGATTCCACATGACATACAAATCACTACAATATATAAGGATAATATTGAGGGGTAGTTAAATTTATGATTTGAATATTGAAGGTTGGTAAAATTATTGAATTTGATGTGTAAATTGCTCTCAATTGATTTCAAATAGTTATGGATTTGGTTGATAGCATATGTAGAAATATGGTCAAAACCAAGTTTAAGGAGCTTTTTAGTTATGTATGATGGATCTACTATGTTTATGAAAAGATAGATGACTTCTCTCACGTACAAGAAAGAATATTCTAAAATATTGTGAAAAACCACATGAAATTTAGCACTTGCCATTTGGAAAGATAAAGTGTGTCTCAACAACCAAAAGGAAAATCCAATTTGACCAATTCCCATATACTTGTCATGAAAATATCTATAAGTTGTGTGAGAAAAATATTTTTCCATGAATATTTTTTCCACAATAGTGTGAGAAAAATATGTTCAACATATTATAAAATAAATACATTTCCAATTGAATTCTCAATATTTCTTTTACTTCAAATATATTTAAGATATAAATAAATATTTTCACATCAAATATATTAAAGATATAAATAAACATTATATAGATTATATTTAAATATAAATATAAATATGCATGGTTCTGTCACAAAATCAACTCTTCACCCAAAAAACTCAAACAAACTTTTTCATACCTTTAGAGTTGTGCAACTAAATTAAGAGTTAACCTTAAAACCGTTTTTTCATAAAAAAGGTATCAACTCTTCAACAAAAAAACTCAAACAACCTTTTTCATACCTTTAGAGTTGTGCAACTAAATTAAGAGTCAACCTTAAAACTGTTTTTTCATAAAAAAGGTTTTAAACATATGAACCATAACTGATCCATATTTTTATGGAAAAGTTGCAATCACACATTTGCAATTATTGTATGTGGGTATGCAACAGTAGAGTGATTCATATTTGGAGTTACATGATCATTGAAAATATTTCGCGAGATGTAGGATGAAGTTGGACATTTTGAAATATTCATGTAACACCCTCTTTCCCCCAGTCTGTAAAAATAATTATGTTGGCCAAGAACTATGGCAAACTCAAAGATGTGAATGTTTGATTTGACGGACCTTTGCATAAAAGGTCTATGAATGTAAATTATATAATGAATATGTGTTGCATGATTGCTGAGAAGAGGGATGTGATAAAAGAGACCATGATGGATAATGAGAGGTGGTGGAAGGGACCTAGAATGGTTGTGTTAACTTCCACCGAGCCAGTACCGTACTGGTTTATACTTGCTCACAAACCAAAGTAGCTCTCTGATCCTGGAATGGATTTCCCATCAGATTGGTAGGTGGGGAGGCTCCTCAAGAGTTAATGAGGGGATGGGGGTGAACCGCCCATTCGTAATAGCCCTCATACCTGACCATAGACGAAGGAATTCGCGCCACACGCAACCTTGCAGACATAAATTGGCAAGAGAGGAAATGTGGTAGGAGAAGAGCAGTGCGCGCAACGAGGATCGCGAAAGAGACTGGAGAAACCCTAGAAACGCAGGGAGTTCTAAATACCAAGAGAAGGAGAGTAACCTTCATCCTGGATTATTTTCCTACATCAGGAGAAGGAGAGTAACCTTCATCCTTGATTTTTGTTGAGTTGGAAGTAGGAGACTAAACCTCAAAGCATCGTGGTCTAGCTCGGGGGTGGCTAGTGGTAAATCCATTTGGAGTCACTGAGCCTACGGTTGGGTGGAAACGAGAACCCCTCTCAGCAGTTGCATCACGCCTGGTAGATATGATAAGTGTTTTATACCTTGTATTTCGAACTAAATATCATGAATACATGCTTATGTTTATATGCCCATAATAATTTCTATGTAGAATGATTGCCTGATGTGTTAGACTATAAATAATGGATGCCTGTGTATACTTACATGTCATAGTCGGTTTCTGTACAAAGGATTAAGGTTGGGGCATGAATTCACTCCACTACGAATCGTCTTGTTTACTTAACTCTCGTAATGTTTCGGGAAGGCTCCTCAAGAGTACTCTTCCCCGGGGATTACCCCATAAACCTTGGAACCATGCCGAACCTTTACCCAGAGACTTGACTAAGATTTGGGACGATTGCCCAAGAACCGTCTGAAGGTTCATGCGATCCAGGTTTGGAAACCTTATGCAAGGAAGGATAGCTCTCTAAGGTCTTGGAGTCGTGGGAGTTTGAAGCCTCCAAAAGTTGAATTTCGTGATTCAAGCTTAGAAGGGATAGCGAGCCCAATTATAGAAAGAGAGAATACCCTATCATTTGGTAGACGTATGGTCGGAATCCTTTCGGGAATACCCCAGATCTATCGAGACCGATGGATCTAGAGAAGGAGCACAGGCGTTAACACCTCGACCCTTTCAGCCTTCGCATGCTACGATGGGATCCCGGACCATAGATCCAAGGATCTGACGGAGCCCTATTGATCGTTGATCTTAGCCTTTGTATAGGCAGGAGAGTAGCATTTCGATGACTCATGACTTGGAGTGGTCAAGGGTAGGGCTACATGAAATCACGATTCGTGAGATCGCGACGTGATTGTGACTGTTGGATCCAAGGCACGGTAGAACCGATGGATCAAAACTTTCGTGGTTATCGCCTATCGGGGGTTCAGAACTTGAGGGAGTTTCTTTTCGATTGTAGAAGTCGCGAAGTGCTGAGCGCCGAGGGCTCGTGCAAACACGTGACCCATCCGTAAGTGGGGACCACGTGGTTGACAGGTGGCATAACAACAAGCGCCTAGAGAAAGGTGGGAACGGGTGACAGGTGATGGACACATGTTGCCTGGGGAGGAGTCAACCCATTGTTGACTTATCGTATCTTAGGAACTCACGAAGGAGGAGCATGAGGGCTCAACACTCCCACTTGCGAAGTCGCGATATGCGAGTAGCGCTAGTATTTAGCCTAGGAAGCAGGTGACCAGTGGTGGACACGTGTCACACTAGGAAAGAGTCAACCCATTGTTGACTTATCATGGCTCGAAGTTTCACAGGATAAAGAAGCTGCACCTTGATCGCTAAGGCCGCGAAATGCCGAGAGTTGAGGTCTCATGTGACGGGCGGCAGCGACACAGCTCATGAGCAGAGTATAGCGGGGTTGATAAGTGGCGTGTGCGCGTTGCTTTGGCAGAGTCCACGCAACATTGACCTCTCGCGTCTCGGGGATTCGTGAAGGAGGAGCACGAGAGCTCAACACCTCAATTGGCGAGGTTGCGAGTGGTGCTAGTGTTTGGCCTAGCCTACGGTTACATGTAGCAGGCGCTAGTGAGGAGGGAGCCATACCCGTATAGTATCTCGGGTATCGGTGTTTGGAGAAAGGGGAGTCGAGAGTCTTGATTCCCGACTCGCAAGTTGCGAAAGGCACTTGCACTAAGGCCATCTTGTGGTCGTTTGGAGGAGGATAAGGGAAGAGAAGGTCTGCGCTAGGCCCCATAGAAGTCTCGAGGATTCTGTTCCTCAAAGAAAAAGACGAAAAATCTAAGTTGTTGTAGTGGGTGTGTGACAAATTGGTATCAGAGCATGGTTACAACACTTGGCCTGCTTGGGCTCATGAGCGAGTTGCGCAGAAACTCCATTTGAAGTACTCTTAAAAGGAGTAACCCTCTATCTTAACCCCCCTTTAGAAAAAGACAAAGTTAAGAATGAAAATTCCTATTGTGTGTATGCATTTGAAAAATATGAATTATGCGTTGATTGTGAATGAATATAATGTTCACTAACAATAAGTGTTTTTCTTGCACAACAAGCGGACGATCAACCGCGGGAAACTATAGATGCATAGAATGGTGACGCACCACGAAGTGGGGGATGGCTCCCATAATAGAGACGAAGAGTCTGACGAAAGTAGAGCGATAGAGACCCCTCCTGATCTAGCTGAGACTGTGAGAAGCCTCATGGTCAAACTATAGAGCTGCAAGGCCGACAACGAGAGGTTGATAAAAGAGCAAGAGAAGAAAACATAAATTAATGCAGTTTTGCTGTAGAGTTTATCTGACATACAAAGACAATTGCAGCATGGACCTGACACCAGTCACACAGATCGACAATAGACAAAGAAAAGTCGAAGTCCACTTGAGATACAGAAACATGGTCTTTTAAGTGGCCACACTGGGAAGAGCACCTCGAAAAAGGTCCACCCCAGAGATAAGGGACAAGTGTCGGACGATTCCTCTGGAAAGGAAACTGACAACTCGAATGGATCTTCTAGTAGCAGAACTAGTTCTTATTCCCGAAGAAAACGGAAGAAGTGAAAGAATTCCAAAAGTCACAATCTCAAAGAATTCAAGAAGGCCAAACCACCCTCTTTCGACGGTGAAATAAAGAAAGGAGAGGAAGCAGAGGCCTAGCTGCTTGGACTAAAGAAGTATTTTAGAGTCCATGACTTCTCAGAAAACTTGAAGGCCCAAGTAGCCAATTTCAACTTGAATGGAAAGGCTTCCATTTGGTGGGAAGACCTTGAGAATGTAAAAGGGATTCATGAAGAAGACCTATCTTGGGAACAGTTTGAGAAATACTTTAGGAAGAAGTATCTGTCGGAAAAATATTTCGATGAAAAGACTAAAGAATTCTATGAACTCAAGCTGGGGCAATGCACCATAGAGGAATATGTCATCAGATTCCTCGAATTGCTGAGGTACATACCCTATATAAAAGTAGAGAAGGAAAAGGTGCAACGATTCATCAGTGGACTACCTAAGGACTATCAAAACATGATTGAGTTTGATGAGCCAAAGACCCTAGAAGACACTATCCGAAAGGAAAGATATTGTTATGAACAGTTGGGGCATCAGACTCCAGAAAAAGGGGTTTAAATCCCCAAGATTTAAAAACTATAAAAAGGACTCAAGGATGAGCTTCCCAACTCGAAGTGTACACCAGCAGAATTTCCCCTCCTAGAGCGAAATAAACCTTTTGGATCTACCCCAGGAAATATTGATAACCCAAAGAGAGAACCCTTGAAATGTTGGGGTTGTGGAGAAGAACATCTACTGAGGGACTTCCCACACTGACAACAGAACAATCTAAGAATTTACAACGTTCAAGAAGCTACCACCATCAATGACGTGGCTAGGAGTGTGCCACAAATTTATGCAGTCTTGTATAATAAACAAGCTAACCACCAAACTTCAGTGGTGGAGATGGAAGGTATGATCACCAACCATCTAGTGTCTATTCTAATTGACCCAGGTTCAAATTTGAGTTATATAGCTCCTAAGGCTGTTGATAAGTGTAAATTATAGCCACATAAACACGCCAAGCCATGGTTGGTACAGTTAGCCACTGGCACCAAAAGAAAGGTAGATGAGGTCATACCAACTTGCCAATTCACTATGGGTGAATTCCCCACCCAAGCAACCCTTAACATACTACCCCTAGGATCATATAACCCGTTGATTGGAATGGACTGGCTAGTCACATATAAAGCTAGACTGGACTGTTACCATAAAACTTTAGAATGTGTAGGTGAAGAAGGAAGAAGGATAACCCTTCGAGGGATCCAAAAACCTGTCTCGGTGAGACGAATATACCCCCTTCAAATGAGAAAGTATTGCAGAAAGGGATGTCTACTTTATGCGATACAGGTGTTGGAATCAGTTGAAGATGACAAACCAAGCCTCGAAGACCACCCCACACTAAGAGAATATAGAGATGTATTTCCAGAAGAGGTACTGGGTCTACCTCCGAGAAGGGACATTGACTTCTCGATAGAAATTGCACCGGGAGCGGTGCCAGTGTCTAGGACACCTTACAGGATGAGCACACCCGAGCTAGTTGAGCTTAAATTACAACTAAAAGAAATGATGGACAAAGGCTATATCTGGTCCAGCGTGTCTCCATGGGGAGCACCAGTTCTGTTTGTAAAGAAGAAAGATGTTACCCTCCGACTATGCATAGATTATAGACAACTAAACAAGGTAACCATAAAGAACAAGTACCCCTTACCCAAGATCAATGACCTATTCAATCAATTGGGAGGTGCTTCCATCTTCTCAACGATTGACTTGAGATCTAGATACCATCAAGTCCAAATCAAGGGTGAAGACATCCACAAAACTGCCTTCAGGACGAGATATGGTCACTATGAGTTTGTGGTAGTACCATTCAGATTAACCAATGCCCCTGCCACTTTTATGTGCTTGATGAACAATGTGCTCAGCAAATTCCTAGACAAATTTGTACTGGTTTT
>ML795437.1:90971-102672 GCA_009831015.1 Picea engelmannii
TGCCTTCAGGACGAGATATGGTCACTATGAGTTTGTGGTAGTACCATTCAGATTAACCAATGCCCCTGCCACTTTTATGTGCTTGATGAACAATGTGCTCAGCAAATTCCTAGACAAATTTGTACTGGTTTTTATTGATGATATATTAATTTACTCCAAGAATAGAGAGGAACACGAGGAACATCTTAGACTTGTGCTTCAAGTGTTAAGAGAACATTAGCTCTATGCCAAATTTAGCAAGTGCGACTTTTTCCAGAAGAAAATACATTACTTGGGCCATGTCATATCTGAAGAAGGAGTAGCAGTAGACCCTGACAAGACCAGGTCTATCATGGAGTGGCCTACCCCAAAGGACGTTTCAGATATCAGATCCTTTATGGGATTAATAGGATACTATAGGATATTTATAAAAGGATTCTCCAAGATTGGTTGTCCAATCACTGCCCTCCAGAAGAAGGGAGCTAAATTCACGTGGACATAAGAATGTGAAGAAAGATTTCAATCCCTAAAACATCTACTGACCCACGCACCCATGTTGAATATCGCTGATTCCGAAGCTGACTTCCTCGTGTGCACAGATGCCTGCAAGGAAGGGCTCGGAGGAGTCCTTATGCAAGGAGGAAGTGTAGTCTACTATGAATCCCAAAAATTGAATGAGCATGAAGTCAACTATGTGACCCATGATCTAGAACTGGCCGCCATAGTGCATGCCCTAAAAATGTGGAGGCATTACCTCCTCGGAAGAAAATTTGTACTTATGACAGACCACTGTGGATTGCGATATCTATTTGACCAACCAAAACTCAATGCTAGACAAGCTAGGTGGATGGCCCTTCTTAGTGAGTTTGGTTTTGAAATCAAACATGTTAAAGGAAAGGAAAATAAAGTGGCCGATGCCCTTAGTAGAAGTATGAAAACAATTCATCTGGCAACGGTGAGCACCTACGAGACGAATGTCAAGGAAAGAGTCAGGAATGCACAAGAAACAGACACATTCTTCCAGACTGTGACCTCGTACCTGGAGCAAGAACCCACGAGAATAAAGTATGAAGGCTAGCAGATGATAGATGGAGGTTTGTTGACTTACAAAAACAGATTGTATATTCCAAAATGTGATGACTTGAAGAGGTTCATAATGAATGAACTACATAAAATACCATATACTGGTCATCCCGGATACCAGAAGATGATCACAGCCACCAGGAAACAATTCTATTGGCCTGGATTGAAGAAAGACATAGCTGAGTACTTAGCCAAATGCATAGAATGCCAACAGGTTAAAGAATAACACCGACACCCAGCAGGATTATTACAACCTCTACCAATCCCTGAATGGAAGTGGGAAACCATTTCCATGGACTTCATCACCAGATTACCAACATCGACCAAACAAAATGATGCCATCATGGTAGTGGTGGATAAATTTAGCAAGTCTACCCATTTTATCCCCGTCAAATCGACTTGCAAGGCAATATATATCACCAGCATATTCATGAAGGAGATATTCAGACTACATGGTATGCCTAAAGAGATCGTTTCTGATAGAGACAAGAAATTTACTTCCAACTTTTGGAAATCCTTGATGGCTGGTCTAGAGACCAAATTATTGTTTAGCATGACCTATCATCCTCAAACCGATGGCCAGATGGAAAGAGTGAACCAAATAGTGCAAGACATGCTAAGAATGCATGTAATGCATCAACCCAAGAAGTGGAAAGATTTCCTGCCACTGGTGGAATTCGCCTACAACAATGGCTACCAAGAATCCCTGAAGATGAGCCCTTTCGAAGTCCTCTATGGTAGACCGTTTAATACTCTAGTCAGTTGGAGTAATCCCACGAACAGATTTACTATTGGACCTGACATGTTGAAAGAAATGGAACAACAAGTGACTCAGATAAAACAAAATCTAAAGGTCGCTCAGAACAGACAGAAAAGTTACACCGACCGAAAGAGAACTCCGAGAGAATTCAAGACGAGAGACCACATATATCTCAGAGTTAGGCCCCAAAAGAGTTCCCTGAGGATGGGAGCTTGTGCCAAGTTGGCACCTCGGTATTGTGGACCCTTTGAAGTTCTAGATAGAGTGAGACATGTAGCCTATAGGCTAACACTTCCTCCCATAGTAAAAGTACATAATGTTTTCCATGTTTCATTATTGAAGAGATATGTACATGATTCTAATCATATAATTGACTGGTCTATGATCCAGGTGGAACCGAAGGGAGAATTCCTACTAGAACCTCAATTCATACTGGATAGAAAGGAAACCCCACTCAGGAACCGAACCATTTCATAGGTCAAGGTGCAGTGGAAACATTTTGGCCCAGATGAGGCTACGTGGGAAATGGAAGATGCCATGAAACATGCATATACGATTTTGTTTACTTATGAACATACACGTCATATTGATATATAGAACATCGAGGATGAGGTTACTTTAAGGGGGAGGGAATTGTAACACCTTGTTTCCCCCAGTCTCTAAAAATAACTATGTTGGCCAAGAACTATGGAAAACTCAAAGATGTGAATGTTTGATTTGACAGAACTTTGCATAAAAGGTCGATGAATGTAAATTATATAATGAATATGTGTTGCATGACTGCTGAGAAGAGGGATGTGCTAAAAGAGACCACGATGGCTAATGAGATTTGGTGGAAGGGACCTGGAATGGTTGCGTTAGCTTCCACTAAGCCAATAACGTACTGGTTTATACTTGCTCACAAACCAAAGTAGCTCTCTGATCCTGGAATGGATTTCCCATCAGATTGGTAGGTGGGGAGGCTCCTCAAGAGTTAATGAGGGGATGGGGCTGAACCGCCCATCCGTAACAGCCCTCAGACCTGACCATAGACGACGGAATTCGCGCCACATGCAACCTTGCAGACATAAATTGTCAAGAGAGGAAATGTTGTAGGAGAAGAGCAGTGTGCGCGATGGGGATCGCGAAAGAGATCGGAGAAACCCTGGAAATGCAAGGAGTTCTGAATACCAGGAGAAGGAGAGTAACCTTCGTCCTAGATTATTTTCCTACATCAGGAGAATGAGAGTAACCTTCGTCCTTGATTTCTGTTGAGCTGGAAGTAGGAGACTGAACCTCAAAGCATCGTGGTCTAGCTCAGGGGTGGCTAGTGGTAAATCCATTTGGAGTCACTGAGCCTACGGTTGGGTGGAAACGAGCACCCCTCTCAGTAGTTGCATCACGCTTGGTAGATCTGATAAGTGTTTTATACCTTCTATTTCGAACTGAATATCATGAATACATGCTTATGTTTATATGCCCATAATAATTTTTGTGTAGAATGATTGCCTAGTGTGTTAGAATGGAAATAATGGATGCCTATGTATACTTACATGCCATAGTTGGTTTCTGTACAAAGGATTAAGGTTGGGGCATGAATTCACTCCACTGCGAATTGTCTTGTTTTCTTAACTCTCGTAATGTTCCAGGAAGGCTCCTCAGGAGTACTCTTCCCTGGGGATTACCCCATAAATCTTGGAACCGTGCCGAACCTTTACCCAGAGACTCGAATAAGATTTGGGATGATTGCCCAAGAACTGTCTGAAGGTTCATGTGATCCGGGTCTGGAAACCTTATGCAAGGAAGGATAGCTCTCTAAGGTCTTGGAGTCGTGGGAGTTTGAAGCCCCCAGAAGTTGAATTTCATGATTCAAGCTCAGAAGGGATAGCGAGCCCAATTATAGAAAGAGAGAATACCCTATCATTTGGTAGACGTACGGTTGGAATCCTTTCAGGAATACTCCAGATCTGTCAAGACCGATGGATATAGAGAAGGAGCGCAGTTGTTAACACCTCGACCCTTTCAGCCTTCGCATGTAGCGATGGGATCCCGGACCATAGATCCAAGGATCTGACGGATCCCTATTGACCGTCGATCTTAGCCTTTGTATAGGCAGGAGAGTAGCATTTCGCTGACTCGTGACTTGGAGTGGTCAAGGGTAGGGCTACATGAACTCACGATTCACGAGATCACGACGTGATCGTGACCATTGGATCCAAGGCACAGGAGAACCGTTGGATCAGAACTTTCGTGGTTATCGCCTATCGGGGGTTCGTAACTTGAGGGAGTTTCTTTTCGATTGTAGAAGTCACGAAGTACCGAGCACTGAGGGATCGTGCAAATACGTGACCCATCCGTAAGTGGGGACTGTGTGGTTGACAGGTGGCATAACAACAAGCGCCCAGAGAAAGGTGGGAACAAGTGACAGGTGATGGACACATGTCGCCTGGGGAGGAGTCAACCCATTGTTGACTTATCGTATCTCAGGAACTCACGAAGGAGGAGCATGAGGGCTCAACACTCCCACTCGCGAAGTCGCGAGATGCGAGTAGCACTAGTATTTAGCCTAGGAAGCAGGTGACCGGTGGTGGACACCTGTCACACTGGGAAAGAGTCAACCCATTGTTGATTTATCGTGGCTCGGGGTTTCGCAGGATGAAGAAGATGCACCTTGATCGCTAAGGCTGCAAAACACCGAGAGCCGAGGTCTTGTGCGACGGGCGGAAGCGACACAGCTCATGAGCAGAGTATAGCGGGGCTGACAAGTGGCGTGTGTGCGTCGCTTTGGTAGAGTCCACGCAACATTGACCTCTCGTGTCTCGGGGATTCGCGAAGGAGGAGCATGAGAGCTCAACACCTCAACTGGTGAGGTTGCGAGTGGTGCTAGTGTTTTGCCTAGCCTATAGTTACATGTAGTAGGCGCTAGTGAGGAGGGAGCCATACCCGTATAGTATCTCGGGTATCGATGTATGGAGAAAGGGGAGTCGAGAGTCTTGATTCCCGACTCGCGAGTTGCAAAAGGCGCTTGCGCTAAGGCCAGCTTGTGGTCATTTGGAGGAGGATAAGGGAAGAGAGGGTCTGCTCTAGGCCCCATAGAAGTCTCGAGGATTCTGTTCCTTGAAGAAAAAGATGAAAAATCCAAGTTGCTGTAGTGGGTGTGTGACAATTCAATTTCCATCCAAAAGCAAAATCCCACCATCTTTAAGCAATAGTTAGTTTTCATGATAAGGGGATATTTCTTTTTGGATGGAAAAATGAATACTTCAAAGGTCTTCTAGCAGGGAGGATGTGATGTCACATGTCATTAAATACCTTTTCATCACTAAATCAACCTTAATTGGTGTTTCTAATCTCCCAAGGACTATTTGAATATAAGGAAATGAAGGGTTGTTGTTATGTATCATGGAATTTTCATTGGTCATTGGTACAATTCAATTAGAAGATGGAAACCACTAGTTCAAATGAGATCCATAGTCCAAAGTGCATGAGAGGGCCATCACCTCAACATTTTGCAGTCATTTATGATATGTTACTCCCAAGTTGATAAAATATTATATGGGTGAGAAACAATATTGAATAAGTTTTCAATTGAGAGTGAGATGTGGAATGGCTTTGCTTCTAGTGGTATGAGTTTATTTATTGAAAGCCCATATTATGTGGTCAACCAAATAGAAAAATTGTGATAGTAGTATTGTACATCTTTTAATTGTTACTTGGTATGAGTTTATTTTTTGAACACGTACAATATGTGATCAACCAAATAAAAAATGTGTGAAAACGTTGTGATAGTAGTGTTGTACATCTCCTAACAATTAGTTATCTAGATAGAATACATGCCAACGCTATTATCCAATTATAACATTGAGTTAAGTAAACATTTATTTTTGGTTTAGAGAAGAATAAATGTGCAACAACTTAAGTGTTACTTGGTAAGAGTTTCTCCATTGAAAATGTACACAATGTAATCAACTAATAAAAGCGTTATGATAGTAGTGTTGTAGATATTTAAATAGTTACTTAGACATAATATGCTTCAGTGTTATTATCCTATTATAACATTAAGTTGAGGAAACATTCATTTTTGGTTTAGAGAAGAGTAAATGTGCAACACTTGTCAAATGGAAATGTGAACATCACTTGTCAAATGGAAATTTGAACATCAAACTGAGGAGTAGGAGGTTCAACACAATATGGGTGAATTCCCTTTGCATATTTTTGAGGTCAATCCACATTCAATTTGGGAAAGGATGAAGAAAAATGATGCCTCCTATCAAACTTTATGTATCTTTCTCTCTATTTGTAATGGGGGTATATTACCGACAATAATATGAAAATTGTCCCTAACTTTCCTGTAATGATTTTTCATTCACTAAAATCCCACGCTACTTCTTGATAGGTCTCATCTCATCATCCTCTTCACCATCTAGATCAACAAATTAGGAGCATGTGACTCTCCTATGTTTTCATCATCCTCTTCACCATCTAGATTAACACATTAAGATCATGTGACTCTCCTTCTATGTTTATGGTTACAATCATCATCATCATCATCACCAATTATCTCCTTCTCATCTAGATCATTAAATACACAGACTGCAACACTGGAAAGTCTCTTAGTTTTTTGAGAAGAACTTCTCAATTCTAAAGGATGCCCACTAACAAAAATAGTTACAGTATGAGTCAACTTGGTACCTTCGATTTCCTCAATAGATGTTGGAATTGAATCATCTTCAAGGGCATGAAATAATGCTATAACAAAGGACTTTATAGCATCTCCAAGGAAATCATATAGTTTGTCAATGCATAAGTTTTGCAATTCCTTTTTAGGATTATTGTTCTTCATCAATGCAAACACATAATTTGCCAATAATGTAGGATATACTTTTTTTAAGGGGTTGTATATTTTTTATAAGGTAATGTGTTAAAGGGGTCTCCTACAACATTTGATTTGTTATTTCCTACATATAATGCCATTTTTAGAAATTTAACACTTTTATCAGGGACACTCTAAATTTTGAAAGACTAAATAAAGGTATCCTTAACCACAACTACATGTTATTTAAACCTTGCAAAATTTGATCGATACATCCAACATAATTAGTATATAATTAGAATAGAAACATTAGTATATAATTAGAATAGAAACATTTGAGAAGGGTTGGAAAATATAAACCCTTTAATGATAAGTGGGAGACCCATGCTATTTCCATATAAAGAATATTTTTGGAAAATTTAAAACGTTTGGAAAGGATTTGAAACTTCAATATGTGATTTTTGAAACGGGATCCAATAATTTCCAAACTCACAAAAAATAGAAATGCAATGTTAAAAATATCTAAACCATGCTAGGT
The DNA here is from genome assembly GCA_009831015.1 of Picea engelmannii. Classification (NCBI taxonomy): domain Eukaryota; kingdom Viridiplantae; phylum Streptophyta; class Pinopsida; order Pinales; family Pinaceae; genus Picea; species Picea engelmannii. Next base: position 98,124 of record ML795437.1, read on the forward strand.
TATTAATAAAATAACTATTAAAAGAGTCTTTTTACTTATGTTACTTGTGTCAAGAAAAAGTGAAAAAGGGATTTGTAAAGATAATTTATAAAACAAAATTAAATATTAATCAAAAAAATATTTCAAATGGATTTACTAAGAACAATTTGGCATGGTACGCTCTTTCTTTTTCTTACCGAGACCGACCACTACCACTATGAACCATAGTACTAAATTTAATAAAATACTCGAGGGTTCACACTGAGTTCACACTATTGATTGGTTCATTTGCATTCTTTTAAGGGAATGTTTCGTCGAGGGCTTATTGAACCCTTCCATATCTCAAAAATTCGTTGTTAAACTATATATTTGTCAGCGATTCAAACACTTTATCTTGCATGAAATAGATCAAAATAGGAAAAACAAAAATCGGGCAAATATGCATTGTTTCCTTCGAAAGTTTTGTAGGAGTGAGTTCCATGTTCACATTGATATCTTTTGCTGTATAGTAGTTTTGGCTTGCTCATAGTCCCAAAACAGTGCTGAGTTTTACCCGATGTGGAAACACAAAAGGAGCCAGTAACTAAACTGAAGAATGAAAGATCAACATGTAGAATAGGGTTCGCTTTAACATAATTAAATAAAAAAAAAATTGGGACAAATGCAGGTTGATTATTATCCAGCATCCAAAACATAGATTGAAGCTCTCCCTATTTAACTTTACATAATTATAGAGTGAAAGTTATATTCTGAATTCAAAAGTGGCATGGTCGTTATGAACAAGATCCCTTCAACACGTCACACCCATCATTGCGGCAAATGGAGACACACACTAGGCTCTCGGCAACCCCAAGCACCCTTCAACATGCCACCCCCATCATTGCGGCAAATGGAGACACACACCAGGCTCCCAATCTTCATTACAAGGACAACAAGGATACGACAGACAATTAATTATTGCATGGCACATCTTCGTCCCACAATGTCTTATGAATTCTTTGAGTGTAGTTTGCGACGAAGTGGTGTGATATTTTGTCCTCTCCCTTGCTCATGAATATTCACAGTTCTGTCTGGTAGCTCAATTGTCTATCTCAGGGGTCTACTTGCCCTTGGGCTTTCTCTCCTAGTAGACTGGGTTTCTCCAATTTGTGCTTTGTGGTTCTGGTTTATGTGCCTTCGCTCCCCATTGAGGCCCTTTGTGGATTTCGAAGCTCATTCTGTTCAGTTCATATGGTGGCTTTCTCTCTTAGTAGACTGGGTTTCTCCAATTTGTGCTCTAGGGTTGTGGTTTCTATCGCTTCTCCTGCATTAAGGCCCTTTGTGGATTTCGAAGCTCCTTTTGTTCAGTTTACATGGTGTTCGACTCCGTTCCCATGGATTCTCGCGAATTGATGGAATTTTGTCTCTCGCTCATAAGGATGGAAGCTTTGGTCACAACTTTGTCATCCTTCATTCGTTAGCACAAGAAATTGGCAAGCAAGAGATTAGAACCCAGTTTAAATATGCTATTGTCATCGAAATTCTTCGTTAGCAAAATCACAACTGGATGTGTTGGAAGCAGCTCACAGTGCCATGTCTCGGGACCATGGAAATCCACCTGTTGCCAAGCCTGCAACTTCTTTTCCACCTTTCCCTTCATGGATTCATCTTCAATTATCCCCCTCCTAGTAGCTCCATCGATCGAAAATAGTTTGAAGGTATGAAGAATTTCATGGAGCAACTGTGGCGAAGCCTCTCAACAAACATTAGTTCCTCCAAACTCTCACTAATTCCTGAATACTTTCTCTCAGTATGGCTTATGTAGTTTCTTTATGCTACTTATGGTGATGAGTTGTAGGGCCTAATGATCCTAGCTTCAGTTCGAATTGATAATTCTTCTAATGCTACTGTTATTCTCACTCTTCCTTTTTCTCGTTACATTGTCTGCCAAGAGCATCGCTCTAGGTAGAGATATTGTACGTGTTTCAATATGTCTAGTGAAAATGGATGAAAGAGGGGCGAAATGAAATCTATTACATCATTGATGAGAGAAAGAAGAAGATGGATAATTTTCCATTCATGGAGAGACTGAAAAGGATGTGATAGCAATCTTTGTATACATGTTGGGAGTCTCCATTCTTCTTGAGGCATGGTTAAGTTATACGATGAAGGTCCTTTCAATGTAAATTCCTTTTAAACTTGTTTTGATATTATCTTAACTAAAATAATATTGATTCATATACCTTATGAGAATAAAGAAAGGTAGGGTCATTAATATAGTACCTCTGACCAAATGTGAGAATCTAGGCAAGTTAGAACATATCTAATCATCATTTTTCTTTGACCCATCATTGTACCACCTCACCATGCCATTTGTAGCCATGTCTCATTAATATTCACAAGGCATCACACTACCTGGAGTGTTTCACCATGGAAGAAGTAGACCCGGGCTTCATCATTGAGCCATGTCAGTGAAGATTGTTTTTTGGGAAAAAAAAAAATCATCGTTTTTCAATGCATATACTATGATTTGATTGTTATTGTTTTTTAAGCTTAAAAGAAGTTAGGTAACTACAAAGGGAAGACAACGTCCATGGAATATATGGAATTTAAAAAGGGCACAAAAAATTCCCACTATAGTTTTTAAAAAATGAAATCTTTTGCAACATATACACTTTTCATTAAGCACCCAAAATGAACAATAGTAGCCATGGAGTGAGTTATGCTTAGGATTATTGTGATGACTGGAACAATAAGTAAATTTCCCTTGGCTTCAAAAATCCTTTGACCTTCTACAACTTGGTTATGACGCTAGATATTGGTGCCCACCATTGCATGTATTGTAAACCATATAAAGGCACCTTAGAAATCATTTTATATGGCCAAGGAAACCAATTTTTCAATTTTTTGTGAGAGTAGAACCAAATACAACCATAGAAAGAGAGCCATAAACCATGTTTTCATTTCCATATTGGTCAAAACCAACCACGATAGCCTTGTGATTGAATCCTTCAATAGACTCAAAAAACCTATATCCAATTCAAGAATAGAAAAAGTAACATTGCATCTTAATAAAAGTTAGGGAGAAGCATAAAAAATATGACCAAGAAAAATATAGTCAGTTTCTTACCATCCATTCTTGTTTTATAATCAAATTCACATTGCTTGAACAATGTAGAACTAAACTTTGTTAGAAACCATGTCTGATACAAAGTTCATATGAGAACAACAATAAACCATTCATTTTATTTAAGTCAATATAAGTGTAAATGCAAAACCTCTTGAGCTCTTGTTTGTAATTAATAATAAGGATAGAATTATCCATTGGAAAATATGAAAAATAGGAAAAAATAGGAAACCTTTCTCTAAATATAGAGAGGTATAAAAACAATAATGCACCAATGTTATGGAGAAACACTTTGGGATATTCATATTGCTAATAAATAATATAAAAGAAATATAACCAAGTAGACTAACTGATACTGAAAAAAAAAACACGAGTTGATCACTACCAAAAAACACTATTTTTCATCCCATAAAGAAATCTGTCAATATCAAGCTAGCTATGGCCAAAATTTTAGCATACACAATTTTTATTCTAATAAAAAATTAAGGATGATGTATGATATTTCATATCACCTTGAAGTTTGAACCATTCATGGCCAATGCCAACACTTAAAAGACATATAAATGGAAGTTTTAACAGTTCATCATGGTTTTTCTCCTTACCCATAACACAGTTTGCCGTATGTCCCAAAGCAAGACCTACTAATCATTTATCTCCTTTGAGGTTGAACCTTGTGGCGATATGCAAATCACATTTTTGCAAAATTTAGGCTTAAGCTTGTAGATTGAAAATTCAACACTATAAGTTCTTGTGCCCTTGAAAAATGTTAGAAATGTACTTCTACAAAACTTTCATGTCAAAAAAAAGGGAATAAGATGTTAAAAAATTATAGACATATTTTAATATCAATACTTTTTTTCCTTGCTAGAAAATTTTGTGTTTTGCATTGAAAAGATTTCAAGACTAGATATGGTTTTTATACTATCTACCAAAAACCAATATCTTTAAATTTCAAATTGTACGTCCTCCTCCTCATTAAAAGATATCACCCACCATAGAAAATAAATGAATGGACACCACTAAACTTGGTCAAATGTCATTCATATCCCATATCTTTAATATTATGAGTCCCTAGACAATATAGCTTTGAATTCAAGGTCAAGATTACTTTGACTTTTAAAAACTTGCAACATTTCATAATGTTTTCAAATGTTGGTGAACATTAAACTTTAATCAAATCAAATTATTTTTTTTAAGTAAAAAAGGGGTGGTGCCTTCTATAATATATTAACCCAAAACTTTGTAAAAAATACACAGTATCATAGCTAGAGTTACCAAAAGATGCTGTCGGTAACCGGAAACCAACATTATTGGGTAGAACTTAGCAGTTTATACAGTAATATGATCAAGAAAAAGACATCTGTCCTGCCCGTAGGAAACCAGGATAGATGCCGGAAGTTCAAAGAGGTAGATAGCAATTAACATAGAGAAAACAAGAACCTGTAGAGCCAGGCAGCCTAAGCA
>ML795437.1:114807-183987 GCA_009831015.1 Picea engelmannii
AAGAGAAACACTTGCCTTGGTACTTTATTTTAATTAAAAATTTAACAGGTTAAACCACCACAGCCTACAGCTTTTGCCTACACACAGGATTCAGACTTTCAGACACATTAGACTTGAAACCAAATCTATGGATTTGCATTTATTCAAAACCTTGAAACATAAAAGTGGTTTTTACCAGATCCGCCTTCAAGTTTCTCCGCAATGAGATTCCAGTTCTGAGGCCCATACTGAGCCACCAACTCCTTCAACTTGGCATCCTCGGTAGGCCTCCAATGGTCTCGAGCACATAGCTTAGACTTTCCAGAATCTGACAGCTCTTTTCCAGTAGAATTCTCCAATACCTCCTCTCTTCCCTTGGCGTCGTTCGCCTTCATGTAATGATCATGGCCGTAACAGTTCTCCCCATTAGTATCATCATCGTTCTAGGGACTAGAAATTCCTTCCATGGTCCAACCATGTTTATGCTGCTGATCCGAAGGGCTCAATACCTGGAAAGCGATCTCGCTTCTGCATTGAATTTGGCCTTCAGGAGACAAGGATATTCCTTCTGCAGCTGCGTTAATGCAGGAGGCATTACCTACAACATCGCCATTACCATATTTCTCAAGTTCCACCACATCATCTTTTCCGAACAGATCAAACGTTAGAGGAAGGCCTTCGAGGGAAGATAAGGGCGAGGGTGCAGACACATGGCATGCTTTCAAAGGCCATGGACAAATGACGAAAATTCGAGGGTGAACTCCCCCTAAAAGAACGCGGCGTAATTATGTATAATATGTGTTTTTATTATTTTTGTTGTGAATTGAATTAGTGAATGAATTTTTCATAAGCTTTTAATAATTTAAATAAATATTATGTATAATATGTGTTTTATTATTTTTGTTGTGAATTGAATTAGTGAATGATTTTTTTATGACCTTTTTTAAATGAATTTTGCAAGACGTTTTATATTTATGTTTACATATTATTTACATACATATTATGTATAATATGTGTTGTTATTCATTTTTGTTATGAATTGGGAGATGTTTAGAGAGTACATATAAACCATGAAGAAAGTTCAAAGGGCACATCCAAACCATGAAGAAGCTCCAAAACCCACTAGTAATAGAAATTAATAAAAACAAGCATTGAAAAACTTGTTTCTATTAGCAATGTTAGACACATAAATATACTAAGACAATCATGCTTGTATTAATACCTTTGTACATGGACATGCCCAACCATAACTATCTGGTTTCTGTGTGGAGAATCTCTTAAATAGGCTATGTAATTAGTATTAGGTGGTGACAACACACCTTGCAGTTACAATACGTATGAGATTCTCAAGCGTTTATTTTTTCATATCCTTGGAAACGTTGGGAATCTCCTGTTTAAATATGGAATCCCGTGAGGTGCTCCATAAGAATTGTAATCCATTATCTCCATTGACTGAGAAATAACGTGATATCATTGCTACCTTATTCATCTTTGTTCTTGTTTGTTGTTTGTTTTCATTCCTTTGTCTATTCATTAGCATTAGCTCTGTGCTTGCATGCGAAAACCCCAACAAATGGTATTAGTGTTGAGGCTTGGTATCACGCACAGTGAAGGAAAATCGCGCAAAGAAGTAGAGTATGGGCCGTGAAGGAGGATCTGTGCTAGTTCATGAGCAAAAGGAGTAGGAGGGTCTGATGAGGAGCAACGATCACCATGGAGATGATGCATGGGCGTTGAACATTGACCAGTGCAACATCGTTGGTGATCAAGTGTGAGCTAGACTATATGGGCATCGAGGGATAGAATGTTAAGTTTATGGTTAGCCAGGTAGCGGGGAAGTTCCTTTGACTGCTCTGCGATGTCGAGGACAAGTGAGTGTGGGGGTACCCCAACACTCACTTGTCCTCGACATCGCCCAACACTCACTTGTCCTCAACATCGCAGAGCAGTCGAAGGAACTCTCGGGCACTCACCACAACCATTAGTCCCAACTTTCAAATTGACTATTGGTCAGATTCATTGGCCAAATCCTAACCCCTATGGTAGGCCAGTTGCACGCTTATCTGACACGGGTGCTCGGAGATGGTGGTCGAGATAATTTTTCAAGGAGAAGAAGGTTGTGAATGGTGGTGCTATGACCAACATCGACGAGAATATGGGAGGATTCTAGCGCAAGGGGTTCCATTCAGATTGAAGGACCTCGAGGATTGGTTCTAGTCAGATTGAAGGAAGTCTAATCATCAGAATTATGAGAATTGGCTTGTGATGGCAGAAAGAAGTATCCTTGACAATTACACCGCTACTAGCAAGGACTTATGGTACAGTCACATGAGAAGAGATAAAAAAAAATGTTGCGGTAACACAAAGGCAAAGAGGTGTCCATAACCTTGTGTGGGAAGAGTCTCAGAGTGGCGCAGTCAGGATATTGAGATGGAGATGCGTGAGTGACATGTTGGAGAGCAGATAATGGTTGCAGTGGGTGGTCCATGCCACCTAGGTTTAGAATGGGAGGTGATAGTGGGAGAAGAAGTGGGTCTAGTTTGGCCTTAGGTTACAACTTCAATTCTAGTTTTGGTTCTGGAACTCACTCAGGTTCTAGTTTAGGCCGTGGCTATGGAAGTGACTTTGGTGTTGGTTCGAGCTGCATGCATTAAATGGCAGAGGTTTTTTGAATGTAAGATTTGAGGTGGAGTTCGTATATGTAAAAATCAACATACAACTTTAAGACCTAGTTAGGCATGCGTACTCTAGGTTTGAAATGTCATCGGTAAAGTGTAAACGACCTAGGTGGTAGGGGGAGCATGTAGGGTATTCCCAGATACCTTGTCTTTGAGGGAACTTTGGCCAGTATTGGTCTTGGGGGGAAGTTAGGTCAAGAGTTGTGTTTTTTGGGAACATGTTTCTGGTATCTCATGGTTTTAGAGCCCATGTATTATATGCAATGAAGCATTGAAACTAGCTTGGAGGTGAGAGGTGAAGGCTCATTTGGATGCCTTGGTCAGATTCGGTCAAGGAAGTGCATCTTTTCTGGTTATGGTGATGGAGTTAAGGGATGAACATTATGAGATCCTACTACCCATAAATCATCATTAACAGATATGTGTACATGGAACAATCAGAGTTGTTCAACATCACAAAGGGAGATTTGTTGGAAAATGCAGAGAGTCATTATATGCCCTAAAGTTCGAGCATGCAATGATACAAGATGTTTGATTCCTTCATGGTGAGCCAAATTTTTACAAGAAGTGAGTATAACCATTGTCTTTATGGTATATTCAATATCTTGGTGTTATATGTTTTTCTTGCAGCAAACACAATCATGGTTGAGATTAGTAGGTTGGCTCAATTGGTTAGGACGTTTGATATGAAGGATTGATGAGCAACTAAAACAAATATTGGCAATGGAAATACACAGAGACAAGAAAGATGGTAAGATTTGGTTATCACAACAGAGGTATGTGGAGAATATACTTGAGGAAATTCTATATGAATAATGTGAAGCCGATAAATATCTCTTTAGCTTTCCATTGTAAGATTTATTCAGGTTTATGTCCTAAGTAATGTAGAAGAGAAGGGTTATATGTCTTGTGTATTGTATGCTAGTAGGAAGGTTTATCTTTATGATGGAAATGTTCAAATATATCACATCCAGTTAGTGTTGACAGTGGAAACATGGAAAAACCAGGTAAAGAGCATGGAAATGAGTGCTTCGATATTAGAGAAGCATTAATATAACCTATAGTAGTCACAAAGATTTGCCTTAGGTTATGGCTTCAATTATGGTTTTGGTTCTGGCACTGACCCATGTTCTGGTTTAGGTCATGGCTACAGAAGCGGTTCTGGCGCTGGTTTGGGCTATGGGCATTAAATGGCAGAGGTTTTTTGAATGTAAGGTTTGAGGTGGAGTTCTTATATGTAAAAATCGACATACAACTTTAAGACCTGGTTAGGCATGTGTACCCTATGTTTGAAGTGTCATCGATAAAGTATAAATAACCTAGGTGGTAGGGGGAGCATGCGGGGTATTCCCGGATACCTTGTCTTTGAGGGACGTTTGGCTGGTTTTGGTCATGGGGGGAAGTTAGGTCAAGAGTTGTGTTTTTTGAACACATGTTTCTAGTATCTCATGGTTTTAGAGCCCATGTATTGTATGCAATGAAGCATTGAAATTAGCCTGGAGGTGAGAGGTGAAGGCTCATTTGGATGGCTTGGCCGGATTCAGTCAAGGAAGTGCATCTTTTCTAGTTATGGTGATGGAGTTAAGGGATGCAGATTGTGGGATCCTACTACCCACAAATCATCATTAGAAGATATGTGTACATGGAACAATCAAGAGTTGTTCAACATCGCAAAGGGATATTTGTTGGAAAACATAGGAAGTCATTATATGTCCTGAAGTTCGAGCATGCAATTATACAAGATGTTTGATTCCTTCATGGTGAGCCAAATGTTTACAAGAAGTGATTATAACCATTTTGTTTATGGTATATCCATTATCTTGGTGTTATATGTTTTTCTTGCAACAAACACAAGCATGGTTGAGATTAGTAGGTTGGCTCAATTGGCTAGGACATTTGATATGAAGGATTGAGGAGTAACTAAAACAAATCTTAGGCAAGGAAATACACAAAGACAAGAAGTATGGTAAGCTTTGGTTATCACAACAGAGGTATGTGGAGAAGATACTTGAGGAAATTCGATATGAATAATGTGAAGCTAGTAAATATTTCTTTGGCTTTCCATTGTAAGTTTTATTCAGGTTTATGTCCTAAGTAATGTAGAAGAAAAGGGTTATATGTCTCATGTATCGTATGTTAGTAGGAAGGTTTATTTTTATGATGGGAATGTTCAAACATATCACATGCAGTTAGTCTTGTCAGTGGACACATGGAAAAACCAGGTAAAGAGCATGGAAATGGGTGCTTCAATATCATAGAATCATGAATATCACCTATAGTGGTTGCAATGATTTAGTTTGTGGTTATGTTGATTCAGTGGAGGTGCAGTGGTCCATACCAGAGAAAACTATGCAAACATGTTCATGCAATTAGTGTTGTTAGAGAAGTTTTAGTGGCGTTTTGGCTTATCTTTCCTTGCAGAAAGGTGATGTTCGATTCATTGGGAAAGGTACCATGAAATTGTTGTCAAGGTGGACATTGTTAGGTGGTGAAAACACACCTTGTAGTTACAATACATGGGAGGATTCTCCAGTGTTTGGTTTTCCATATCCTTGGAAACGCTTGGGAATCTCTTACTTAAATATGTAATCCCATGAGGTGCCCCATGAGAATTTTAATCCATTTTCTCCATTGGTTGAGAAATAAAATGATATCATTTTCCCCTATTCATCTCTGTCCTTTTTTGTTATTTGTGTGCATTCCTTTCTCTATTCATTAAATCTGTGCTCACATGTGAAAACTCCAACATTTAGAGGCAGATTCCATTTAAAACCTTCAATAGGTAGGACAAGTGTTGTTGTCGTACCCTTTAATGCTGGTTTTTTTAACTTTAGGTTTCAATATCATCTACTACCAACAACTAAAGAAACTACACAAAAACTCTCAAAATCAAACAAATAATCCCTATTTCATCTACTCAAACAAGAAAAGTCACTTATGTTATTCCTATTGGATGACAAAAGGACCTTTCAATCTCAGTACTCTTTCCCCAAAGGTTGGTATTATATGTTCAATATGCACAATTTTGAATTGCAATTTCCATGAATTGATTCTCAACCTTTAAGTTCCAGGATGTTAGCACTAAGAGTCACACTTAGACTACTATAAGTGTAAGCCCATTACCCATCAGAATATAAATGGATTTAATGGTTTGAGTAGGTGGATCAAAAATATCGGGAAAGAAAGGGAGAGGGCAATAAACTGTCAACAGAAGCATTCCATTGGGCAATGAGTCATAACATCCTACAAATGAAATACAATCAAATTGTATATAAGACAAAAGGGATATATAATGATGAGTAGAAGGATGGTGAATATGAAAAAAGGAAGAACATCCATTGTACATAGATCCTTTTTGAAAATAGATAAAGATTGCTTAAACAATAAACGATGATTTAATGGGCAAGCTATAGCAGATCCTCTGTTGTTCATGAATCCATCAATCAATGGCAGCTATGATCCTCAAAACCTGCAATATGTTTAATAAAGAAGATAACAAATAAGTGGGAAAACAAAGAAGACAATCTGATAACAACTCTCATGAATATTTAATGGAATAAAATGTCATGTTACAAGCAGGCCCTTAGGCTTACAAATCAACAACTAAAACTTCTCCTCCATCTCTCTCCTCCCTTGGCTCAAGAATCCAACCATTTCCGTCTGAAAATCCATTTCATTTATAGTCAATGATATTTATCTACCCTAAGGAGGTCGAAACCAAGGAGATACATAAGATCCTCCTTCATTTAGGAGTCTATTACAAAATATTCCAACAAAAACTTAACAAAATCCTATTTTCCAGGGTATTTCCTATTTTCATAAATGCCTCTTGAAACATATCATGATGCTTGATCTGAAGATGGAACACATGTCCCTCATGTCCATATAACTCCTAGGAGACTATTTGAACCTTCCTTCATAGTTGGCAACCTTCTCATAGATTGAATTTGTTGGACTGTTAGAGTTCGCAACGACTATGACAACATGCGTTGTGAACTTTTCTGTAGGTGTTATATTTGGATTTTCTCCAAAAATACAAAGTGGGTCAAGCTGAATATTTTTTAGCAAGTCCAAAACACTATGTTTTACCTCCACACAAAATTTCAAAGGAACCTTTTTTAGCAAGTCCAAAACACCATGTTTTACGTCCACACAAAATTTCAGAGGAACCTAGATTGCCATTCAAAAGTTACAAGAAAAACAATCCTCTGATGTGTGCTAATTTCTTAAAAACTGTCATAAATACCAGTTCGCAACGCTAGTGAGTTCATGCACTGCAAACTCTCTTGTAGCAGCCCGTTTGACTTGAAAATGCCTTAAAGTATTCCAAAAACCATCTCTAGTGCCACCAACTGTTATAATAATATATGATCATGATATATGACTAAGAAGATAACACCCCAGTAGTTGAACATGATTTATCAAGCATAACCATCCTCAAAATTGCAAAATACAAAAAACAAGAAACTGTCAAAACTAATATGAGTTGAGGTGTTCATCAACTTCATTTTTTGACTCTAGAGATCCTTCTGGTGGAAACTTTAGCTAACATATCCAAATTTTTCTTGGCCAACTCCTCTTTGAAAGGTTGTAGCTCCATATTTAGTTTTCTGAGCTCTGTTTAGTCTGTAAAGGTTTTCGAGCTACTTGTGGATAGGTAAGAACCTTCTAGATAAGAATTTATCTCTGTCAATAGTTTCTTGATACATATCTAGCGTCTCATTCAACTCCTTCTTGAAGGCCAAATATTTCTTTTTCATGCTCTCAAACTCAGCCCTTGCTTCCTATAATCCAAGTCTCTGACCTTGTAAAGAGATTCATGCACCTTAAGCTATACGCATTGAGGTATAAGAGAGGTCACTCTTTCAAGAGGAACAATAAGAAAAAACAACTGAGGGTTATAATAAAAGGGAGGTGGAAGTAAATCTTTGTTTAAATAGGTCTTGAATCAACATAAAAATAGGTTAACATTATTAACAACACTTGCAACTTTAATCCTGCTTCAACAAATGATCAACCACACATTGTAAATTGGATAGGGGTAAGAATTCACTCATTTAAGGCTAAATTTGAAAGGATGCAAAAGATAAAAGTTTCAACAGTACTAGAACATAGGGTTTGCAACACAGTTCGCAGTGCCAATATGAAAACCAGTCAAAACCCCTTTCTCAACCCTCAAACATGATGAACACTCTCATGGAGTACCAGGGGGATCTATGCTTGATTTTGACATATTTGAATTTGAATGTAAGTGTTTGAAAACTATCCAATCTCCAATGTTCCTCTTTAGCAAGTTTGCAGTGCATTGGTGTTTTGATTTTATCTCTCAAATGCAAAACTAGGTTGGGATGAATTTTGGTCAGCAGGTCAATGCTAATATCATGGTCTTCCACAAAGTTTCAGAAAAACCAACATCGTCGTTCAAAATTTATGATCAAATCTTTAGAATTCTCTAATACAGGAAATCAGTTCGTAGCGAAGTTCACAGTGCCTGTCTAACAGTTCACAACACCAGATTCAAAAAAGATTTGCATGCTTCAAGGAAACTGTTAGGATTTCCAAAGACCTGATCCCTGAAAATTTGTTAAAAATAGGCTCTGAAAACAATGAAATCACTTAGCATGAAAAAATGAAATGATGGCAATGAATGAATGGAGCACTTGAGTACATTGTGAACTCTCCTAGTGAGTTGGAAAAACTCAAATTAAAATTGACTTGATAGCTGAACAGATAAAAGGTGATAGCTAGAGATCTTTCATACAATCATGGAGTTGACATGTCAAGGTGATAATAAGGATTTTGAAATATGTGACTCATGAGGGTTTATCACTCCTTTTCATGATAACAAAGACATAACCAAAATACCCTCTACCAAGGCCAAACTAAATTGGTTTATTTAAATAAAAAATTGAAAATTGACTATAGCAAGAAGTCATAAAAACTGTAATAACCTATGACTCAAAAACAAAGACTGAAATGACTTTTTAACCCCTACAATTCTATGTGTTAACATCTGGATCCATAGGGGATGACATGCTCCCTATGAGCTTCCAAGAACATGCAGTTCCAATGCCTTATCCATTGGGCTATGGAGTCATATGTGCAACCAACCTGTATGCCTGAGAGCACCTCCACTCCTTATTGAAAACTGAAAAACACTCACATCAAACCAAATGAAAATTGAAGGTTGCATTCAAACTAAAAACGAAAAGCTTGCATGACAAACTTATTTATATACATTCCTACTCCTAACTATTGAAAAACTGAGCCTTCAAATATATACAAATTTCATCAGTAACCATACAAATAACTTTGTGATGGAATGATCTTCATCCGCATCTCGGTAACTAGGCACTAAGTAACAGTAGATACATAATGACAACCACACATACTTCCTTGAAAAATCCTACTTACAATCCAGGAACTTTGTTCTTATGATGACAACATCTGAAAATCTATTACTGCAAAACATCTCCATATAGATAGCAACATGATCTTGAAATCCATACAAAACGTTTTGTGTCTCATCAATGAATTCCTCGTTGGCTGATTCAAGTATGGGTTGGCTTGAAAGCTGTTGCAATATATTTCCACTCTTTTCACCAATTTACAGTGAATATGGGTGAATATGAAATGGGATCTCAAGATCTATAGTTGGGACTAGATCATTTTTACATTTGTAATAATCAAACCTAAAATGAGAGCTGTCAACAAGTAGTGTATCATAGACATGTCTATCTTCTTCTAGTCCATTTTATTGGGAAGGCATATCATAATGAATATCATTCAAAACTTCTTGATCATCGTGAAAGGTACTTTCTTCTATGGAAAATTATTCATCAGAAGTATGCTTTTCGTGACAAGAAAATTCTTTACAAAGTGAAGAAAACACATCACAACATTTTTCATAAATATGTTCACCAGAAAAATAATCCTTACAAAACAAATTAAAAGCAACATGAAAACATGTCAAAGAGTTGATACTAGCAACTGGAAGAGATCGACAACAGTCATGAGCTATTCCCTCTAATGAGTCACCGAAAATATTGATTTGAACATCCTCATGCACCATTTGATTTCGATGAATAAAATCATGGAAATCTAGCAAGTTTTCAGCTGGTACTTCCCAATATTCTCCACTAAATATGTGAAGGAAACCTTCCCATTCATTTCTAGTAGGAACTAGATTTGGAAAACCGACTATCTTTGAAAAATTGCAGAAAGAATAACTCTGAGCTAGGATCTTGTCCATTTCAAAGTAGTGGAGTCACCAATAGATATCTGAATAGTGGATTCACCATGGTGAAAGATAAGAAGTCTAAAAGTGTCTAGCTTCAGTTCACCATCCAAAGCTAGATCTAATCATCATAGTTCACCCAGGGAAGTTGTCTTCATTGTCGTCCCTGACAACAATGCCAGAAATGTTATTACTGAGAGTCACACTTAGACTATTGTAAGTGTAAGCCTAATACCCATCAGAATATAAATGGATTGAATGGTTTGAGTAGGTGGATCAACAAGACTGGGAAAGAAAGGGAGAGGGTAGCAAATTGTCAGCAGAAGCATTCCATTGGGCAGGGAGTCACAACATCCTACAGATCAAAGGAAATCAAACTGTATATGAGACAAAATGGATATATAATGATGAGTAGAAGCATGGTGAATATGAAAAAGGGAATAACATCCATTGTACAGAGATCCTTTTTGCAAACATATAAAGATTTCTTAAACAATAAACAATGATTTAATGGGCAAGTTACAACAAATCCTTTGTTGTTCATGAATCCATCAATCAATGTAAACTATGATCCTCAAAACCTACAATATGTTCAAGCAATAAGATAAAAAAGAAGTGGGAAAACAAAGAATACAATATGATAACAACTCTCATGAATCTTTAATGATAGAAAATGTCATTAGAAGCAGGCCCTCGGGCTTACAAATGAGCAACTAAAACTTCTCCTCCAACTCTCTCCTCTCTTGGCTCATGAATCTAACCCTTTCCTTCTCAAAATCCCTTTCATTTATAGTCAATGATCTCTATCCACTCTAAGGAGGTCGAAACCAAGGAGATACATAAGATCCTCCTTCATTTAGGACTCTATTACAAAATATTCCAACAAAAACTTAACAAAATCCTATTTTCCAGGATCTTGCCTATAAATGCCTCTTGAAACATATCATGATTCTTGATATGAATATGGAACACATGTCCCTCATGTCCAACTAAATCCTAGGAGACTATTCGAACCTTCCTTCATAGTTGACATCCTTCCCATAGCTCAAATTTGTTGGATTGTTAGAGTTCGTAGCGTATTTTTGGATTTTCTCCAAAAATACGAAGTGGGTTAGGCTGAATTTTGGTCAGCAAGTCTAAACCACCATGTTTTACCTCCACACCAAATTTTAGAGGAACCCAGATTGTCATTCAAGCATTACAAGAAAAACAATCCTCTGTTGTGTGCTAATTTCTTAAAAATTGTCATAAATACCAGTTCACAACGCCAGTGAGTTGAGGCACTGTGAACTCTCCTGTAGCAACCCGTTTCACTTGAAAAATCCTTAAAGTATTACAAAAAACATCTCCAGTGC
Source organism: Picea engelmannii (assembly GCA_009831015.1). Lineage (NCBI taxonomy): Eukaryota > Viridiplantae > Streptophyta > Pinopsida > Pinales > Pinaceae > Picea > Picea engelmannii. The sequence goes on from ML795437.1 coordinate 126,057, forward strand.
CACCAACTATTATAATAACATATGATCATGATTTATGACTAAGAAGATAACACCCCAATAGCTGAACATGATTTATCAAGCATGACCATCCTCAAAATTGCAAAATACAAAAAACAAGAAACTGTCAAAACTGATATGAGTTGAGGTGCTCATCATCTTCATTTCTGACTCTGGAGCTCCTCCTGGTGGAAACTTTAGCTAACATATCCAAAATTTTCTTGGTTAGCTCCTCTTTGAAAGGTTGCAGCTCCATCTTTAGTTTTTTGAATTGAGCTTGATGAGCTCTGTTTAGTCTATAAAGGTTTTTGAGCTTCTTGTGGATAGGTAAGAACCTTCTAGATAAGAAGTTAGCTCTGTCAATAGTTTCATGATACATATGAAGTGTCTCATTCAACTCCTTCTTGAAGGCCAAATATTTATTTTCCATTCTCTCAACCTCAACCCTTGCTTCATATAATCCAAGTCTCTGACCTTGTATAGAGATTCATGCACCTTACTCTATACACATTGAGGTATAAGAGAGGACACTCTTTCAACAGGAACAATAAGTAAAAAAATCCAAGGGTTATAATAAAAGGGAGGTGAAAGTAAATATCTATTTAAATAGGTCTTGAACCAACATAAAAATAGGTTAACAATATTAACAACACTTGCAACTTTAAGACTGCTTCAACAAATGATCAACCGCACATTGTAAATTGGATAGGGGTAAGAATTCACTCGTTTAAGGCTAAATTTGAAAGGATGCAAAAGATGAAAGTTTCAACAGTCCTAGAACAAATGGTTTGCAACACAGTTCGCAGTGCGAATATGAAAACTAGCCAAAACCCCTTTCTCAACCCTCAAACATGATGAACACTCTCATGGAGTACCAAGGGGATCTAGGCTTGATTCTGACATATTTGAATTTAACCAGAAGTGTTTGCAAACTATCCAACCTCCAATGCTCCTCTTCAACCAGTCTGCAACACCAGTTCGCAACGCATTGATGTTTTGATTTTATGTCTCAAATGCCAAACTAGGTTGGGATGAATTTTGGTCATCAGGTTAATGCCAATATCATGCTCCCCCACAAAATTTCAAAAAAACCCACATCGTTGTTAAAAATTTATGATCAAATCTTTAGAAGACTCTTCTATAGGAAATGAGTTCGCAACGACGTTCACAACGCATGTTTTCCAATTCACAGTGCTTGATTCAAACAATATTTGCATTCTTCGATAAGACTGTTAGGATGTCCAAAGACGTGATCCCTGAAAATTTGTTAAAAATAGGCTCTGAAACAATGAAATCCCTTAGCATGAAAAAAAGGTAATGATAGCAATGGATGAATGGAGCACTTGAGTATTCTGCGAACTCTCCTAGTGAGTTGGCAACACTCAAATTAAAACTGACTTGATAGTTGAACGGATAAAAGGTGATAGCTAGAGATCTTTCATACATTCATGGAGGTGACATGTGAAGATGATAATAAGGATTTTCAAAGATGTGACTCATGAGGTTTTATCACTCCTTGTCACGATAACAAATATATAACCCAAAGACCCTAAACCAAGGCCAAACTAACTCAGTTTATTTAAATAAAAAATTCAAAATTGACTATAGAAAGAAGTCATAAAAACTTAAAAAAAACATGACTCAAAAACAAATACTGAAGTGACTTTTTGACCCCTACAATTCTATGTGTTAACACAGGGTTCATCCCACATGGTGCGGGATTGCAATTTGCATGATGTGAGTTGCAATGGAGATGAGATTTTTCTTGCATGCCCATAGACCTATTATGGCCATAATGTGTGCATATCTCACAGTCGCATCTTGAGGTCTAAAGGGCATAGTATATGCTTATCTTGGAAGTCTTGATATCATGTTAAAGTCTTCATGCTTATCTCAGTGTCTCATCTCATGTCAAAGTCTCCGTACTTATATTAGTGTCTCATCTTAAAGAACCAAAATCTCAACCAATAGGATTGTTGGCTTGTTTTATTTTTTATTTTTCAAGTTCTATTTGGAAATGCTTACAATTTCATATCTCATATCTCATAGTCATATATAAATCTCATATTCATATATTTAATATTCATATATAAATCTCATATTCATATTTTAAACTTGCCCATATATAATAACAAAATAATCCAAAAACTGGTAAATACCAATCAAATTTAAACTTGCTCACTTAGATGCATTCCTAAGGGGCATAACATCCACTAGATGACTTGGTTACACTGTGGAAAAAACAAAGAACACTTTTTCAATTGGGGGATTTTAAACTTGCCCATATATAACAAAAAAATAATCCAAAAACTGGTAAATAACAATCAAATTTAAACTTGACCATTTAGATGCGGTCCTAAGGGAGCTAACATCGACTCGATGACTTGGTTACACTATGGAAAAAGCAAAGAACACTTTGCAATTGGGGACTATGCATCCGTCTCATACCAAAATGACGCTTTCCAAGTAGCGGATCATTGTGGGGCCGAAGAAGATGCATTAAGTTACAAACTTTCTTAGGAGAAACTATCCATCATGCAAGAGCCCAAACCCAAACCCAAACCCAATCATGTAGGAGCCCAATCATTAAGACTCTTGAATGGTGCACTCCATGTAAACATACCATGCACATACATATTTTTTTACCTTCGTCATTCACGTGGGTGCATCCTCCATACTCCAACTTTCTACCATTCACCCACTACTACATCATCCGATTCCGGCCATCCATTTTCCATCTGCCCATCTTCAGAACCCCATCTTCGTTAGCACCATCGTCGTCGTAGCCGTTATGGGATTTAAATTTTAAAATTTAAATAAAGGAATTGATACCGCCAAAGATTGCGTTTCTTCCATGCCCATTTCAAATTTCATTTTGTTTCCTCCTCGCCCATTTCAAATTTCATTTTACCTCCCATACCTGTGTGAATTCCTTTTGCAAGACACCATGTCCTCCTGAATTTGACTGCGGGCATTCGTGTAAACAAAAGTGTGGAAAGCCTTGCAGACCATGCGAACACGAAAGTGAAAGAATGCCATGCTTTAATGACCGTGATAAATTTCTTTGTGATCAACCCTATGATAAGGTCATGAGCCCAAGATGTAAGCATATTTGCAGAGGAACATGCTGGTCATGCAAGCAAGGTACTTCACACATTCATTGTAAGAAGAAATTCTCTAGGGATCTCCCATGTGGTCACCGGTGCATGGCCAGTTTCTCTGAGATATATCCTCCCTACAAGCACCCTTGCGAGAAACGATGTCTACGTAGTCACTGCATTATTATTTGTGAAGGCTTATGCACACCTTGCATGGAGAAATGTGGATGGAAGTGTGAACATCATTCTCGTGATCTCCTCTACCATGAAACATGCACCAGGGCTCGATGTGATGAACAGTGGCAATAAAATCTAAGGTGTGGGAATCATCGTATAGGTCTCTATGGGGAGCCCTGCCATAAGATTTGTAGGATTTGAAATTCTGAGTATTTTGATGTCATTTCACAGAAGACTTTAGAGGAGTGTGATCCATCTGATAGGTTTGTGCAGCTCATAAACTGCTCGCATGTATTCGAAGTAAGTGGACTGGATACTCGGATGGACATGGACGATGCAGTCGCTGAGTGTGGTGTTGCTGCCATCAAACTAAAACAATGGTAAGCCTTGACATGAGCGTATAAATTGCACAAATTCTGTGCTCCATAATCTCTCTTGATTTTGAATGAGAATTGTTAAAATCTATTTACATTGTTAAATGCCATGCTATGCAATCCCAAATGTAGATCACCTGTCAGAAGAGATTTTGAATGAGAATTGTTAAAATCTATTTACATTGTTAAATGCCATGCTATGTGTTAGCACTCCGTAAATTCTGTCCGGCTGAATAGACAATTTCAACCAGCTTTAGAGCTGAGGCACTAGCCTGCTCAACTCAGAGAGAGCTCTCTTGTGTCACTTGATATATCTATAGAAATCGGTGGCTAGATTTGGTTTGTTTTGGGGATTTTTTAATAAAGTTACCGGCAAAGAAGGAGGGAACACTATGGGCTATAGAGTCAAAATTCTGAAAGTGAACGAAAACAGTGCATCGAATGATAGAACTCTCCAGAGGAAAAAGGCTAAATAAGGTGATGAATCTGAGTTATTCTTGAAATATAAATATGTGTAGGAAGATAAAGAAGACAAATAACTGCATCAGAGCATTCCTAAAATGAATTCTAAATAAGTTAAGAAGACAATAACATAGTTTAAATTGCTCAAGCCAAGAGTGTCACAGGACGAATTCTGGGCCTTTAAACTATCCAATTTAAACAGAAGAAAATGTAAATGAAATGACAAGCTACAGGAAATACATACGGTGAAAGGAAACAAAGCTCATATCACCACCCGTTAGAATCTTTTCATAGAGACTTCAAAATCTTTTGCATTTGTATTCAATTTATATTTAGAAAATTTACAAATATAGTTTGATACAACCAAAAAGGTTCCCTTTCACTTCTTCCAACCCTGATACATACGTATCTCTTAACATTTATACAAATAATGAGTCTCTTTGTTTCCAAACCAGTTACAAATAAAGAAATGTTTCATTTGGAAACCGTTTACACGAAAAAGTAGGCTTCAAAACGCCACCTGTAAATCTCAAAACGTGATAGCTGTGTAAAATCTGAGAACGGATTTTGTATATAGGATCATTATGAATAAAAACCTCTCTCAGTTTCTCCAAATTCATCTCCAACTGGCCGAAACACGTGCCGCAAAAACATGTCTCGAATAGGAAAATATGGAAACTGAAAAATAGGGTTCAAATATTTTTTTGAATATTCTAGTCCGTGAAACCTATGTAAAATCGAAGAGATGTTTTTGTACCTCAACTCATTATGAATAAAAAAATCTCTCGTTTTCTCCAAATTCATCTCTAACTGGTCCGAACACATGTTGCAAAAACATGTCTCGAACAGGAAAATACAGAAACTGAGAAATAGGGTTCAGAGATTTCTTCGAATCTCCTAGTCCGTGACACCTGTGTAAAATCTGGGAGAGGTTTTTGTACATCAGTTTTTCTTGAATAAAAACCTCTCTTAGTTTTATGAAATTTTCCTCCATGTGTCCGGGATCTACATTTTAAAAATATGTCTCTAACGGAAAAAATCTTGAATCCGGAAATATAAGGTTCCAAGATGTCCTCGATTCTCCTAGTATGTAACAACTACGAGAAATATGGGGGAGGTTATTGTTCTATGGCCCATGCTGAGTATAAACCTCTTTCAGTTTCTCAAAATCTGCTCTGGTTTTCCCATAATTCACCTTGGAAGACGACTGGTCAAAATTGCTTGAAATCATGGAAACTGAGACTTGAAAACTGATATGCGTGCAATGATCGAATTCGTCTGCAAATGGTTTAATCCCCCAACTTACTTTCACCAACCATTTCGCAGAAATATCTTTAGTGCTTTTCTTTCAGAAATCTCGGGGACAAGGTGAAGTGGTTTTGAGTGGACCAATTTTCACCCCGATGTACCTCTAGTGGCGCCACGCGTCCTGTGATGAAACTGCGATGGGTTTCCCCGACCATCAATCGATTGTTTAATATGCACGCTAGTTACATCCTCGATGTGCGCCTCAGCCGTTGATCCGGGCCTCTTTCAGGATCGACGGTTAGCCGAGTCCTACTCTTTGCATTTCCGTTATTTTATCCATACGTCGCCATATATAGCCAGGTCCTCTAATTCATCATTTCTCTGTGGCAGTATAAACCTTCACCAAAATTTGGAAGCTCGGGTACCATCTGGAAATTACATGGTGATAACACTATGCAATCCCAAATGTAGATCACCTGTCAAAAGAATGCTGCGATATTCAAACATTGTCAAGGTGAAGCTACAACATATTGAAGAAGTTAAGAAGCGAGTGCTTGGATTTGAAAAAGTGAAGTGGGGAACAAAATATTAAAGGTGAAGAATTATATGGAACCAATGCTAGAATTCAAAGCTTTTCTCAACAATAGTCCAGGGCCTGGCATGTGCGCTTTGCGGATTGCTTGATTATAAGCGAGCGATAGAGCATCTCTTTTTAATCATAGAGCATAGCTCCCACAAGGAACTCATGCTTGACAAGCTTCCAACTCTAAGCCTGAAATCTAGTTTAAGTGTTAATAACGTTGACTCTAAAGCAAAAAATGAGTTGGACATTGATGCGCTTCTACAGTGGGAATTGACTTGTTCCTCCCAAAATGAATTCGCTACTAGGTTGGTGATCTGCGACATCATTATGCAGAGAAACCTTGATCATGCAAAAACTCCCAAAATTAGTGGGCGGCTTGAAAATCAAGTGAGTGAAACAACTAAGGAGGTTGAAAATATGACTAAGGAGATTGGAGGAAGAAGGCAATGGTATCTATGTTGACTAAACGTTCTACCTTCTAGATTTTTTTGAGAATTCAACGATATAAATTTGAACAAAATCTCTATTTTGTCCCAATGACCATTTCTATGTTGTGTTGTGGGAGAGTGCATTGAACCCATGTAGAGATATCAATGCTCAGATTGCAAGGCCAAAGTGGGAGGAGAGTCTAATAGTCCAACATAAGGAAATAGTCATGCAAACATTGATGGCAATTCTCATCATGATGGAGCAACGACACGAGTTTTAGTGATCTTGCCTTCTAGGCAATGTTAGCGTTATGGGTTTGTTTTGGAGTTTTATAGTTCCAATAAGAGGAGAGGGTGGAACACAGTGCAATATACATCACAGTGGAGTAGTGCTTAGTTTCAAGGTTCGTAATTTTTTAAAATACCTCTGAAACTACATTATAATGTTATTAAGTGTGTGAAAAACATACCACTGTAGCTGATCTCTTATATGAATGTGTTTTTGTCTCGTTTTAGTTTATGTATTTTTTATGTTCAATGATATAATGGGAAGTGAACGTATATGTATATATTCATCCTTTTAAAACTAGTTGCTATTAAATGCAAATATTTTTGCAGATTGTTTTGAATTATTTTGAATTTTCATTTTTAATGTTTGTTTAAGATTTTAGAAATTTGTTCAAGTTCTACTTGTATTTTAGTTAATGATTACTGTACGGAAGTTCTTTTTGTGGGAGTGGTCGTGTCTACCAACAAAATGAAATGTTACATGAATAATTAAAATAAAAACTTAGATTGCCAACCAACAACACCAAATAAATGCATGTTTTGAAATGTAATGGTTCTTAATGTTATAAGAAAGTGTTTTAATCGTTTTGAAAAAATATAAAATAATTTAAATCAGTAGTTAATAATATATATATTTTTATTTTAAAAATATAATTTAATTATATTTAATAGATTTAATAATTGATAATATGATTTTTTATTTAATTGATTTTTATTATTATATTTCATATATTAATTTTGGTTTCATACATTGATTTTAGTGTTTAGCTTGGTCGTAACATTATATATATAGATATAATCCATTTTCTTCATAGATCATTTATTTCAAAAGAAAAACATAACTCTCATTAATAGTGATTGATTTTTTCTCTTCAATTCTTTATTTTATTTTAACTATTTTCTCCATACAAATTAAAAAAAATAAATATTAAAATATAAAAATAAAAAAATATATTTATTTTTTATAAAATTAAATAATTTAAAATAAGACTGACACTTAAAAAAGAAAAAGAAAATGCATATTTTATTTAAAGAGAAAAACTATTTATATGAAAAATTCTTTAAACACTTAGATAGAACATCAAATGTGATCTTTGATATATTTTATTTCATTATCTTGTATTTTTGTATATAGTAACTATATGAAATATTTTAATGTAAAAGTCTACGCATTTTTACAACAAAAAATAGATATGTGTATTTATTGCAGTCCACAAATGATGGTGGACATGACAGTGGAAATGAAACACCTTTTTAAGAAATCCACATAAATCACATTATCTTCAACAATTACAACATTCACCTCCACTTCAAGAAAAATTATGCGAGGTAAGTTCTATACTCTATACCCATATTTTCATTATATCAATATCAATTTTGATATTTATTGATAGTGTTGTAACTTTTACAAAATACAAAAAAGGTTAATGATTCTGCTATGATTAAGAGGACAAGAATCACACCAAAGGACTTGAAAGAACGCGGGTTCAAGTCTCGCAAAAAATACATACAGAATATATGCTCAACTAGTATTTCTCTCACAAAACCCATTAGGCTTGCTACTTTGAAGTCTAAACAATTCACCAAGTTTAAGTAACTTGGGCCACAAATTTATAGCTTTGATCAGTCTTTTGTATAAATAGGGCTACTTACAAAGACATGAAATCATTAGGCCTAAAAGGAATGAGTCTTTACATAGTTTCAATAATTGAACTTTCTAGTATTTTGTTTTATGTTTTGAATCTCAAATGTTTTTGGCACATAAAGCACAACAAAAAAATTGGTTTTATAGAAGTCACTTTTATTTAAATGCTACTTACAAAGACATGAAAATCATTAGGCCTACAAGGAAGAGTTTTTAGATAGTTTCAATAAATGAAATTTCTTGTATTTTGTTTTATGTTTTGAATCTCAAATGTTTTTGGCACATAAAGCACAACAAAAAAATTGGTTTTATGGAAGTCACTTTTATTTAAATAATAAAGTATTGTAACCTAGCCTCTCCAATATAAATATAGGAAGCAGTTTCATTTTTTACACACATTTTATGCGTCATACTTTATATATTGTAATTTCTACACGAAATTAATATATGTTTGCTGCTAATTGTGGAATATGATAATATAAAGAAATTATATTCTAAATATACAAGTTTAAACATAACTGCTTCAAGATTATGAAAAACTAAATGAATATAAACATATCCTTTTATTTTGTGTATGTAATCCAATTTTAATTTAAATATTTATAAAATATAATATAATAAAACAAATATTTGACATTGTTGTTGATACAAGAGGAGTCTCATATATTTTCACACTTTATGTGCCATGTTTTATATATTCTATTTTCAAAAGGAGATTAATGTATCTTTGTTGGTAATTGTGGAATATAATAATGTATATAACTTATATTCTAAGTATACATGTTTAAGCATAGATTCTTTGATATTATGGAAAACAAAATGAATAGAAAAGTGGACTTTTTTTCTTTTCAATCAATGCAATACCTTGAGTGCATTTTTTAAGTACAAAGTAGTTGGATGAGCATGTTTAGAAGACTAATGGTGTTTGTTATAGCCCTAAAATGCCCTACTCCTGCATACATGGCATTGGCCCTCTTACTTGCATAATTTGCCAGAAGCACTGCTGAGAAGCTCTTCTTAAAAACTATTTTTTAGAGCATGTACGTGTCCTGCACCACTACAGCCTGCGTACACACTCTTGTTGCATGCTAGACAACCCACGTACATATGCTTGTTGTATACTAAATAGTCCGCGTATGCTTGTAAAAGTTGTAAGGAATTCAATGAAATTCACGGGCTATTGGAGGTTTCCCAACCAATTCACGTGTTATATCCCATCACCCAACCGAATAACCATCCTTTTGTCATATCAAAGGAGGTGTTGGGGTCTCATTTCACATCCAAGCATAAGAACAATGAAACTCTTCCGAATTTCACTTCCCTTCCTTGCCCAAGATTTTGCTAACTTTTGTGAGATATTACCTCATCATTCCCTCATCAGCCCCTTCTTGTTCCATTCAACCCTTAAGGTGATCAGGATATTGAGAGAAGAGGCCTATTGAAGGTGCACTTAGAGAATCATAAAGAGGATCCCAGACCAGGTTTGTGGAACGGTGGACGACACAGATTGTAAGTTTCAGTGTTTGTTTGATGAATGAAAGAATCTCTTTTCCCTGTCCCAAATGATAACGTTTTGTGTATTTTCTTTGATTGATACTTAACATTTGATATCTAACCTAAGTCATGAATATAAGTAACATGCTTGTAGTCCTTGTTGGCCTAGTTTTGGATCCAGGTCAGCCTTGGGAGGAGACATGTAGTCGTTGGAACTACAAAGCTTGAGGAGATCATCACGAGACATGGGATAAAAGGTACAATTATTGATCTTCTCTCTTATTGATTTCTTTTCATTCATTTTCATATGTTTGGGGTAGAGTAGAAAATATATTGAATTTTAGAAGGTCATTCACTTTGTCTATATCTTAAACCCTGGTATAGTTAAAGGGGGGATTTTCCCGCTAGCAGAACTGGCGACCATACTGGGGATCTCTCTAGGGTTTGTTTAGGAGGTTTTTGGGCTGATTGATTGGTTTTTGTTTTCCTTTCGAGTTTCAATCAATTTTATTGAGTTTGTCAAGGTGTTATAGTCACCTCCAGGGTGCATACAAGTTGTCCCTACCTTGTAAGATTACCCTAGTATTTTTATTTTGAAAAGAATCAGAGGTGTACGCACCCTGTTTTGGGTCAGCCCACGTACATACGTTCTCTGCACAGTAAACAACCCTCGTACATATGCAGACCGCTGATGCAAAAACCCGCGTCTCTGTTTCATGAAAGTTTTTTAAAAAAGAGGGAGTTTGCCTCTTTCCTGATAGAAGTTCAAATTCTCAGGGCTTTCTTGGATCAGCTAGAATCTCTGTCTGTGGCCATAGCTTGGGTATAGATTCCAGTTTACTTGTTTCCTTAGTCTTCTTGTGTTTACCCTAAAAAGGTTTTTGAGCAATTTGTTGAGTCTTAGATCCACCTTTTTGGTTTCTTGATTGAATCCCTGCGATGTGCAGTAGGATAAAGGTATTTGCCAGTCTTGTTTCAGTTTTCTTTTTATCCTTTTTTTACTTGCTTTGAAAAAAGAAAAAAGGCTTACGTTAGTTTTTTCTCTTTAAAGCGGTCCAAAAGAAAAATAATTTCATTTTCTTGTATTTAGTTTGGTAAAGTAGTTAAAGTCGTTATTTGAAAAAGGAAAAAGAGTCTTTATTTTCAAGTTCTTCTTGATTTCTTGAAACATAAGTAGTTTGTAGTCAGGCGAAAGCATTTTTAGGATTTATTTATTCACAAGATCTTGAAATATCATTTAGAAAAGTTGAGTTTACAAAGAGTTAGTTACAAGCTTTTCTTTTTAATTAGAAGTAATTTTGCTTTCTAGTGCTTTAAATCTCTCCTCCTTATTCGTCTCTCTATAACACCATTAGCCTCACTACCATACCTTTTGAGTAAATCAAGCCTCAAATATAACACCTAATCTAAAAATGCATTAGACTTTTCTATTTGTAAGGTTCACAAACTAGTTTAGGGTTTTAGGGCCCTGAATTAGGTGTGAAGAGGAAACTCTTCAAGGCCACTTTAAATGAAACATTGGAGTCTGTGTTAGGGAGTGCTTTAAGTCCAGTGTTGTAAGAGTTACCCGTGACCCCCCTCTAACACAGGGGATAAACGGGAGGTTGCGTGAGGAAAGGCAGTGGAAAAAACCCCTCCAAAGCTGGACTGCACGTAGTGGGGATTGTATATTGAGGGTGTTTATCGGGAACAATATTGACTGCATTTTCCTATGGAGCTTTGTGGACCTCGAATACGTTTGAGATCCTCTGCTATCTTCCAGACATTTTCTTTCGATACCCTTGAAGGACTTCGAACTTGTTATCCTTCTCATTATGATCTGCCCAACTGTCGACTGTACCCGCCTGGTAACTAACTGAGAGCTGGAAACCTAGTTGCCCATATTTTAAGGACTTACACATATGACTGTAGGGGTATACTGCGATACCTAGGGTGGATGTCGGATCACGCTTCACAGAGTATACCCAGAGGGTGCTTCCGTGGTTGAGTTGCACTTACACCGATTAGTTACTCTAGTGTCGATTGGTGTAACTGTCCTTCCTACTAGATAGTTGACTGCTTGATTTGTCTTTAGGAAACATTTTAGTGTGTGCTTTGTGTTCAATGCTAGTCAAGCCTTACTATGTCGTTTGATCATTTCAAAAAGTTTAAGATAAACATTTTCGTCGGTCGTGAAGGCTTTAGGGCCTATCGCTGGTTATTTTGGAGCCACCTCCACCACTATTGTGGCGAAGAATTGAACAGAAGGGTCATTCAAAGTGACCAGGACATAGGAAACTATGCATGAGCTTGCTCCATGAGGAGACTTTCCGATTCCGGAGGAACCTACCATTTATGACCTTGAGGAAGAGGCTCTCAAGCTAGATAACCCTCTGATTACTGACTTGTCGATGCCGATATTTATTCAGATATTCCCTCCTGAGGTGACATCTTCTGAGTGCCATTTAGTCCTACGAGTGACAATGGAATAAAATGCTACTACTTCATCTGGGAGTCCTCATATTTCTGTTAGGGCTACTACTTTAAGGGGCATCCTACCTCCTCTCCCACCTTCGCTAGTTTGGACCACAATGGTCTCGAATTGCTCAACTTCAGGCGGTGGTCCAATACTGGTATCGGCTTTGACCACTACTCTATTTACTCAGAATGTGAAGGGACCTCCCTTCTCATATGGGATGCCCGACTTTGATTCAAACTCAGTTCTTACTTACTCTACCTTACAGACCATGGGTATGGGGGCTGGGAGCTCAAACGCTCCCATGCAAGGGTCAACCAAGGGTGATTCTGTCCCTTTTAATGCTATCCCTTACTGTAGGGGTCATACACCTCCCCTATCCTCTTCACTCGGTGGTGCTTGTTAGAAGCCAATTGAGCCAAATGCTAATTATAGTTTTTTTGTTGGAGGCAGTTTAGGACCTTCGTCTTATACAATGCCGGTGTGATCTATGTTGTTCTCCTTGTTCGACACGTTTGGGAACAATTCTTTTTATTCGGCTGTTGTCTCGGCTGGGGGAAACCCTAGTTTTGGTCAATAGAACCCGGTGCATGGTACTGTTCCTTCATAGGGAGTGGCAACTGGAGTTTTCCCCACACAAGGTCTTTGGAATCCTTGGCAGGGATCAGTTCCATCGCAAGGGATGTCGGTCGAGGGAAACCCCTTCCATGCTCAATGGAACCCCAGGTAGGGCTACGTACCCATGCCCGTTGGATCGACCGGGGGCATCCCATTCCAAGGTCCTTTGAACACAATGCAAGGAGAAATCCCCACACAAGCTATGTCATCCAATTTTGGGAGTCAGTCGATGATACCCCAATAGACGTTGTTACCCTATGCTGGTCAAGGCCACGGTTTCTACCAGAACCCTGGCCAACAATCCAACTTTTCTTTGCAATCTGGTGCCAGTCAAACTCCAAGACCCTCTTTTCTTGTAAATAGTTCATAACCGAAACTATCATTTTTGGCAACGCTACATCTACCATACTTGTCGACATTACTGAACGACCCAATTTTTCATGAACCATGTTGGCCCCCCATGCCGACTAAGTTTTCATCGGATATTCTGAAATTTGAGGGCAAGCCTAGCGAAGATCCATGTGATCATGTGATGAATTTGTATTTATGGTGCTCGTCAAACTCGCTGAAGGACGAATCTCTCCAGTTTCACCTTTTTCAATGCACTCTTATAGGGGTTGCCGTGAAATGGTATATTGAGCTCGCTTTCTCGAGGTACTCTTACTTAAACGACCTAGAAATGGTCTTCTTGAACCATTTCCAGTTACCTATGAGATACGATGTCGGCACTGAATTGCTGGCCAACTTTGAGAAAACCAAGGCCGACCAGATCTCTAATCATATCCGAGAATGATGGTGTAGAAAGAGCTTAATCAAGGTCAAGGTCCCTCCTGCTTTCTTGCTTGAGTGGTTCTTGAAATCTTTGGCGCCATGCGTATCCAAGGACGTTGCAACTTCCAAAGTGTTTTTAGAGGAGGAGGAGATTATGAGAGCTCAATAGCTTGAACTGATCTACTCTAAGTCTGATATGCTCTAGGAGATTTTTCCAAATGCACCGTGGTCTACTCTCTATAAGGCCAAGCAAAAGTCTGGACCCCATGCCGATGGTATCGTGGGCTCAACACAAAGCAAGTCCACGTAATTGTTGTCAAATCAATTGCAACAATTGTTGATAAAATAGAATGTAGGCATCCAAACTCTAAGTTCGACTATTCCCCCTACCTAGACGTCGGATGTACACAATGTGCAGTCGACGAATCCCAAGGCCAACCAACAGCCCGAGGGAAATAAGAAACAACGAAAAAAGAAGGGTAAAGGGGATAAAAATGCTACCAATAATTCTGGAGGGGGAAAAAAGGAGCAGAAGAAGTCAAAGTATCTGTGTAATATTTGTAAGGAAGACCACCCGAATCATCTGTGCCCTCGGAATGAAGAAGCCCAAAAGCTATTAGTGCAACAACAACCTGTTGTGTTGACGAATCCTTTTCCACAGGGGAAAAACATGGCTTAGGATTTTGCATCCACGAGCGCAACAAGGGGCAGTCACGGATCCCCCGCGCCTACCAATAACAACCTGGCCACACATATTTACATGATGAATGCCGAGGCTCATTTAACAACTAGGGAATGATACTACAGAATGCCAAAATCTACCAAGAAGGGCAAGGAAGTCACTAACCCATTGACTCCTCTCCAAATCGAGAAGGCGGCAGGTGAAATGATGACTCACATCCCTAAAGGTGAGTTTAAGAAGGCTTCTCATAATCCAAACACGAGGGTCATCCATAACTACTCCATTGTTGAGGATCTGGTACATACCCCTTGCACGATGTCTGCTTGGGAAATCCTCCAGAGTTACCCCTCGCAGAGAAAATCTCTATTGTCCACCTTAGGAGCGGTAGAGACTTGCAACCCGGAAGCGATCATTTTTTATCCAACCAACTTGAAACCCTGTCTTCCTTACCATGTTTCTTTTTAGATATTAGTGGCGTACACCATGAAATATTTTACGTGAAACATCTTCCTTACAGTGGTTGACGAGGGTGCCTCGACTTGCATGATGTTGTTGGCATGTTAGAATGCCATTGGCTAGCTTGGGTTGTCTCTGTCACCTACGTTGCTTATGACATTTGATGGTCGGTTGTTTAGACCACATTGAATTATTCCTTCTTTCTCTGTACAGTTAGGAGGAAAAACTGTGTGTGTCGAAGTTGAAGTGGTCGATGCGCCTCTTGACTACAACCTGTTGTTAGGAAGGATTTAGACTTATGCGATGCATGCAATGGTTGCTACGGTTTTCTAGGTCTTGTGTTTTTCGCACGAGGGTCCGATTGTGACCATTGACCAGTTGTCCTTCTCTCGTCCTAACCCTTCATCAGGTGCTTCCACAGTCCCGATGATTGATAGTCCTCAGCCCGACACTGTCAATGTAGGTGCTGGTTTTTTTACATCGTTGATGGGAACATTTGATTACTCATCGCCTTCTAGCGATGTAAAGATTATATCGACTGTTCTTGACCAGCCAAGGGTTGCAATTTTACAAGTTTTGTCATTTCGAATGAGCTACTTTGATGATCTGTGGACTTTACCTTCCCCATCTGCCTCGATGGAAGGGACATGGAATCATGGCATGGCCATGCCCTTTTTCGCGGATGAACTTGCATACAAGATTGTCCAACAAACTTCGACCAACCCCGATCCGAGTCCCGCATAGGAGTTAGATCCAGTTCTCGAGCCTATTTGGTCTCAAGGTTCTCTTGCCACTCAAGATCCTTTAGACTTGTCTTTCCCTCTAGTGAGGTGATTCTCGAGGAAATGAATGGTCCTAGTAGACCGTGGGATGATCTACATCATAGATCTTACTTCCTTCCCGAGTTAAGGAGAGTAGAGGCAAGAGAATTGGTTTCGACCATGAATGGAGATAATTCTTGTCATATCAATCCTTTGGCTACGCATGAAGTTTACACTGAAGGTAACGTGAAAACATTTCTACGACGATTTCAATCAATATCTCCAAAACCCCTAGAATTGTGGAGAATGTTTTTGTCAGAGTGGATTTCTCCCCCAAAGAGATTCAAACCTACACTGAGTTATTCAAAGAATTCCCCGACGTTTTTTCCTGGTCTTATGAGGAAATTCTAGGAATTGACCCATGAACTATCGAGAATGAAATTACGACTTATCTTGATGCCAAACCGGCCCGACAGAAGTTTTGTTCGGTAAATCCTCAAAAGCGGCAACAATCAAGGAAGAATTAGAAAAACTACTCAAATCCAGTTTTATCTACCCTGTACAGTTGATGGAATGGGTGTCAAACCCAATTCCGGTTAACAAGAAACAAGGCACGATTCACGTGTGCATGGACTTCCGTGATTTGAATAAGTCCTGTTCGAAAGACAACTTTCCCACCCCGTTCATCGACCAGATCGTTGATGAATGCACAAGATGTGAGGTCTTTTCCTTCATGGATGATTTCTTGGGATACAATCGGATTCAAATAAAACCTGAAGACCAACATAAAACAACTTTTATTTGTCTGTGGGGCACATTCACGTATCATAAGATTCATTTTGGCCTGAAGAATGTCGTAGCTACATTTCAACGATCCATGTCGTTTTCTTTTCACGACCTTAGACACATAGTCGAGGCATACCTTGCTGATCTAGCATCATGCTCTCGCAAGATGTCTGATCATCCCGCCCATCTTCGACTAATCTTTGAGCGATGTTGCTACTATCGAATTCGCTTGAATCCTAACAAGTGCAGTTTTTGCATGACATCAGGTAGTCTCTTAGGTTTTATTGTATCGATAACAGGGATCATGGTCAATCCTCTCAAGTTTGAGGTAATAGTTCAATTTCCTTCCCCATGCACGATACCCCAGCTTCAGAGCTTACAAGGGAAAGCGAATTTTTTTCGGCGTTTTGTCACGAATTATGCTGAGATCACTAAAGGGTTTATGCATCTCTTGAAAAAAGGGGTCCCATTTTGTTGGGATGAAGCTTCTCAATGCTCCTTTGAAGCATTGAAACGTGCCCTGACATCTGCCCCTTTGCTTCAGACTCCTGATTATAAGAGAGATTTATTGTTGTATTTGGCTGCTGCAGAGTTGATCATCGGCATGGTATTAGTTCAAGAGGATGATTTGCTTGAATAGAAAATTATATATTACCTTAGCCAAGGCCTAGTTGGGTTGGAACTGAACTATTATCACGTTGAAAAACTTTCTTTGGCAGCTGTTCATGCTGTCCAACGGTTCCGTCACTACATTTTTCTTCGCAAGACCACTGTCATTGTCTTCATCATCCCTTTCCAATACGTGTTAACATGCTGGGTCATTGGTAGAAATATCAGTATATGGATAGTCATCTTACAGGAGTTTGACTTGGATTTTGTTTCTGTGAAATCCAAAAAGTCGTTGGTCTTTGCGGAACTTATTTTAGAGCTTACGGTTGAGTCTGGTGATATCATGCCCGAAGAATCGCCTATTAAGGGATATATTTTTCTAATTGCATCTTCAGATCCTTAGTATGGATATATATTGGTCTATCTCTAGACTTTGAAGAGTCCCACTTCTACTTCCCGTGATGAGCGTCGATGAATTCGACATCAGGAAACTATCTTATACTCGGTGACACTTTGTATCATCGAGGCGTGGATTGCATTCTTCGTCGATGCCTTATCCATTAAGAAGTAGAGCTCGTTTTGAACAACTGTCACATGAGAGCATGTGGTGGTCATTTTTCTGAGATGGAAACAACCCAAAAGATTCTACATGCAGGTTACTTCTGTCCCTCATTAATCAAGGATTGTGTTGAGGCAGTCAAGAAGTGCCACCTATGCCAAATCCTTTGTCGGAAGATGCGGGAACATTTTGCTCCTATGTTTCCTATCATTGTTGTTGGTCCTTTCACCAAGTGGGGGATTGATTTCACTACATGTCACCCGTCCTCATCTAGGGGGAATTTTTACATCATCGTATCAGTAGAATACTTCACAAAGTGGGTCGAAGATATGCCAATGTTTAGCAATGATGGAGAAACTATGACTCTTTTCATCTTTAATCATATAGTAGCAAGGTTCGGTATCCTGAAGGATATTGTTACCAACCATGGAAGTCACTTCCAAAACAAAATGATGACTGCGTTAACATCAAATATCGGGTTCAAACAAGAACATTTGTCACCTTATTACCTGCAAGCAAATGGTCAGGTTGAAGATGTGAATAGGTCTCTCAAGACTATTCTTCAGCGGATGATCAATTCTGCCAAGTCAAATTGGCATTTGATGTTATATTCAACATTGTGGGCCTACCAAACGTCTATGAAGATTGCCACTGGTTTTTCACCTTTTCAACTCGTATACGGGATGGAAGCAGTCTTACTTATTAAGTGTCATATTCCTTCTTTAAAGTTGGCAGTGGAATTACTGCTGGACACTGCACCGCTTGAGGAACTCCTACTATATCTGGAGCATCTCGATGAGAAACTCTGTGATGCATCCTTAGCCAATGAGGCTCATAATCAACAAGTCAAGTGTCAGTATGATCGGTCCATTCATCCTCAAATTTTCTTTGAAGGTGATCTTGTCCTGGTCTATGATCAAGACAAAGATCCCCTGGGGGCAGGCATGTTCAAACCCATGTGGTTCAGATCATTCATCGTGAAAGAGGTCTAGAAGAAGGGCACTTACCAGCTGGTTGATTTTGAAGGAAACGCCTTGGTGGAGCCTAGAAATGGGCTCTACCTCAAGAAGAATTACTCTTAGGTTGGTCACCTGGGTGACGTCTTGTATATGTATATAGCTTATACATTTTTTTTCTTTTTTTTTTGTGTGGACGTGTAGTTATTTATGTCTTCTTTTTCACCATGGCATATGTCAAGTGAATCAGAGGTGTATTTTGGGTTCGAGGATGACACTAGACAACACACTCGGAGGCATGCTTCCACAACTTGAGTGATTTTCACACCTGGAGGCCAATTGCTATCTTCCAGAGGTATTTGTCTGGGTGATGCTACAAACAATGTTTCCGAATACAACGCAGTCATAGAATTTCTTCGTGACGCTTTGTTACATGGTATTTCTCACCTCCAGGTCTACCTAGATGCTCAGTTGGTTGTGTCCCAATTAAATGGGGTTTACTATGTTTATGATCCCACTTTGCACCAACGTTTCCTTAGGGTACGTCTCTTAGAACATTCTTTTGATTACATTACGTATATCCATGTTCCTAAGAGATTTAATCATCTAACAGATACTCTAGCTAATCAAATATTAGATTGGCATGTTGCACACACATAAAAAGAAAAGGACACACATACACATGTAAATACATTTGTAAAAAATGTCATCCATAATACAAAAAAGATGTAAATATATATATATCTTCAAAAAGTGTCATGAGTACATAGGTGGGCGCGAATGCCTCAAAAAATGTTCAGTATACATCGTTAGGCCTATGCCCTCAAAAAATACAAATACAAAAAGTTCCCTCGTCACATCAATGGTCTATACTATCTAAGCATGGGGCATATTGGCCCTTCCATAGTGTATAATGACGTTGGCCAAACGTCGGAAGACCTAGAACCAAGTCTAAGGCATCCCTACTACATGAGGCTGCATAGAAGGGGGGAGATCCTCAATCTCGACCATAGGTACAGTACGAGTGAGAGAAGTGAGGTTGCGCTCCACTCGTCTCAGAACTATGTTAGCCTCTCCGGATGGGGGTCCCGCTGCAGTTGCTAGTCCTCCGACTGCTGCTGGTCTTGCCTCAGGTTGAGTACGTCACTGAGTCCTAGAAAAGTCCGCTAGTCACACAGGCCCCACATCTGTACATAACAGATACACAATTCAATACTCTATACACAAATAAAAAGGATATATACAAAAATTAAAAATTAAATAACTTTAAAAAGTTTTGTTACATATCTCGCCTCACTCCTCGCTGGGAGGCACAGGCATGTCCGGATCTCTGGTGAAGTTGATCCTGACATATGGGTAATCCTCGATCACCAGGATCTTTCGTGCCCACCAGTCAAAGAATTTATCATCAAAGGCCTCTATGGTCCTCCTTCTACCTTGTCATGGCAACAACACTGCCCACCTGGTCACTGCTGGGAAGGAGGCTACATGCCCCTGTACCGTCTCTCTAAGACTAAGACTGTGCACCCTTTTGAATAATAAGGAGGAAAAAATGGTACCGGAACCAAATTTCTTGTTGTTACATCGTCGACACTCTGTAAGCTGTCTCTTCATGCATATTAGCATGGTCATACTCCAATAATTTTTTTTTGCTTCCAAACACTAAATGGCACAATGCATGTGTTCCCGAGAGGTCTGATGTAAGGCGACAGATCTAGTAATCCACCCGATCAAGAGTAAGATCACACGCAGTGATAGGATAGTGATCTTTTGGATTGGAACCTGAGAACCTATCTTCTCATTGCCGGCCTCACAGTACATCCAGATGTAATCCTCAATCTTGAAAGGTCCAGGTGGAAATGTCCTCAAGTTAACTAGTTCCCCTCTTCTTGAGAGGCTAGTCATGAAGTATATATCCTTTGTAGTGGGGGTCAGTGATTGACCCTCTAGAATAAAGGCCTTTGCATGAGGATGCCAATACTCCACAAGAGCATTGAGAATCCTAGGTTGTGCCCTCATGAACAGACACTAGAAGAACTTCCATAGCCCACATAGTTTCAGTGCAGAGATGGCTATAGGGTCCTCTTTGACAAAAATATCAATGTCCTCATGCTCCTTCTCCCTCCAGTGAACATACATAATGTTTTATGAAAAATGGAGGAGAGTCAATACTTGCATTTTATTTTTTCAAAGATTGCAAAGGTGTACGGGGGATATTTCGTACACAGTCACGTATGTACGCAGGCTAGTGGTTTCTTGCCTGAGTACATATGCGGACTGTCCTTGGAGAGCCTATGTACATGCAAGTCCGCTCTTTTTACAAGAGAGCTCCCCCTCAAAACATGAAATAAAAGCATCAAAGATGAATTGAAATAAAAGAGGGAGGGATTTGTACTTACATGGTCCAAGTAGAAGGTCGTTTCGTCCATTGAAGCTCCCGAAATTTACTCTTTTAGTGAAGGGGGTTTTTCACCTTTGGTTTGATTTTCAACTTACAATGGTCAAAATGAGTTGTTAACTTCTATTTATAGACTTTTTTTGTCCCTTTCCCCCCCTTTTTGACCCCCTTTGTCATTTTTCCTGGCTTCGTTATCACTGGATTCCACTGTTGAGTTTCTTATTGGTGGTTTTGGTACTCTTTTTCTTTTTCTTTGGTAATTTTTGGGATGGGTCACTTTTTGGGTATCCTTTGGTAAAAGTCGTTTTTTCCAACTTTTTGCATATAAGTTAGGATTTCATTTCCACTTTCTTCATCTTGTTGTGTTTTTCTCTTTTCCATAGGATCGACCCCACCGAAGTGCGACACAGAACCTTTATTTATGCTCTAGAAGTGTCATAATTAGGTGGTAGAGCCTACCTTTACATGGATGCCCTAGGTAGATCCTTGTTGCATTTTGGTGTCCATGTTGTCAGTTGTGACTATAGGCTTGGGACTCCTTGTTAGTCCTGTCATGATTACGAGTTAAAGCCTCATTTGTTTGATGCACCATCATCCTAGGCCCTACCCTCGGGACTCCCAAATGAGCATGCTTTGTTGTCTTTCAAGCTCACTTTTAAATTCGAAAGCAACATCCAATGAGACTGCATTTATTATTTTTGATCCCGTCTAGATTAACTGAGAAAAGTGTCCCCCTAGAGTCTTCTTTAAGTCCTTTTCATACTCTCTAAAAATGAAAAGATTGTCAAGCGACCTTGTTGCCCTTCACACTCACCAAACTCAAGTTTGAAGGCACATCTTTCCGGAGGTAGTTTACCCCTTTTAAGGTACGGATGGCTAATTTTACGAATAAAGGTATGATCTAGGGGCTTTGGTTCACTAGAAGAGTATTCTTAGGCGTAAGTTTAACCCTTTTTTGAGATTGAGGGACTAAATATTCGAAAAAGGAACATTCTCCTTGATTTTGGTTTATCACCTTTTTCTGGCCTTGGAGATCACTTACGGAAAAGGAACCCCCTGGAGTCCATACTTAAGCTCTTTTCAAACTCCCTAAAATTGAAAATATCGTCGAGTGACCTTGTTCCTTCACACTCGTTAAATTGGTCCAGAAGAACTTGTTAACGCCTCGGGAGATTCGTATCGTCGAGAGAGTTCTCCTCAGTTACTTTTATACTTTTTTGGGCTAAGGAGACTAAACTCAAAAAAAGGTTGAGAGTCCATAGTTAATCTTTTTTCAGACTCCTTAAAATTGAAAATATTTCTGAGTGATCTTGTCTTTGTCACACTCGTTAAAATGGTTTTGAATAGACGTATTTTTGGTGAAAGTTTAACCCTTTTTCTAACCAACTAGACTATATCCAAAAAAGGTACTCCCTGGTGTCTTCTTTTACGGGTTTTCAGATTCTCTAAACGTGAAACAATTGTCGATCTTACCTTCTCTGGGATCGTAAAAATTACATAGAAGGGGTCTCTATTAGCACAAGGGTAGAACCAGGTTTCATCTCCAAGAGCGCACCAACAAGCCCTAACTACTAGCCCTTTCGGCAACACCTGCGAGGTAGATGCAGTCTCAATGGAAGTAGCTATGAGGGGTTGCATGGCACAGATGTCTACAACCAAGGGAATACAAAGTGGATCTGATACAAGAACAACACAACATCTAGATATCAATTGCTAGCTTAGATCTACTTCACACAACTATCTATCAGATCTAACACAATAATGCAATAACAATATCAATATCAGATCTAACACAATATGCAATAACAAGAGAACACAACATCAATCACACACAACACAAATATGTACGTGGTTCACCCTCTCCCTAGGGCTACGTCCACATAACTATGCTTTATAATATATTAAGATGAAAGCATATAGTTCTTATCTGCATTCTTAGCTAGCAAATCTTCTCTCTTTCTCTCTGTCTTCCCTCCCTACGCACCGAGTTGTAGGGTTGATCTTCACACCTAGTTGAAGATCTTACAACACCGACTTCCCTCACTCCTTGATGCTTCTCTCTCTCACTCCACGAGTCACTCACAACAATAATGAACTTGGAACGAACAATAAAAACGACAACAATGACAACCGCCCACCCCAGGTCCTCTTGAAATTTATTTATACATTACAATAGTTCATCGACAGCCTTAGGCCAAAACCTAAGTGTCAAAACCCTAGATACCAAAACCCTAGGTGCCTAAAACCCTAGGTCAACTTGACCCGCATTTTCAGGGCTTCACCAGCATGTCTTTCCTTCCTTATTGTATGGTGCTCCAAATGATCTGACGATGGATTTTTCTTCTTGTTGAGTTGTCCATGATCTGTCTTCCTTGCTGATCTATCATCCTCAATCTCGTTGTCCAACGAATTGCTTTCTCTTACTTCGCTCTGTCTTTTCTGCTCTTCTACTCACTTCGACCCAGTATCAGTCACTGTGTCTTCCACACAGTTCAGATTCTATATTTTCTTCTTTACTCTTCACTTACTTCCATACCCAAGGGCCAATAGGCCCCCAACACTCACCTGTGACTCGTCCTGAGGCACTTCAGATCTGACCCTTCTAATTTGCTTCGTCTTCAGGCTGCGCGGAGCAGCCTGTGCCTTCTCCTCTTTACTTCCCCACTGTGTGTAGACTGTCTTTCCTGTGTCTGGTACCAAGTTTCAACTACACCTGGTCCCTGGATCCTTTTCCTTATGCTTTTAGTGAGAGATGCGAGGAATTTGGTTGTCATAGTATAGTTTCAATCGTCTCCCATTCACCAAACCCTCCTTCCATTCTCCATTCAAGGTATTCAATTTTGCAACTCCTCCTTCCATGACATATACAACCTCATATGGCCCCAACCAATGTGTTATGAACTTTATTGGATGCTTCATGAATTTGCTGTCGTATATCAGTACCAAATCAACTTGCTTAAACGCCTTTTTCTTGATGTCTCTGTCATGACAGGCCTTTTCTCTTTCCTTCTATACCTGTTGATGGAATCCTGTAATAAATATATCTTCTTGTAGTTCGACCAACTGCACGAGCCTCTCTTGAACAACGTCGGTGTCATCCATATTTGTAAAGGCCGTGATTCTTAAGCTTGGGACCAAATATTCCATCGGGACAACTACTTCGAGACCATAAACCAACTTAAAGGGGGTCTGCATTGTTAGCTTCTTACAAGTGGTTCTATAGGCCCATAGTACTTCTGGTACTCTTAAATCCTAGTCGTTCTTGTTCACACTGCAAATCTTCATTAGCGCTATATCTAAGATTTTATTGAATTCTTGAATTGTCCCATTCACTTGCGGGTGGTAGGGTGTGCTCTTTTGATGATGGACTGCAAATTCCTCAGTCAAGGCTTCAATGGTATTATTAATAAAATGTGTGCCTTGATCACTCATAAGGATCTTTGGGCATCCAAACCTAGTTATGATGTCATCAAATATGAATCGTGCAGATGTAGTTGCACTACAATATCTAACTTCTCTTGCTTTGGCCCATCTGGTCAAGTACTCTGTCACAGTGATTATGTATCTGGCTCCTGTGCGCTTTCCTGGTGGGTTTATAGGTCCCACAAAGTCAATGGCCCATTTCTCAAATGCTTGTAGGGTCAGTTGCGGTGTAAAAGGCATTTCATCTATTCTGGACAGTTTCCCAACTCTTTGGCATACATCACAGGCTCTGTAATAGTCCTTAGCATCTCTGTGTAAGGTAGGCCACCAGAGGCTAGCTCTAAGAACCTTCTGCGCTGTTTATTTTCCTGCGTAGTGTCCTCCTGCGATGCCTTCATGAGCTTCTGTGAGGATCAATGGTCTCTCTGCCTCCATAACACACCTCCTCAATATCTCATCATGTCCCATCTTATATAGCTATCCAACTATAAGTGAAAAGTCTTCAGCACACACTACCCGCTGTTTCTTCTGGGTGATTGTATATTCACTAGGTGCCATTCCTGTTGACAAGAATTGGACTATCTCTGTGAAGTGATCATCGATATTTCTAACGGCCAACAACTGTGCATCCAACAGTGTATCCTCCAAACTAGTAGGCTCTTCTCCATGTTCCAACCTTGAGAAGTGGTGAGGACCTTTGTTCATTCTTCCTGGCTTAATCACGATATCAAAATCATATTCCTGAAATAACAGAATCCATCTGCATATTCCCCCCCCCAAAATTGGCTTGTTGACTAGGTATTTCAGCGCAGAGTGATCAATAAACATTTTAAAGTGTCTCCCCAACATGTAGTGGCAAAACTTATGCAACGCATACACCATGGCTAACCCTTCTCTCTTAGTGGTGGTGTAATTAATCTCAGTTGTTGATAGCTTCCTGCTAGCAAAGTGTAACGGGTGGTCAATGCCTCCAGCTCTCGGTTGTGCTAACACAACTCCTAGTGTAATAGAATATGCATTGACATGCATGTGAAATTCCTTGTTCTTGTCCGGGAAAACCAGAATAGGCGCAATAACTATTTTCTGTTTCAGTGTGTTGAAGCTCTGCTGGCATTCTTCTGTCCAATTAAATTGACTGTCTTTTTTCAAAAGCTTCTCCATGGGTGCTATGATCTGTGCATATCCTTTAATGAACTTCCTATAGTATCCAGTGTGTCCCAGTGCAGTGCGCAACTGTTTGAATGAATTAGGAGGGGGCAGATCAACTATAATAACAATCTTAGATGGGTCTACCGACAGTCCTTTCTTACACACAATATGACCTAAAATCTCTCCAAAGGGTGAAAAGAAGATGCACTTCTTCAGGTTTAAGGCAATCTGACACTGCCTGCACTTATCCAACATTAGTATTAAACATTCAATGTGATTTTGTAATAAGCTTAAAATAGTCCAATCATCAAAATATGCTTCCAGAAATTTATATAAAAACTCCTTGAATGCTTCGACCACTACCCTGGAAAAGATGGATGGGGCATTCTTCAATCCAAACGACATCACTGTATACTGGTAGGATCCCCATTCTGTTGCAAATGTGGTCTTATGGCAATTTTCCTTGGCAATCCGTATCTGATGGTATCATGAAAATCCATCTGTAAAAGAATATACCTCCTTTCCTCCTACATTATCTAACACTTCATTAGTAAATGGTGTAGGGAATGGGTCATGAAAATAGGAATCATTCATCTTCCTGAGATATACATAGATCCTGATCTCTCCGATCCTTTTATCCTGCACCACCATAGGGATAATCCATTATGAGTCTTCAACAGGTTCTATCATTCCTATCTCCAACATTCTGTCGAGTTCAATCTTCACTTTCTCCTTATATTTAGGGTTCAATCTATAGGGTATCTGTTTAACTGACATTGCATTTGGTTTCAAAGGGATCCTCATCTCTCCCATGGGCCCTTTAATGCCCTTCATATCAGTGAACTTGGTTGGAAACAAGTCCTGATATTCATGTAGTAACTTTGTGATCTTGTCAATAGTGGCAACATCCCAATAATCTTCAACATTTGCAAGCTTCAGTGTTTGCTATGTCCCAATATTGACTTTTTTTATTTTAGTTGGTTGTCCAATGAAAGGTAGCTCAATTCCTAGTCCTTCTATGTCTCCTTGGCCTTCTATTTTAGTGATGTTCACTTTCCTAGGATGATCATCTTCATCAGCATTGATATTGTAACAACCTTGCAGTTTCTGGAGAGGCGCAGTCCATTCGTCCTCTTCTTGTTCCAAAGGGAGGCTAGTTGCCTCCTCAAATACTTTCTATCTTACAATATGTAACACTTGATCCACTGTAGGATATTGGATTTCAAACAAAAAGGTAGTTACAAAGTTCTGGGTCATACCTTCCCAATCTGTAGTGATGAGGCACAATTGTGCTTGAAGATACCAGTTGCTATGGGTTGTGTCCAGTGTGTTGATGAATTTGTGCACCCACTTCTCTTGAGGAATGCTACTCCAGGATTCCTCGCAACTTCTCACATGGTCCTTCGGACAAATTCGACTTGTGTACATAGCTTCGTAGCCTCCTACTTGCTCTGAAAACCGCGCTATCATCAAAGTGCAACATTGTACCCAGTCTGTAATGTTGTTTTTGTGTGTCCACCACCATATTGTTGGGGTTTCTTTCAAGGCCTCATCCATTGCCAACAATATTTGTTGTGTTGGTAAAATTTATTCAAATTCCAACAAGAATGCTTCTAAATGATTCAAACCATCAAAGGTGGGAAATTTACTCACTGTTTTGCCGATCAGATGAACTTCTCGGGTTAATCTAGCACATCTCCTTGTAGATAATTCATACATTTTTTTATGCTAGTTCTCCAGTGCTTCTTCTGAATCTGATGAACATGCACTGACACTTCTCCAGCTTAGGTTCCCATCTGCCATAGGATTAATGTAATCCTGTTGTCTGGCTATTAATTTGCATATGTTTTCTAGTTCATATGCGCGGTCTTCTTCTCTGATGGGTTTTGTGTATCTCTGACCTTCATCAGGATCCAAAGGTGCAATGAACCTAAGGACATCTCCTTCAAACATCATTCTTCTGTTCTTTAAATCAACCACAGTGGGATTATTGAAATCCCAATCAATTCCTAATAGTGCAGGGTAAGGACAACTATCATCAACTATATCAATCACCTCGAAGTCTACAAATGTCCTTACTCCATCGATGTCCACAGGGACATGTTCCAATCTTCCAAAGGGGCTTACAACTTGCTGATTAGCCATCCTAAGCCTAATAAGGGAATATATCAACTTAGGTTTTCCCATCAGTGCCCAGGTCTGCTTCGTTGTGACATTGACCTTTGACCCTAAGTCGAGGACCACATAGTCGATATCATACTCTCCAATTTGAGCATTCAGGTGTAGTTCCTTATTTGTCCTTCTCTTTTTAGAGATTTGGTGTACTTCTCTATTCAACAAGGGATCTATCTTTCCTAGCTCCTACTGTCTGATTAAATTTTGTATCTCTTGTACGATGCTTTCATCCTAAATCAAATTAATACAAGTATATAATAATTCTATGAGCTTGCTTACCTCTTTTCCTTCTCCTGGCAGAGCAGACTGATTGAATGCCATAGTCATTCTACATTCTCTTACTTCTGGTCGTGTCTTCGATGAAGAACCTTAGTATCTCCCGAATTATTTTATTGCCTCCTCAAATATTTGTTTTTCTTTCTTTGCATCAAAAACTTATGTCTTCTCTGCATCTTTCCTGACTCTTGATTCTTCTGTAGTCTTTCCTTGGGTCACTCTATCTTCTCCTATAACAACGCCTCCTCTAGTGATAAAAATGACTCGAGGGTCCTCTCTGTGAGTTTCAGTGTATATCAGTTGCACTTGCGGGTTCTGATGAGGTCCTCGTATCTTCTGAAGTTTGGCTAGCAGCACATGACAATCTTCATTAACATGTTCGAATGAGATGTAATAGCTGCAAGTGGTACAAGGGTTTTGAAATTCCCTTGCTAAGTGTCCTAGCTGCGCATAGTTATAACAAATGATTTGGCCCCTACCTCGACCCATATGTCCTCCTCCTCCTCTTTTTTTGAATCCACTGCGAGGGTTGAAGTTTCCTCTTCCTGGAGAATTATACTGCGTAGTGTTTACTTCTTGCTGTACTTCGCCTTGAATTTTGTATATATCCCTTGACCTTTCATGCATGAGGTCATAGGACCTACAATCCCTATCATCATGGCCCATCGACTTATAGAATGTGCAATACAAATTTGTGGGTGTCTGAACATATTTTTGCATGTAGTAGCATTCACCAGGGTGATGTCTATCTCTACATACCTTGCACCATGGTAAGGTAACTTCATTTAAAGGACTCAAGGCTCTAGATGCCAAATACTCATGAAATAGGGGAAATTTCTCCTTGTTATGGCCTTCTGATTTGCATCTAATGCACCAGATATCTTCTCTTTTATCTTTTCGCTTGTCTTTCTTCATATCTTCGACCTGCAGAGATAAACTAGTTAGCTGACTCAAGATTTGACTCATACCTGAGATGGATTCTCCCATAGGGGTTGATTCTAACTTCATGGAGATCTCTAGTGCCTCCGCCTGTGAAGCAATCTTTTGTTGCATCAGAGGAACTCTGATGTGTGGTAAGAGGGTAGCAATGAACCACTCCTTGTTCTTTTCATCTGGGATCTGAAAACTCAAATGGATTGTCAAGGTCTTAAATCTCTAATCAAACTCCCACACAAGTTCAACTATTCTTTGCTTGATTTATTTTAGTTCTGTAATGCACTGTGACTCTGACTTAGATTTCTTGAATTTGACAATTAGCGTAGTCTTAATGACATTCAGCGGTTTAGGTACAAATCTTTGGATAAATTTCATGTACCATCTCAGCGCGCGATCTCTGAGGGTAGTACTAAACTGAGCTCGTTTAACAACTTCTTCGGTGATATTTTTAATACTCCACACAACTTCACATAGAAACCAGTGCTGATCAAGATCTTCAAATCCATCTCCTCTGAAGGTGGGTAACCTCATATCATATTCCATAGACCTTCCTAGGTTTCCTGATTGAATATGTGGTGGACTGCCAGTGACAGTGCTCTGAGTGCTCTGGTGACTTTGATTACTCTGATTGCTTAATGCTGCTGAAACAATAGGAGGAATAATAGTACTTACTTCAACAATCGACGCAGTTCCTAAAGTTTCTGGACCTTCCCGACGAGGTTCTTTAGCTTTCCCTTCCTCTGCCCTAGTGGATTCTGAATGCTCTTCGTCTGTGAGATCTATCTCTTCTCCACTATAGAAACCCTCATCCCTGTATTTCTGCTTAAACAGGTTCGCAAGAGGAACTTCTTTGAACACTCTCTGACTGCATGTATGTCCAGTCTCTGTGTTGTTGTCGCTGTCCGAGTTCTTGAACATTAGCCTTTTCCAATCCGACCAACTATTGTACCTTTAAGATTTTCTTCTTATGCAATAACATCTTGATCTTCAACTTTAAAAAGTGTAAAATTTTTCCTCTAGGTCCCTTAAAGAAATACCTCTCGGCTTGGCTATATGAATCTACTCTGTCAATATAAAACTCGGTGAAGTACCCTCCAATGGTGCTATCAAACCAGTAATCTACTACTCTTGACACTTTGTTATCAACTCTCTTGATCTTCTTGATCAACACCGACGTCCAAACCATAGGGGTTCTAGATCTGATCTCAAACTGGGTATCTGTTAACCTAGCTAGCCGCTCATATAGCTCCTGATGGATTCGTCCAAAGAAAATCTCGTGTATATCAGTAAAGATATATCTTCCCAACCAATCCTCTGTACTAAGATTAGGGTTCTTATTCTGGGCTTCAACAAAGTCATTTTCTTGATCTTTTATCCACTTTTGAATCTCTGTCTTCGATGGAAACCACCTTGACATTCCCTCAAGAATATTCTTGTCCCAACAATGAAACCATTTTTTGGCACAGGGGTAGACGCAGGGTTCATCTCCAAGAGCGCAGCAACAAGCCCTAACTACTGGCCCTTTCGGAAACACCTGCAAGGTAGATGCAGTCTCACCCGAAGTAGCTATGAGGGGTTGTAGGACACAAATGTCTACAACCAAGGGAATACAATGTGGATCCAATACAAGAACAATACAACATCTATATATCAATTTCCATCTTACATATACTTCACACAACTATCTATCAGATCTAACACAATAATGCAATAACAATATATCTATAAACAAGAGAACACAACATCAATCACACACAACACAAAGATGTATGTGGTTCACCCTCTCCCTAGGGATACATCCATAGAACTGTGCTTTATAATATATTATCCAGGTGGATATTAGTTTCCACCCACCTTTTCCAGCTGGCTCAAAGCAATTTTCTTACAATTTTGGCTTTACTATTTTTAGGACTTTTAACTTCCGGGGCCATTTTGAGGGCCTAAATGAATGTTTTTCAGGATTGATATTATAAATGATATCTAAAGGAATTATTGATCCCCAAAAATGAATCTCTTCGAATATACCTTTCCAACAAGCTATCATATGCCTAAAACAGAGATCGTATGCAGAAGTTACGACCCCGAGAAGTTGATGTACTAACTTACCCAAACGGGGCCCACATGACTTTTGGTGCTTCATCTCCTAGGGTTAGGTTTTTGGATGTTGGCATTCCTGTTTATTGTAAAAAGGCCTTTAGATCCTCATTTTAATCATCTTCTTGTGAATGAGCACAACCTTCACATCTCTTCTCAGAGATAAGCCACCACCTTTCCGGCAAGCTTGTTTCTGCTGCATTTTACAGTTTTCAGCTTATTTCCTTATTGAATAGAAAACCAATTTTACTGTATCTCTATTATTTTGTGTTAAGAACCTGTTAATAATTTGTATTCATTTCATTCTTCTCATAAAATCCGGATCAATGGTATCAGAGCGGTCTTCTCCTTGTCGTCTTAATGCATGTCCCCAATGAGGTCAGAGTACAAAGAGTTGGGTCTCAAGCTTGTTTCTCTTGAGGACAAAATCTCTTGCACACCCAAGCGACATCTCATGGTAGAAGAAAAAAAATATGATGGGATAGGAGATCCTTTCAAAATGTTGATTGAGGAATCCCTCATGCAATAAAGGAACGAGATGATGGATAGTTTCGCGCAAATCCTTCGGTGGATACCAACAGGTGACACATCTTCTTCGAGCGGAGGCACCACCCTCTTCAAGGTACAAATAAAATTCGATATTCCTATATTTGAAGGTCAGATAGACACATATGCTGTAGACAAGTGGTTGAATCTACTAGAAGGGTATTTTTCTATCCATAACTTTTCGAATAGAGAAAATATTAATTTTGCACTCCTCAAAGACGTTCCCCATGTCAAAGATTGGTGGGAAATTTTCGGTGAGAAAACGGAAACAGAGGAACCCTCATTATTTACAGTCATGGCCACCTGGGATTCCTTCAGGGATGATATTAAGGAAAAATACTACCTTGTCAGAATTTATGACGACGTGTATACCAAATGGATCACACTGCAGCAAGAAATAGACCAAGCAGTGCCATATTTCACGAATATCTTTCATACCTTGCACACCAAGTTGGGTATCAAAGATTCAGAGAGACATTTGGTGTTAAAGTATCACAACACTCTGCATAGATACATCCAGACCGAAATGGAATTTTTGGACATCTCATCCTTGGGTGCGGCCTACTGATATGCCGTCAAAATCGAGCAGAAGATCAAACAAATGATGTGACAATTTGGGCCTGGGAAACCCTCACAACAAAAGCCAGGAAAGGGCATCCCCCACCCACAAAACAAAGGACATAACAAATATGGATAGTATCAAGACAACCAGTCCAAACCATAAGAAAAGAAGGAAATCGGAAAGACAAAGAAAGATACCGGGAAGTGGTGCGACTTCCATAAGAGCCCTTGGAATAACACTACTAACTTCCGCACAAAGAAGTCACTGGTGGCCGAAGTAAAAGCCTCTGAATCATATGTAGGTTTAGACTCTGAGACAGAACTGGAAAGGGGAAGACGAATCATTGATGCAGAACCCAGTGCCACCGTTGCTATTGGCTGTTGGCGTCAGAAGTCACTCCTGGATTGCAACAGGAGTAAGCATGATACCCATTGATTTATGTCACTATTTGTTGATAAAGGGTGATGAATGGAAGTAAACTCAGAAAAATATCGTTCTAACTTAGAAAGTAGGCCAGGCATGCACAAGCAGATGAGGTCTTGGTTCGACTTTAGACAGTAAGTTGTAATAAGGGTGAGTAGGAGGAAGACTTCTGTGAGGAAATGCGAAGGCCTGCTGTAGGCATCGAGCTTCTAACAACTTGTAGAAGAAAACTTTGAACACAAGAACCTCTTATATTCAAAGTAGAAACACTAAAAGAACATAACAACGTTATAATAAATCCTTTATCATAACAAAGTCACGACGATTCATGTGAATCAATCAATCATGAACCCTTTTAGTATGAGATCAAAGCCAGATGAAAAAGAGAACTGCCTTACATTGAACAAGAAAATTTCATATGCAGATACATAGCCAGGAAAACCAGTGCTTCATTAAAACATTACAGTCCGGAGCTCTACTCTACCATCCATGCCCACAAAAATACAAAAACTGAGTATATATACTCAGAGCAATTCGCCACCTTGGCAACAAGAGGGTAGCTGAGACATTAAAGTCCAAATTAGCGTGTGTAGACTCCTCTGGTTAGACGAGGACATCATATCGGCATGGCTTCTTTAGGAAAACCTGTAGAGAGGACGATCTTGGGAAGACTGCCTGCCAGAACCTCCATGCCTTACATTTAAGGAGTGAGGCGAGGTTTCAACCACCTCCTCCTACCTTTATTTACCTCTAGCAGGGATCAAGATTGAGGTCGATTTGAATTGGGACTTGGAGAACGCGATGATGCCTCCTATATCTAAACCCAGTGCTTTGGCCCTTTATGCAGCTCTTTCTATCACCCCAAGTGACCCCGGGCCGTGACCCTGCGCCTATCTTCAAAGGCACTTTTTACATTTCGTGTTTTAGCGATTCCAGATGCAGTGGAGGAGCGACCCCTTGTCTTTCAAAGTCCCGGTAGCCGAAATGCCGAAATGGCTAATCCGCAATCAATGGTCGGATTTGATTTAATATGGACGGTCACAATGAACCTTAATTTATTTCGGGGATTCTCCCATTGGGAGTTCTCGTTCCTTTTCTCTTGACCCTTGTATTTCAAAGTCTCGGTACTCGAAATGGTGATCAAACTTAATCAGGTGCCATGTGTCCTGACTGGATCGAACGACCACTATCATTTCGGTGTTTCGGGACCCACCTTGCCACACGATAAACGTTGGTGCCATTTCCCCAGGCATGTTTCCTTTGTGACCGAGCACCAAGATGGTGGGCCCACCTCCTGGGGGCTTTTACATTTCACGTTTCGGTGATTTTAGATGCAGTGGAGGAGCGACCCCCTGTCTTTCAAAGTCCCGGTAGCCGAAATGCCCAAACGGCTAATCCGCAATCAATGGCCGGATTTGATTTAATATGGACGGTCACAATGAACCTTAATGTATTTCTAGGATTCTCCCGCCTAGAGTTCTCGTTCCTTTGCTCTTGACCCTTGTATTTCAATGTCCCGGTAGCCGAAATGGCAACCAGACTTAATCAGGCGCCATGTGTCCCCACTAGATCAGACGACCACGATCATTTCATGACTTTGGCCCTAAGGGATGAGACCATACGCTAAACCTCATGCAACTCCATGGATCTGGCTTACCCGATGACCGTTGATCTGCTCCATCGATGGATCTTCGCCGCTAAAAAGAAAAAATGCCCGCCTGCTTGATTTTTAACTCGAAAATAGAGGTTTTATGCATGCTGCACTTGGGTGCTCATGACTGCGACCTTGGATAACTTCATTTGATGGGTCTTAAGCCCCATTTCATCTATTTCTCATGAAGGACCCGAATCCAGAGAGAAGCTTCCCCCTTACAAGAATATGTGCTAACATTAGGCTCCATGGGGGATAGAGTCCTCCTTGTGAGGCTCTAAGAAATTTTTGAAGTTTTAGTGCCTTGTTGTTGGGCTATGGAGTCATTTATTAAGCTGAAAATAAACAGAAAAATAATATTTACAAAAAAAGAGGAGCCGTCTAAGGCTCAAACAAGACATTTCTTCAGGAAATACCCATTTACTGTGCCGTTAAAAACTTCTTCACCCTCCAATTCCTACAACCTGTACGTGTTATTTAAGAATACTTTAGAGATTTTGAAGGGCCCGATCTAGAGGGCATCAAACTTGCTATGTTTGCCCCTATCCTGCCTGGGTGCATCCCACTTAAGCACCAAATTCCCAGCTCGAATTCCTCCTTCCTGACCTTCCTGTCAAAGGCCTGCTTGATCTTCTGCTGATGACTATGAGCTATGTCCATTACCTGCTCCCTGATCTGTTGCACTTCCACCACTTGATGAATTCTTCTGACCATATGTTCTGGCTCTCCTTCATGATCTTGAAAGAATTTCGCTACAGGTAAAGCGAGTTGAGTGGGAAACATAGCCTCCATCCCATAAACAAGTTGAAAAGGTGAGGTGCCCAGGGACTTCTTTGTTGTCACTCGATCGACACATAGAGCGAATTTGAGATTTGAATCCCAGGCCCTCTTATTGTCTTCCAATAATATTTTAATGAGTTTGATTAGACTTTTATTGGAAGATTCTGCCAGTCCATTTCCTTGAGGATAATAGGGAGTGGAGTGAATTAGTGAAATCTCGAATTGCTCACAGAACTTAACCAGAGGCTCAGACTTGAAAGAAGCAGCATTATCAGTGACAATTCTATTGGGACATCCAAATCTGGCTATGATATCCACCAGGAAGCTGATAATTACCTTGTGTGTAGCACTCCTAGTGCGGGCAGCTTCTATCCACTTGTTCAAATAATATGTTGCAGTCAGGATCCATCTGTGCTGGCCACTTGAAGGAGGATGAATTTCTCCAATGAATTGCAACCCCCACTATTGAAAGAGTGCTGAAGCTACTACAGGCTTTAGTGGCAGATATTTGACCTACTTCTTTCCTGAGAACCTTTGGCATTTGATGCAAGCTTTGACTTCTCTGCAGACATCAGTGAATAAGGTGGGCCAGTAGTACCCATCCCTGAGAATTTTGTGAGCTGTGGTCTTCTAGAAATGATTCCCTCCACAAAGGCTGCTATGGAAATCAAACATAACTTTATGGGCTTTCTGTGGGTTCAGACATCTCAGAAACACCCCTAGAGGGTCTCTCCAATACAAGACTTGGTCAATAAGGCAATATCTAACCGCCTTGAGCTTTAAAGCTCTTGCCTTGATTTTTCCCATTCCATCAGGAGGCTTCAACTCTTGCAGAAAGTACAAAATGTCTTTGTACCAGGTGCATTCTGCTAGTGATAAGACACCCTGAGAGCTTTTGCTAGACGACTCAGCTTGCTGATTTCTGAGAAAGCATTGATGAAGCTAACCCCCAAGGCCTTGCAATTGGATTTAGCCAGCAACTTGGCTAAACCCTACCCTTTAACCAACTTGGTGGGATTTATCTCCAGGTCAAACTCAAGGATCTTGGCAATCCATTTACCTCTTCTCCCATCTATGTCAGGCTGTATAAGGATGTCCTTCATAGAGGCTGAAGAAATGTATGCAGTCACTCTTGAGTGCAAGACATAGACTCTGAAATCTTTGAGATCTTTCACCAAGGCATAGGCTTGCTTCTCCATGATCTCATAATTGATTTCTTCATCTCTTAATGCCTTACTGAAGAAGGAAATGGGTTGCTCTTGCCCTTCCTCATTTTTCTGCAATAAGACCGCTGCTACTGTATCAAAAGAAGAAAAGAAAAAACTAGGAAATCCTTAGAATAATCAGGACTGATCAACACAAGTGCCTCAGTCAATGCCTTTTTTAATTGGACAAAAGATTCCTTGGGTTTAGCAGTCCATTTTACTTCATTTCCCTTTCTGAGCATGGCTGTGATGTGTTTCAGCAACTCAGCAAAATTTGAGACGAACCTCCTCAGAAAGTTAATCTTCCCTAAAAAAGCCTGGACTTCCTTTCTACACCTGGGATGTGACAGGGTCTGAATTTCCTCTACCCTATTGGGATCAATTCTCACTCCCTCTGCTGATACTATATGGCCTAACAACTTCCCCTCCATCATAGCAAACAAATATTTCTTGGGATTTAAGGAAAGGCCAAACCTCCGACATTTCAAGAAAACTTTCCTCAAGTGACAACAGTGCTCTATATCAGACTTGGAGAAGACTGTGATGTCATCCAGATAGATCACCACAAACTGATCTTTCTCCCCGATGAAGGCTATGTCCATGGCTCACTGAAATGTTGCTCCTGCATTCATTAATCCAAAAGGCATTTTGGCATACATGAATGTGCCCCAAGGAGTGGTGAAGGTTGTTTTTTCTTTGTCCTCAGGCTTGACTGATATCTGATTATAGCCAAAAAAACCATCAATCATGGATATCCTAGATGCACCAGTTACCCTATGCAATATGTGTTCCATGTTGGGCAAGGGATAGTTGTCTTTCTTTAAGCTCCTATTCAGGTTCCTGAAATCAACACAGAGCCTGATTTCTCCACTTTTCTTCCTCACCGGGACCAAATTGGCCACCCTCTCAGAATATCTCAAGGGGACAATGATTTGGGCATCTAACAACTTCTTCACCTCTCTCTCCATGATAGGCAACAGCATGGGATTTATGTGTCTTAGCTTCTGCCTAAATGGATTAGCCTCTTCCTTCAGTGGGATCTTGTGTTCAATGATAGATGTGTCATATGTCTTGAGGTATTCATAGTTCCATGCAAACACATCAGCAAATTCTCTTAATAACTCGTTATATTTGGCCCTCTGCTCTTTGGTCAA
Source organism: Picea engelmannii (assembly GCA_009831015.1). Classification (NCBI taxonomy): domain Eukaryota; kingdom Viridiplantae; phylum Streptophyta; class Pinopsida; order Pinales; family Pinaceae; genus Picea; species Picea engelmannii. The sequence goes on from ML795437.1 coordinate 163,276, forward strand.
ACTGCTTGACAACTTGACAAACTTAGGCTCCTCCTGTGTGCTGATTTTTCACTCCGCTGTATCAACATCTCCATTTGAAAACCTACCCTTTACAGCCACATCATTCCCATCGAACAGTCTTTCTAAAGGGACTAGTCCCTTCAGAATGTGATTTCTAGGCAGATGAATAATATGGTGATTAGCAATTTTATTTAAAAATACCTCAGGGTGAGGGTGACTTTCGAGATCAGGATCCTGATCAATGTGCAATGCAGAAAACTCATCGACAGACTGAAGAATTTTTTTGATTTCAAGATTGTCTTCGAATACCTTCCAATGCTTGATATTATCCAGTACAGATGGCCTATATCTTATCTCAACACCATATTTGATCTTAGGCGGCAGAGGGATCCTGAACATACTAGCTGAGACAACTAAGGAATCAGCCAAAGTATTTTCCTCTCTTGGAATAAAAGAAATGTTGAAAGCTGAGAATAAATTATCAATCAGGGCTCGCACCTTATTTTTGTAACTCCTGATCCAAGGATGCTTAGCTCGATAAGCATTTCTGACTTGCTGTATTATCAACTCAGCATCTCCGAACACTGCTACCCCCTCAATTCCCATTTCTTTTGCAGCCCTTAAACCCAGAACAAGAGCTTCATATTCTGCCACATTATTGGTAGCTTCAAATTCTAGCTTGTATAATAGGGATATGGTTTCCTGACAAGGCAACACAAAAACCACTTTAGCACCAGCGCCTTCACTAGAAGAAGCTCCATCGAAGAACATCCTCCAAATAGAGGTGGTTGGAGGAGGTATCTCGTTATTAAATATGGGTTTCTTTCTGATTTGAAAAGGGGCTTCAAGAGTATCAGTGAGCTGCAATAAAATAGACCCCAAATCAGTGTCAAGTGCAAAGATAGGATGATTGGTGGGGTCTGCTTCATCACTAACAATGTAGGCCAAATGAGCTTCTCTGTACAACCTCCTGTGTTCCCTTGCAAAGAATGGAATGGTAGCATATGTGAGATCCATCTGTAATGTTCCTCCAAGTTTTTTAATCCAAGATCTTGACAACAACATGTCGAACTTGGGGGGAACATCAGCTACTACAATGTCCATGACCACCAGGGATGATTTTAAAGATGGAAATTTATTTTAAAATGTAGAAACCTTGGCGAATATTACTAATCCTTCATATGCCAACTATAAATGATTGGCGATATTTTTGTAAAAATATTCAAATTTCTAAGGATTTTTTATAGTTTTTATAAAATTTTGGCGATTTTTAAGGTAAAATAATTTTATCCTATAGAATTTGGGCGAATAATTTTTAAAATAGCGAATCTAGTTTTTGGAAAATCCATGGAAAATTAGCCCATGAGCGAAATTTAGCCCCTAAAATCATTGGTAGATGAAATAAAGAGACCACCAAGTCTTTGATGACTCCAAGGCATTGCACCCTCCTTGAATCAAAAGAGTACAAATCGTGATAAGCCTTTGTCACTTCCAGTCCCAATTCTTCCATGACTATTTTGGGCATAAGGTTGTGGGAAGCTCCTGAATCCATGAGGCAATTATGCAACATCTTATCATGTATGTGCAGGGATGTGTAGAAGGGAGGGGATGAATCATCTCTGTCTTCTACCGTGGGACCTAGGACGACTGGTGGCTTTTCATCTTGAAGATTTACTGAGTCCGTGGAAGGCTGGGGGAACTCAGATTGTAGCAGTTTGGAGAGGGACCTTTTGAAATCTTGATTTTTAAGTTCTGAGAGGGGTATGAGAATTCTAAAATTTTGAATTTCGTGCTCAAAACTAAAAGAGGAAAGAGGCTTAGGAGCTTCCCTTACCTCAGAGACAGGTTCTTTGGCTGTTGGCGAAGTATTCTGAGTTTTCTTTTCTTTAGTAGTGATTGTTGCAGGTTTAGCAGGCCTTTCTGCTATGAAGGGCTGATCATGGCTATCCTAATTACCTTCTTTCTTCTTTGACCTGAGATAGTATCTGTTAGGAGTGTTGTTGGCCTTTTCCCCTTTACTCCACTCATTGATTTGAATGTTCATAAGGGATTCTTCATATGCAGATTGAGTCAATTGGGGAAAAGGGGAAGTGTCTTCAATACACTGAATTTCAGGGTCGAGCTCATCTATCTCCTCTCCTTCTTCATGAGCAACTAGGTTATTTTGGAGAGGGGTTTGAATCCTCTGATCATCTCTGTCTTTGCTCCTTTGTTCCCTTGGAAAAGCCCGTGTCACATTGTTACCAGGCCTCCTAAAGCCTCTCTTATCAGTATTTTGGGGATTTCTGTACATGGGCTTCCTTTCTAACTCCCACCTTTCCATTCTAGCCGAAAGCAATTTTAGCACTTTAGTTACCTCGTCCATCTGAAGGGTAAGGGGAGAGGAATTGGATGGGGAGGCTTCAAGTCTCTTCCTGGATATGTCTCTATCAACCTTATTCCTGAGTTGGTCAACAACGAATATGTTAGATTATATTTCCACGACTGCATCCTGCATGTGAGCCAGAGTAGTCTCTCTCCTTTCCCTCAACAAGAGGCAGAAATAAGGATCAAAAGCGCTAGCATAAGTGATTTTGGCAGAGGCTTCTGAGGGATTTATCTTAGCAGGGATCTTATTGTACATTTTATTGAATCTCTTGGAGAAGTCAGAGATAGACTCTCCTTCCTTTTTCTTCAAAGACCCAAACTCTGTCATGTAAAACATGAAGTCTTTTTTTTCTCCCCACTGTCGCAAAAAGGCATTATCCAAAGCCTCAATCCCATTGATAGATCCAGGAGACAGGGCCCTAAACCACTTTCTGGCCTCTCCTTCAAGGCTATGGATGAAAATCTTCATCCATACGTCTGCATGCATGATAACATGATCATCTGTAAAACTGTAAAAGGCTTCAAGGTGTTCTTCTGCAGCTATGTCCCCTTTGCCTATAAACTTGGGCAGCTGCTTAAGGTAGCCATCTGCTGGAAGGGAATTGAGAGGCTGAGGTAACAAAAGGGGAGCATACCTAGTAGCTATTATAGCCTCCATCCTCATCATGGGGGGATTTTCTTCTGCAATAGGAATATTAGGTGGAGGAGAACTCGAAGGAGAAGGAGCTCGAGCAGGGGATACTAGAAATGAGCTTCCAGGTGGAAGGGGGAACAATGGGGGATTCAGAGAGAAGGCTAAGGGGCTTGAGTCAACAAATGCTTCTCTCTGTTCAGTAGCAACAACAATAATAAGAGGAGGGGTGGTAAAGCTACAGGTGGGGAAATCTTCTGTCATCCTGGGTCTACGCCAAGGTACAGCTGAAGGGGAGAGGGGAGTGACAAGGATTTCTCCCTCCAATCCCAGACCAGGAAGGGAAAACTCAGCAGGAACACTTCCAAAATTCAGGAAACGGGAAACTTCAGAAAAAGGTCTGCTAGGAAGCTAAGAAGAAGAAAATGGAGCTTCTACAGAATGAGATGGAAAATTACCTGGTTTAGCGGTGGAAGTTTCTCCTTCAGAGGCCTTTCCTTTTCTAATAATCACCTTTGGATGAGCTTCAGGTGTAGCTAGAGGCAGCTGTGGATGGGACCGCATGTGTCTACCTCTGGAAGCCACAACTAAAACAACAGATTCGCCACAGTGGAGTTGTCTCAATGGAGTCACCAGGTGCACGGTAGTAATCTCGTAGGGCTCTGATGCCTGATTCACCTTCAAAATCAGAGGCTCGATGTCGTTTGATCCCAGGGAAAATTTTCAACTTCGTCCCTGACAACGACACCAAAAATGTTGGCATCAAAAGTCACTTCTGGATTGCAGTAGGAGTAAGGCTGGTGCCCATTGATTTATGTCACTATTTGTTGATAAAGGGTGATGAATGGAAGTAAACTCAGAACAATATCATTCTAACTTAGAAACTAGGCCAGGCATGCACAAGTATATGAGGTCTTGGTTCGACTTTAGACAGTAAGTTGTAATAAGGGTGAGTAGGAGGAAGACTTCTGTGAGGAAATGCGAAGGCCTGCTGTAGGCATCGAGCTTCTAACAGCTTGTAGAAGAAAACTTTGAACACAAGAACCTCTTATATTCAAAGCAGAAACACTAAAAGAACATAACAACGTTATAATAAATCCTTCATCATAACACAGTCATGATGATTCATGTGAATCAATCAATCATGAACCTTTTTAGTATGAGATCGAAACCAGATGAAAAAGAGAATTGCCTTACATTGAACAAGAAAATTTCATATGAAGATACATAGCCAGAAAAACCAGTGCTTCATTAAAACATTATAATTGGGAGCTCTTCTCTACCATCCATGCCCACAAAAATACAAAAACTGAGTATATATACTCAGAGAAATTCGCCACCTTGGCAGCAGGAGGGTAGCTGAGACATTAAAGTCCAAATTAGCATGTACAAACTACTCTGGTCAGACGAGGACATCAGATCGGAATGGCCTCTTTAGGAAAACCTGCACACAAGACGATCTTGGGCAGACTGCCTACCAGAACCTCCATGCCTTACATTTAAGGAGTGAGGTGAGGTTTCAACCACCTCCTCCTACCTTTATTTACCTCTAGCAGGGATCAGGATTGAGGCCGAGTTGAATTGGCACCTGGAGAACACGACGACACCTCCTGTAGCTAAACCCAGGGTTTTGGCCCTTTGCATAGCTCTTTCTATCACCCCAAGTGACCACGGGCCGTGACCCTGCGCCTATCTTCAAAGGCACTTTTTACATTTCATGTTTTGGCAAATTCCAGATGTAGTGGAGGAGCGACCCCCTGTCTTTCAAAGTCCCGGTAGCCGAAATGACGAAACGACTAATCCGCAATCAATTGTCGGATTTGATTTAATATGGACGGTCACGATGAACCTTAATGTATTTCGAGGATTCTCCCACCGGGAGTTCTTGTTCCTTTGCTCTCAACCCTTGTATTACAAATTTTCGGTACCCGAAATAGCGACCGGACTTAATCAGGCGCCATGTGTCTCGACTGGATCAGACGACCATGATCATTTCGGCGTTTCGAGACCCGCCTTGCCACACGATAAACGCTAGCTCCCTTTCCCAGGCTTGTTTCCTTTGTGATCGGGCACCAAGATGGTGGGCCCACCTCCTGGGGGATTTTACATTTCACGTTTCGGTGATTCCAGATGTAGTGGAGGAGTGACCCCCTATCTTTCAAAGTACTGGTAGCTGAAATGCCGAAACGGCTAATCCGCAATCAATGGCCGGATTTGATTTAATATGGATGGTCACGATGAAACTTAATGTATTTCGGGGATTCTCCCACTGGGAATTCTCGTTCCTTTGCTCTCGACCCTTGTATTTCAAAGTCCCGGTAGCCGAAATGACGACCAGACTTAATCAGGCGCCATGTGTCCCGACTGGATCAAACGACCACGATCATTTCATGACTTTGGCCCTAAGGGACGATCCCATATGCTAAAGCTCGTGCAAATCCATGGCTCTGGCTTACCCAATGACCGTTGATCTACTCCATCGATGGATCTTCGCCACTAAAAAGCAAAAATGCTCGCTTGCTTGATTTTTAATCCGAAAATAGAGGTTTTATGCATGCTGTGCTTGGGTGCTCATGACTGCGACCTTGGATAACTTCATTTGATGGGTCTTAAGCCCCATTTCATATATTTCTCACCAAGGACCCGAATCCAGAGAGAAGCTTCCCCCTTACAAGAATATGTGCTAACACTGCCAAGCTCTAGCCTGGTGAGCCAGACGAGCCAGAAGAAGGATAAAGCCTCTTCCATTTACAGATGTGGGTAAAAGGAACCTCGCCGAACTTCATTGTGGAGAGTGATAGCCAAGAGAACCTCATCTCAATAGATATCGTCAAGTGGTTGGCCCTGCTAACAACACCGCACCCACAACCCTACACCATTGGATGGCTCTTCCAAGGAAGTGATCTCCGTATCAGCCAACAGTGCCGACTGTCATACAACATCAAGACCTTCAAAAATGAGGTATTGTGTGATGTTTCTCCTCTCGAAGTTTGTGATGTTATTTTGGGCCAACCTTATTTATGGAAACATCATGTTGTATATGAGTCTAGGCCTCGTAGTGTTATTATTACTTTGAACAAAAAATTGTACAGGATACCCGAGGTAGTCCCACCTAGTGCTATTTCCTTGATCTCTGCTAAGCAATGCATGAAGGTCATCTCTTAGATGGGGAAGTTTGTCTTCTTCATGATTCACTCTCAGAATAAGCGAAAGATCACAACCACATCCAAGGTCTCTACGGTTGACCTCACCACACAGCAGAAGCAAGTAGATAAGGTCGTGGAAGAATACTCAGATATATTCTCCTCATCTACTGGGGTACCTCTACACTGCCAGGTCAAGCCACCCATTGATCTGACCCCCGGTGCACCACTGCCGAATGGGCCAGTCTATCGCCAATCTCTATTAGAGAATGAGGAGATCAAGCGACAGATCCAAGAACTGATCCACAAGGGGCACATCCGTCCTAGCTCATCACCTTGCGGGAGCCCAATCATGCTGGTACAGAAGAAAGATGGAACCTAGTGACTTTGCATTGATTACCGGGCTTTGAATAAAATCACAGTCAGAAATTGGTACCCAATTCCTCAAATCAACGACCTCATTGATGAAATCATGGGGGAAAAATACTTCAGTAATATTGATTTGAAGTCTGGCTACCACCAGGTCCTGATAGAACAGACAGATGTGTGGAAACCCACCTTCAAGTCAAAGGAAGGCGTTTTTGAATGGTTGGTCATGCCCTTTGTTTTGATAAATGCTCCAACAACTTTCATGAGGATGATGGATGATATCCTATGAACATTTACCAATACTTTTGTAGTGGTGTATCTAGATGACATTCTCATTTACAACAAGACTTGGGTCGAAAACTTGCATCATATTAAGTAGGTTCTGCACACCCTGCGACAGCACAAGCTATATGCCAACTTGGAAAAATACTCCTTCGGCATGGACAGGGTCCATTAACTAGGCTACATAATTGATCACCATGGTGTACATGTGGATCCAGCCAAGATCCAAGTCATCCGTGACTGGCCAACCCCAACCACACTCAGTGAGCTTTGGAGCTTCTTAGGCCTTGCCAATTTCTACAACAGGTTCGTGTTGGGATTCTCCCATATTGCATGGGCCCTTAGCCAAATAACCAGGGGTGGTGGTAAGGCGAAATTTGTATGGGGCCAGTCCCAAAAATAATCGTTCGATGATTTGAAGCAGCGCTTGTGCTCAGCCCTAGTACTTTCACTACCAGACCTGCAACAGCCCTTTGAGATCGAGACAGATGCTTTAGACTATGTAGTGGGTGTCATTCTCACTTAGCACGACCACCCTGTGGCTTATCATAGTGAGACACTATCAGATGCTGTCCGTAAGTACCCTAATTATTACAAAGGAATGTACTCCATTGTGCAATCTTGCCGCAAGTGGAGACATTACATTCTTGGGAATGAGACAATCATCCACACTGATCATAAGCCACTACATTTTATGTAGACACAAGGAAAATTGTAGAATGATCGCCATCAAAATTGGTCCACATACTTGTAACAATTCCACCTCAACATCAAGTATAAAACAGGAAGTACCAATCATGTCGCTAATTGCCTCAGCAGATCACCAGTCGTGACACTCACCACGGTGCTAGACTCATGTAGCCATGAGACCTCTAGATGGCCCCAACTCTATGAGAGAGACCTGGACTTCACCACCACCTACCAAATGTTGGGTGCAAACACAGTTGTCGATAATTTCTATCTTCAAGATCGGTTGTTGTGTCGTTTGGGCCATATCTGTGTTCCATCAAGTGAGCTAGCGAAGTTGATATGGGAATCCCACTACAGTTAGGTGGCAGGACACTTAGGCATTAAAAATACAGTGGTGATTATACAGAAACATTTATATTGGCGTAAAGTTCAACAGGAGGTCAGCAAGTATATCAGGTTCTGCACTGCCTGTGCTATTGCCAAACTGACCACTAAGAAACAAGGCCTATACATCCCCCTTCCTACTCTTGACAGGCCATGGGAATCCATCTCAATGGACTACATGTCGGGCATTCTGTCCACCAAGTGGGGAAATGACTATGTTTTTTTGGTTGTTGATCGCTTTTCTAAGATGGCGATTCTGGTTGCCTGCAAGAAGAACATCACAGCAGAGGCCACTAGCAAGCTCTTCTTTGAATGAGTCTGGGTACATTTTGGAATCCCATAGACCATTGTCTCATATCAGGAAAGTCGATTTCTCATCACATTCTGGTCGAGCCTCTGGTCACTGCTGGACACCAAGATCACCAAATCCATGGAATTCCACCCCCAGACAGATGGCCAAATCGAGGTCGTTAATCGAATGATTGTGCATATCCTTCGCATGTATAATTCAAAGCACCCTCGCACATGAGATTAGAGCCTTCCCTATGTCCAACATAGCTACAACCGAGCCCTTCATAGCTCAACCGGCCACAACCCCTTTCAGGTGGGGTTGGGATTCCAACCATTGGGTCCCATAGATGTTGCACTTCCCCTTGCGGTCACCTCGACCGACTCATCTCCTGCTCCAACTGAAGCTGACAAAGCCACCCGGTTCATTGAGAAGATCTAGCACATCCACCAATAGGTTTAGGATATCCTACAGAAGTCCAATGACAAGTATAAGGAACACCATGATCAACATCGGGTGCCACATAGGTTTCAGGTTGGCGACAAAGTTTGGTTGCACTTGCAGAAAGAACGCCTTACAGGACCCCATCGGAAGCTCCACCCACTCCGTTATGGGATGTACAACATCACCAAGGCCATGGGGGATAATTCTTTTGAGATCAACATTCCTCCTTTCCTTGGCCTACACCCAGTGTTCAACGTGGATCTCCTTCGCCCTTATTTCCCACCATTATTGGACACCTCAGACGTAGCAGAGCAGCCGACACCAATAGATCTCAACCTCGAATGCATATAAAAAGAATCCAATGATCAGATTGTGTACACATAGATCAAGGGAACTCAACAACAAAGGATCCATCTTTATCGAGTCGTCAAAGAAGGGTAGCTCCTGCACCAAGGCAAGTGGCTCACCCGGGGCCAAATTTAGCAGAAATTTCCTCATCTGATGGGGGAACTCAACGAAATGGAGACAATTTCTTCCTAAGGAGGGAGGATTGATCCAGGTGGATATTGGTGGCCACCCGCCTTTTCCAATTATCTCAAAACAATTTTCTGACAATTTTGGCAATTTAGTATTTTTAACAGTTTTAACTTTTGGGGCCATTTTGAGGGCCTAAATGAAGGTTTTTCGGGATCGAGATTACCAATGATAGAAAAAAGCATGATTTATCCCCCAAAATGAATATCCTCGATGATATCTTTACAACGGGCTATCATACACCTAAAAAAGAGATCGTCTGCAAAAGTTACGACCCCGAGAAGTTGATGTACTAACTTACCCAAACGGGGCCCACATGACTTTTGGCACTTCATCTCCTAGGGTTAGGTTTTTGGATGTCTAGGGTTTTGGGCATTCTTGTTTATTGTAAAAAGGCCTTCAGAGACTCATTTTAATCATCTTCTTGCGAATGAGCGCAGTTGTCACATATCTTCTCAAAGATAAGCTGCCACCATTCCAACAAGCTTATTTCCGTTGCATTTTACAGTTTTCAGCTTATTTCCTTATTGAATAGAAAACCAGTTTTACTGTATCTCTGTTATTTTGTGTTAATCGCCTGTTAATAATCTGTATTCATTTCGTTCTACTCATAAAATCTAGATCAATATATGAAGATGAAATCATACAGTTCTTATCTGCGTTCTTAGCTAGCAGATATTCTCTCTTTCTCTCTGTCTTCCCTCCCTGCACACCCAGCTGCAGGGTTGATATTCGCACCCAGTTGAAGATCTTACAACATTGACTTACCTCACTCCTCGATGCTTCTCTCTCTCACTCCAAGGGTCACTCACAACAATAACGAACTTGGAACGAACAATAACAACAACAACAATGACAACCGCCCATCCTAGGTCCTCTTGACCTTTATTTATACATTACAATAGCTCACCGACATCCTTAGGCCAAAAACTAAGTGTAAAAACCCTAGATACAAAAACCCTAGGTGTCTAAAACCCTAGATACAAAAACCCTAGGTGTCTAAAACCCTAAGTCAACTTGACCCGCGTTTTCAGGTCTTCGCCAACCTGTCTTTCCTTCCTTCTCACACGGTGCTCCAAAGCATCCGATGGTGGATTTTTCTGCTTGCTGAGTTGTCCACGATCTATCTTCCTTGCTGATCTGTCATCCTCGATCTCCTCGTCCAATGGCTTGATTTCTCTTACTTCGCTCCGTCTTTTCTTCTCTTCTTCTCACTTTGAACCAGTATCAGTCACTGTGTCTTCCGTGCAGTTCAGATTCCGTCTTTTCTTATTTACTCTTCGCTTACTTCCATACCCAAGGGCCAACAGTCTCATTGTGTTTTTCTTAATCAAATTTGTGGTTCTCATATTTGCGTCTTTGGCCTAATGTCGGCCCCATGTTTCTCTCAACTGAACCTTTGAATCATTTCTTATATGCAAGCTTTGTAGCACTTCTTGCCTCTGCGACCTGACACCTTGACCCATGGAGGAATTTTCCCTGAGTGTCCTTTTCCTACACATGTCTCCTTTCTCTGAGCATTAGTATGTTCCATGCGCTTAGAACTAGTATGCTTTCTTGTGACACTCGTTCCTCCTTTGTAAAGTAGCATTGTTTTATTCTTTTTCCAGCTCTTAAAAAATTGAAAAAGACAAAAAAAATAAAATATTCCAAAAAGAGGGGACGTGAAATATTCATTCTTTTTTTAGAAAAATAGAGAGTCGCCCTTGGAAAAATCACATCCTTCTGTTTTTTCGTCAAGCATTGGGATCTAGTATGGCCTTAGGAAGTTGTTCTCACTACATTGAGCTGTGTCCTCCTCTGTCTGGTTACTCTTCCAAACACATGGAGAGTTTGCGTTGCCTCTTGCATCATGAACTTATGCCAATGTCACCTGAGTCTGATCATCTTTCGTTCTTTTTTCCAAGGGAATTTTCACTCAACCTGAGTTGGAATTTTTGTAGCTTGTCTCTTGAACTTCATGAGTTAGCCATCCCGAGGGTCTAGTCAAGTCCAGATTCGAAATCGATGAAGTTCTCTGCCTGATCATCGAGATCCTCATGTATTTTTCCGATGAGCTGTCGAAGACCTCAGGGTAGTGATTTAATACACTCCCATTGTACTCCTACTTGAGTTTTGAATATCTTGAAGTTATTGGTTGAGATATGGAGACCTCATCTCCAGCCACAGGCGTCACTATCTTCTCGAAGATGAATACTATACTTGTATATCTTCGACTGATTTTGAGATGTAGATCCCTTGTGTATTGCTCGCGGCTACACTTTATATAGTTATATGACATGTATATGCAGTTTACTTGATTGGCATCCATGATTAAGTTCATTAGGATCATGGGTATGCTCGCCTCAGAGAGACAATTGTTGTTTTGCAGATGGCACCTCCCGAACTCTAGTCCCGGGCTCACTTGATTTCTTACATTGGTGAAGATATTGTAATGTATTTCTTCCATCAGGTGCTCTTCTGACCTCACACATTAGGGGGCATCTGTTATATCTCTAAAATGCCCTACTCCTACATACATGGGATTGGCCCTCTTACTTGCATAATTTGCCAAAAGCACTGCTGAGAAGCTCTCCTTAAAAATCATTTTTTAGAGCATGTACGCACCCTCCTTGTACATGTCCATCTAATTAATAGTCAATGATTTTTTCTCTTCAATTATTTATTTTCTTTTAACTATTTTCTCCATATAAATTAAAAAAAAAGATATTAGGATATAAAAATAAAAAAAATTATATTTATTTTTTATAAAATTAAATAATTTGAAATAAGATTGACACTTAAAAAAGAAAAAGAAAATACATATTTTATTGAAAGAGAAAAACTATTTATATGAAAATTCCTTGAAACACTTAGATAGAAACATCAAATATAATCTTTGATATATTTTATCTCATTATTTTGTATTTTTGTATATAGTAACTATATGAAATATGTTAATGTAAAAGTCTATGCATTTTTATATCAAAAAATAGATATATGTATTTATTGCTGTCCACAAATGATGTTGGACATGACGGTGGACATGAAACACGTTTTTTAGAAATCCACATAAATCATATTATCTTCAACAATTACAACATTCATCTCCACTTCAAGAAAAATTATGAGAGATAAGTTCTATACTCTATACCCATATTCTCATTATATCAATATCAATTTTGATATTTATTGATAATGTTTTAACTTTTACAAAATACAAAAAAGTGAATGATTCTGCTATGATTAAAAGGACAAGAATCACACCAAAGGACTTGAAAGCACATGGGTTCAAGTCTCGCAAACAATACACAGATAATATATGCTCAACTGGTATTGCTCTCACAAAATCCACTAGGTTTACTACTTTTAAGTCTAAGCAATTCACCCAGTTTAAGTAACCTGGGCCACAAATTTATAGCTTTTATTAGTCTTTTTTATAAATAGGGCTACTTACAAAGACATGAAAATCATTAGGCCTAAAAGGAATGAGTCTTTACATAGTTTCAATAAATGAACTTTCTCGTATTTTGTTTTATGTTTTGAATCTCAAATATTTTTGGCACATAAAGCACAACAAAAAAATTGGTTTTATGGAAGTCACTTTTATTCAAAGGCTACTTGCAAAGACACGAAAATCATTAGGCTTACAAGGAAATAGTCTTTACATAGTTTCAATAAATGAAATTTCTCGTATTTTGTTTTATGTTTTGAATCTCAAATGTTTTTGGCACATAAACCACAACAAAAAAATTAGTTTTTATGAAGGTCACTTTTATTTAAATAATAAAGTATTGTAGCGTAGCCTCTCTAATATAGGAAGGAGTTTCATTTTTTACACACATTTTATGTGTCATACTTTATATACTGTAATTTCTACACGAAATTAATATATGTTTTCTGCTAATTGTGGAATATGATAATATAAATAAATTATATTCTAAATATACAAGTTTAAACATATATTCTTCAAAATTATGAAAAACTAAATGAATATAAATATATCCTTTTATTTTGTGTTTGCAATCCAATTTTAATTTAAATATTTATAAAATATAATATAATAAAACAAATATTTCACATTGTTGTTGATATAAGAGAAGTCTCATATTTTTTCACACTTTATGTGCCACGTTTTATATATTGTATTTTCAAAAGGAAATTAATGTATCTTTGTTAGTAATTGTGGAATATAATAATGTAGATAACTTATATTCTAAGCATACATGTTTAAGCATAGATGCTTAGATATTATGGAAACAAAATGAATAGAAAAGTGACATTTTTCTCTTTTCAATCAATGCAATACCTTTATTGCACTTTTTAAGTGAAAGGTATTTGGATGAGCATGTTTAGAAGACTGATGGTGTTTATATTCAAAAATATATTAATACATTTTTATAAATAATAATATTAATAATATAATTTTAAAAATTTAATTAGTGAAATGTTAAATTAATATTTTTTCCAGGAAAAACATTAATTAATATATTATTTTTTAGTTATTTACGAAATAAGTTTTTTTCAAAATTCCATTATTTAAATTTACAAAATTATATATATCAAACATATAACTTTTTGTGAATTTTTTTTTCAACCATTATAAATATATGAACCACTACAATCTAAAATTCATAACCGAACTAATTTAAACCTATAATAAAAATGTGATGCCAAACTAGGGTTAAGCTAATTTGAACTCAAGAAACTTTCGATTGTCTACTATAAGATGGAGTTGATGGACTATTTATTTTAAATAATAATAAAATGTCGAACAATGCCACTTTCTAGAGAAGGATTTGGACAATTATGTCCATATGTTATCCAGAAATCAACATTCTCATTATAGTCGCAAGATATACTACTAAGGAAATCCGTGAACAAATTTGGTGATGAGAAATATTGAAAACCATTCTCCCAATGCAAATTGGCATGACAACTCATCACAATATTATTGTCATTACATCCACGATCATTGACCTTTCTTCATATGAAACAACCTAGGTATTGTCATCTCGACATGAGACTCCACACCCATTTAAAAACCACTCATCTTCAACACCATAAAAAAACACAGGTGGAGATATGGTAGAGACATTAAGGCTAATGATATATGTAGTAATAGTTTATAAGACAATTTGGATTGAATTCCCAAATTGCAACAAGTGGACAACTATCCAACTGATCTAAAATTACTGATTGATTTGCAAACCAATGTTAAGTGTGAATTGTAAAATCTTAACTTAAATCCTAATACACAATTGAAAGGATGAAATTGAAGAAATTCAAGAAAAAAAATAAAAGAGACAAGACAAGTGGGTTGATAATGTAGTTCACCCATCTTAGGTTACATCTCTGGCTCCACTTCCAATGAGGAACCGATCCATTATGAATGCTCAAAATTATTATTACATCCACTTGGTATCCAACATACACACAAGTATGTCCTTAGCTCTGCTACAAGACTATGGTCTTCCAACAAAACCATTTTCCAAGAATGGATTCCCAAATCTACCCTAAAAAAAACATTATTTCTCTAAAATACACAAAAAACTAGACCATAAAATGAGGACCATAAAATGAAATGGTTTCGAATCCTTTCAATGCACACACTCTTGGCACAATGGTAAAATCACTTGGTTAATAAATAATAGGTCGATGGTTCAAACCTACGACCGTTATGATTTTCTGAGATATGAAAACATTAAAAGTTAAATAAAATATTATTTGCATGCTATAACAAGAAACATCGTTGGCGTATTGGTTAAGGCATTGTGTTTGTTGGGTGGAGGTCATGGGGTCAAGAGGTTGACCATCCACTTTTGGAAATATATAATAAAATGAATTTTAATATGGTTTGCATTGGTTGGATCCTAACGGTCGAGTGGTGGCGCAGTGGTAAGTCGTTGAACTAGTGCCGAATAGGTTAGGGGTTCGATACACCTACTCGATCCTTCTGCAGTCGATAATACCCTTTTGAGAAAATTAGGTCTGCCATGTGGAAGTCTATAATTGGTCCATGTGGTGGCCACGTAACCTACATAGTCAACCAACTTGCCACATCATCTTTGCCACATCATCCTTCCACTCAGGCATCTGTATTGTCCAATCAACATGCCACATCAACATTCATACATCCCAGTCAACATGCCACATCAACATTCATAAAACTCATTCAACATGCCACATCAACATTTGTACTACCACGTATCAATCATGTCATCCTTTTTTCCTCTTTGTCCAAAACTTCATAATTCCATAACTTTCTCATACGATATTTGTTTGATCCAATTCGAGTTGAATTGGAAATGTCTCAACAATATAGTCTACATGGTGACCATTTCATCAACATTTGAGAACATTAATTTTATCGGTAAAAAGATCCACCCAGATGAGTCCTCCCCATTGAAAAGATTTTGGACCACCAAAAGTTTTTATTCATAAATTAAGTGAGGATACTGTCTCCTCTATCTATTATATATTCATCATGCTCTGATAGTAAAAATTTTACTCATCAAAATAAGTTTTCCAACAAATATGAAAACTTCCATAACATTGTTGACATAAACAAGCATTCTCTTAATTTCACAAACATTTGTATTCACTGTCGCAACTACTAACCATACACAAACAAATAGCAGTAAAAATGAATAAATAGTTGCTAATGAAAATGAATTAATAATATTCTTGCTCTTCTTGAAAGGAACATCATTAACCAATGGATCTATTTCACTCTCAACCACGGGTTGTAAGCTTGTATCCTTGGTGCTTGCATGCAACATAATCTCATTTTGTAATTCTAGTGAATCTTGAAACACTTTATCATAGTTAATAATGCTATCCCCATTTTGTGGATAACTAAGGATATCATGTTTCAAGGCCCTCAGGTTGCATATATGGAGTGCCGAGAGACTACATGACTGACAATATCCTTTTGCATAGATGGAAAAACCACTCACCACCACAGATGGTCACATTTTTGTAGATAACATCCACCACACGAGCTGGCTTCTGGAAGGTAGTGGACCTTGATCCATGAGGTACAAGTCAGTATTATGGTGAGCATCATTTCAATATTTAAGTCATTTGATTATTTTGTATCTTATATAACTCTATATTTCATGATATATGATTGGACATTTTGCGTATTTCCCTGCTTCACCTTGGTGGTTGACATTGTGCCCAAGTAAGTGGTTTTCCTTGGGGATGGGTTTGCTACTGGGAAATCCCTTAATGAGACATCGTATCGTTCTCGACCATACTTACAAATTTCCATCATTATTCCCCCCCATTTCCTTATCTCTTGGGATTTTACTGTGCATTAACCCAAGAAGGGGTTGTCCCTCATTCTATGGGAAGAAGGGGATGAAGGCCCATAGGGGTTGATGTTGGGTAAAATATAAAATCCTTATATAAACCTTCTATATGCTTCTCCCAGGGATCACCCAAGAAAGCAATGAAATTCTTATCTTTGAATAAAGGGGACCCACAATATAATAAAGAATGCTTAAATGGTTAGTTGAAGGATAGGAGGTCTCATCATGAGCTGACCTATCACATCCATGAATATCTAATGGTATGAAATTACCATCATTTGGTCACCAAACCAGGGTAATGGCTCGCAATTGCATGAATGAGAGAAAGGGGGTCTCATCATGAGCCAACCTTCTCATCCCATTAGGTGTTTTTGGGTGACATTGCCATCACCTGGTCACCATGCCAGGGTAGTGTCCTTCAACCTATCATTATGCTATATTGAAAGAAAATAAAAGAAAGAAATATAAAAGGAAATTGATGGGCTTGGAAAAATTGCATTGCAGATGAAGGTACCACACACCCTCTATAAAGGAACCCATGAATGAGACACTACGACCCCTTATATGTCATGAGCCCTATGCCCATTGAGTCTTGACCCCAACCACTTCATCCACTTTACATGTCTTAGAGAGGGATCTCTTGGAAACTGTCCTTGACCTAGGGAAATATCTACCCAATAGGATACCTCGTCAACCCTCCCATATTCAAGCTTGACAAGTTGCATAATGTCTTTGAGCAATTAATTGTTTGATATAATGATCTTTGATGAACATTCTTAGGTGGATTATTTATTGATTGGATTCACTTATCAAGATGTTATGACTTGAGATCCTTGGAGGGCATGCTCATTTGTCTTTGCAGCACCTATTTGGTGGACAGTTTTGGGAGAAAAAGCCTAGATTGGGCTTCGATGGGGCTACAAGCCCAAAGGTTGGATGCTTGAGGCTCGCATGTCGGATGGGAAAGATCAGACTTGGAAGGCCTTGATTATGACTTGGATGACATATTCCATCCCTCACTTTCTAAAAAATTTTCCCAGGAGGGGAAAAACATCCTCCTTTTTGAGCATGATGTCATGTGTGGGGGGATAGGGCATGGTGGTGAGATTATATGCTTTGACACTTGGACGTTTTGAGGGGTTTGAGGTCTTGAACTTGAAGTAAGACATTTGTATGCTTGACACATGGATTTGGCAAGCCTAGACACCCTCATCCTACACCAACAACTTGATCCTAATTCCAAAACGTCCCCTAAAGGGGTGACGTCCTTCTAAATCAGGGTTTTATTTGTGCAAAAGTGAAATTTTAAAGGAATTGTTTAATATAATTTTGTAAAAGGGGAAATATTAGGGTTGTTAACCCCTAATATATTTTTTTACCCTAAAGTATGTGGACAAACTATGTTAGCTACATTTTGTATAAATAGAGATCATAAGATCTCATTTTTGACATAACTCTATCTCATTGTGAGAGGACTTGATCTAAAATTTTCACTACAATTGGCTCTTTTTGTATCTTGTGCACTTTTTTATGGCTATATTGATGAATGGTTGATGGAGGAGTGATGCTCTAGCCTTGGATGATGTTTTCTAGCTCTTATTGTGGATTATCTTGACATTTCTCTTGATCTTGGTATGGTCTTTTACTATTATGCTTTCATTTTTTCAAGTCAAGGATTTTTATGCTAGGAGATAGGTGGTAAGTATAAGGGCATACACCCCCACCATAGTATTCATCATTTTATTCTTCATCTCATTGATTATACAAGGTTTTTCTAAGAGAAGTATAAGGGCATACAACCCTAGCTAGAGAAACTTGCCTTGGGAAGTAAAAGGGATTAAACCCCCAAGGAGTTAGCTTCTACTGATATTTTTTTATTTTATTCCAATAAACCAATAGTAAAGGCACTAGTCATACTTTTATGGATTGGAGATATAAAATGATTTCCTTGGGAAACAAAAATTTTGATCTTTTGAAAGGTTTCTTGCTTGAGTTGGTTTTCCTCATTGAGATGAGTCTTCCCCTACTAGGGACCCCCTCTCTCCCACTACTCTAATTTTTTTTTAAAAATTTAACCTACATCCATTAGGGATGCATAACCATAGCTACATATTCACTCTTAACTCCTAAAATAACCCCTAGACTAGCTCCTAAAATTTTGTACACTAACTCTACTAACTAGGGCACATATTTGGACCTAACTGTTGGCATATTTTGATGGTGTGATTTTATGATATAAGTGACTGAAATATACAAACATAAGGCTGAAAGTTTTTTCATAAAATACATGTTTACAACAACCATCTTCTCTTGCCTCTTAAGTGCCATTTTTCATCCTATGTTTATTGCTAATCTTGATGCTGGTTTATTTGACTAGTTTAGATCTTTGTATGCTGATTTAGATGATTTACTTGCTGATATAAACTGTCATCTACTGCTGAAACTTATGGACATAAATCTTAACTTTCTGATCCATACTGACATATATCATTGCAAGATGGATTTGCTTGTGTCTCAGGCAGGTACAATCATCCAGAGAAGTACTATACCTGTGGGGCAACAATCACTTGAATTACAAGGCATATTTTCCCACCTTTCATTCCAATTAGAGTAGACATATAGGGGCTTCACTTCCATTTCTCTCTGTCTCCATCTCAATCCCCCTAGGGTCACCGGGATCACCTCCCTAGAGTGACCTAGTCACCCTTGAAGTGCGGGACCTACATCGAGGTGACATTGGGTGAAGGATTAACAAGTTGTATAACTTTCTTTGTGGTTGGGTTGGGTTTTTCCCAATCTACAACTTGGGCTATAACAAATAACAAACTTAACTATTTCATCATTATATTTAGGATCACACTCTTCCTCAACTTTTATAGACATGAGTGATAGATTCTTTCTTGCATTTAATAGCCTTTTCATTTATCTTGTATTTACAAGAGACATGTTAGTTTTCAAATGATGAGATAGTGCAATATATTCGATTCCATCATTTGTAAAACAATATTTTTTTTCCTCCTTGTAGAAGATAGCCTTTCTATCACACAAATAAGGGCTTCCCAAAACAATTCCACAAATATCAAGTGGTATGACATCTAATTCTACCTCATCAATGAACTTAGAGGTGATTGCAAATATGAGCTTACATTGTTTGGTTACTTGTAGTTTATCATTGTCACATATCCATCCTAAAGGATATGATTGCGTATGTGGCTTACTTTCAAGTGTCGATATTTTAACAACCTCTTCATAAATGAGATTTTCTTGTGAACCACTATCAACAAGTGTATCAATATTTGTATGCTTTGAGATTATTCTGATAATCAAACAACTCATTTCATTTCCTTTCATCATGCTTAATCTTTGATCCGAAAATCCTTAGATGTAATTATTTCTTAAATACACATAAACATCCGACCATATTTGGAAAATAAAGATCATCTTTGACTAAGACATGTGAATATGTTTACATGTCCTATAAAATTCATTACTACTCATGAATAACTTTAATAGTAATGAGATAACACAAAAAAAAATAAAAGACCTCAAAATTCAATATTTACGATAGAGTTTATTACATCTCTAAGTTCCCTTCAAACAATGAGACTGCTCAATTAATTCTCAAAATTCCAAAATTAAAATGATTTGGGCTTAAAAATACTAATTTTTTGAGAACACCATTCAATTATTATGCTCAATCTCATAAATGGAGGTTACCAATGAATTCCCCTCGAAATTATGAGAAAATTGAGTATAAACTTGTCCATGTTTTGAACTGGTTCTTAAAGTCCCCTTTTTGTGCATATAACGAGACTATGGGTCTCATACATGACAAAACGAGATAAGACTTTCATAAAAAACACTTTTACACAAAAATAACATCACCATAAAATTCCTCTCGAAATTCAGAGAAAAATGAGTATAAACACCCTATACCTTTCTCCAAGAACTCAATGACATGCAAAATGAGACAACCCAAAATTATGAGCACCTCTTGCATGTAAATCAAGAAAATATGAATTTGGCACGAGGTTCAATGTATTGGCACGAAAACCCATGTCTTGTTTTGTTCCAGAGTTAGGTTTAAATAGGCCAAAAATCAGATCTAAATTCGTTAGCATTGTTACAATTGAATTAATTACATAACAAAACTAATTAAATGTCATAACTTTGCATGGTTAAAGTGGTTAGCGCATTGGTTAAGTTTTTGGAATATACCCTGGAGGTCCTAGGTTCAAACCACAAATAGGCATATCCGTTGAAACTATATAACTAAACATTCAT
>ML795437.1:184136-199005 GCA_009831015.1 Picea engelmannii
ATATATATATATATATATATATATATATATATATATATATATATATATATATATATATATAACCAAAAAAACATAAACAAAATCCAAAACTAATGAATTGATTGACCTCCATCAGATTCTGGACCTGAACCATCACTGGCCAATCTAGGTCTACCATGTGGCAACCCATGATTGGTCCACCTCACACCATGCCATGTCACCTTCGAATTGTACTATACAATCACACCATGTGGTGCTTACTCGTACTACCACGTTAGTGTACATATGATGACTATACCCGCCACGTGATCATACTAATGCCATGTCATTTGTATAGATGACATGTGGCACCTTTTTATTGGTCCACATGGACCCCTAAAAATGACATTTCTGGGTGACACATGGCAACCTGTTGTGCTACAATGTCACCATGCTGACATCATCATGACATCATCTTGATAGCTCTATGAACCTGTACGAACATGCCACATGTTAGTCCTGCTTTGACTTGTGACCTATTTGACCAAAACTTTAACCAACCATAACTTCTTCATAAGAACTTCGTTTGAGACAATTTTTGCATTGTTGGAAAGATATCACCGAGCTATATGCAATCAATTATTTTTCAAGAACATATGAGAAATTCAAATTTTGAGCATTTATGTGTCTTTCTGGTCCTCTATGACTGTTTGAGATCCTCCTAGATCTCTATGAGCATTCCTTGATCCTCCTTGATCATTTTTTAGAGTTATAGATCCTCCTGGATCACACCTCCCCATTAAAGAACTTTTGGACCTCCAAAAGTATGGATCATTTAGAAATGAAGTGACTGCACTTTTGCCTCACTTGTCCAGTATCATCCAAATTTCCTTCTTGGATAATGAACACCTGAATCATCACAACCATAATAGATACCAAAACAACATTGTTGAACAATTTAAACATTCCCTTAAATTCACAAACTTCGTCATCCATTGTTCCAGTAGCCAACCATATTCCACTGATTAGTAATAAATTGATAAACAAAACTAAATATACAGATGCGAAAGAGAATGAACCATCAACATATCTGCCCTTCTTAACAGGAACACCATCAAACAAAGGAATTTTTCTTCTTTCAACCGTAGGTTGTAAACCTAGATCTTGGATACTAGCATTAACTATCATGTGACATGTAGTGACAAATGTCAAATTAGTCTTCATCTGATGAGATTTCACAATGAACGCAAACCCATCCTTGAAAATATAATACTTATTCTTTTCCCTATATAAAATGGCCTTCCTTTCATACAAGTATGGACTTCCCAAAACCATCCTATAAATGTCAAGTGGAACCATGTCTAACTCTACCTCATCAATGAAACTAGATGTGATTGCAAACCATAACTTTCATTTCTTAGTTACCTATACCTGAGCATTATCCCAAATCCAACCTAAAGGATTCAGTCTCAGATGAGGCCTAGTTTCCAATCCCAACTTCTAAAAAACTTTCTCTGAACTAAGATTTACTTGTGATTCACTAACAACAAGTGTATCAATCTTAGTGTGCTTTGAGATAACTCATAAATGAAATGGTTCTTTTCTTTGCCTTCCATTAGGGATTACTTTAGACTTTGCATAAGAAGTACATGAAGTAGAACTTGCAACCAAAGATTTACCTTTGATTCCCATGGATGTAGCCTTGGTTTCATCCTCAGAATCTGATCCAAGGTCCTGAACTATGGTTGTGGTCTTCTTATTACCCATCGTAGGCTGAGCCCACTTTGGCTTCAATTCTAGATGCAACTTCCAACAATGATTCTCATCATGACCTTTCTTCCCACATTGAGAACATGTAGGCTTCTTCTCTTCATACTTCTTTACTATAGTTGTCTTCTTACTCTTCCTTTATCCCTTCAACTACTCTTTGAATTCATGTGGCTCCTCTAACACATCCTCAACATGTTTTCCTTTGTTGGCTTCAATATGCATAGCTTGAACTGATAATTTGTCAATATTAGTAGGATTAAACATCAATATAGTATGGTGAAGATATGAGTGTATACCACCAAAATACTTTAGAAAAGTCTCAGAAGTATGTAATGGAATTCCCAAAGACAATGCCTTACTCTTAAATTCTTGTGTATAATCTTTAATAATTTTCCCTTTTCCTTGTCTCAGATGTTGCCAATAAATCATTGATGTTTGCATGTAAGCTAATGGATAAAATTGATTTCTTAATGCAACAAAAAAATTAATCCATGAATAAATTATTTTACCATGTTGAATAAGATTAGCCCATGTCTGATTCTCCCACCATATCAAATATGTGCAGCTTAATGTATCTTTGAATTGTTATTTATGATTCTTTGTACCCTGCAATATACTTCAATCTGTTTGACCCAATTATCCAACTTCTTTGTATTCAATTATCCATCATAAGTAGTCAAAAAAAACTTTAAATCTAGCTTTAATAAAGGTAGATCATGAGAATGAGAAGACTTCTTAGAATTGTTTTTCCTCTTATGAGAGGAATGTTCATTTCCCTTGGATGATGATGATGATTATGATGATGATGGGGATGAAGGAGACTCATGCCATTCTTCACCTTCTCCTCCTCCTTCAACTACTTTAGTTTTTACCATTGTTTCAACTAAACGACCTTCATTTTGATGAGGATATGATATTCTTCTTTCTAGGTCCTGCCACAATTCCTTAACCATATTTTTCATCTCAAGGAACATCCCTTAAAACTCCTTATCAGTCTCAGACATAAATTATGCATTCTCCATTTCTCCTCTTTGAGTGAAACCCCTTGAACCAATTTCAAGATTATAACTTACAAGTTTTCCTTCACCTCGCTTAGATTTGGACCTCATAAGCATTCACTTGCTAATACACGTCAAAACTAGCTCTGATACCAACTTGATCCAAAAATCCTTAGATGTAATTATTTCTTAAGTACACTTAAACATCTGACTAGATTCATAAAATGACGATTGTCTTTGACTATTTGCAAAAACACATGTGAATATGCTTACTTGTCCTATAAAATTCATTAATACTGATGAATAACTTGAAGAATAATGAGATACCATAACAAAAAATAAAATAATTGAAAATATAATATTGATGACAGATCTTATTACATCTCTGAGTTCCCTTCAAACAATGAGACTGCTCAATTAATGCTC
This sequence comes from Picea engelmannii, assembly GCA_009831015.1. Classification (NCBI taxonomy): domain Eukaryota; kingdom Viridiplantae; phylum Streptophyta; class Pinopsida; order Pinales; family Pinaceae; genus Picea; species Picea engelmannii. Next base: position 187,289 of record ML795437.1, read on the forward strand.
AAAATGACAAAATTACAATGAATTAGGCTTAAAAATACCAAGTTTTTGAGAAAACCCTTCAATTCTGATGCTCAATCCAAGAAACAGAGGTTACCAATGAATTCCCCTTGAAATTTTGAGAATGTTGAGTATAGTCTTGTCCATGTTTTGAACCGGTGCTTAAAGTCCCCTTTTCGCATGTATAACAAGACTACGGGTCTCATACATAACATAATGAGATAAGAATTTCATAAACAACACTTTTACACAAAATAAACATCACCATTGGATTCCCCTCGAAATTATGAGAAAAATGAGTATAAACATGCTATACCTTTTTCCAAGAACTCAATGGCATGCAAAACCAGAAAAACCTAAAATTATGAGCACCTATTGCATGCAAATCGAGAAAATATGAACTTGGCACAAAGTTCAATGTCTTGGAATGAAAACCCATGTCTTGTTTTGGTCTGGAATTAGGTTTAAATAGGCCAAAAATTGGATCTAAATCCATTGGAATTGTTACAGCTGAATTAATTACATAACAAAACTAATTAAATGTCATAACTTTGCATGGTTAAAGTTGTTGGTGCATTGGTTAAGTTTTTGGAATATACCCCGGAGGTCACATGTTCAAACCACAGATAGGCATATCCGTTGAAACTATATAACTAAACATTAATTCATTGGTTGGTTTAACAATGTATTAATACACACACACATTAATTCATTGGTTGGTTTAACAATGTATTAATACACACACACACACACACACACACACACACACACACACATATACTATTAACATATAGATTAATAAAACAAAAAGAAACATAAAAAAAAACCAAAACTAACGAATTGATTAAACCCACATTTGATTTTGAACCCGAACCATTATTGGCCAATCTGAGTCTACCATGTGGCAGCCTGTGATTGATCCACCTCACACCATGCCAAGTCACCTACCAATTTTACTGTATCGTGATGCCACGTGGTGCTTGCTGGTACTGCCATGTCAGCATATAGATGTTGATTGTACCTTCCACATCATCATATGGATGCCACATCATCTCTATGGATGACACATGACACTTTTTTATTGGTCCACATGGACCCCTAAAAATTCCATTTTCAGGTGACATGTGGCAGCCTCTTGTACTGCCACATCACCATGTGGAAGCCTCTTGTGCTGCCACATCACCATGTTGAAGTTAGCATGACATCATTCTGACAACTGTATGGACATGTACGGACATGCCATGTGTTAGTCTTGCTTTGACTTTTGACCTATTTGACCAAAACTTTGACCGCACATAACGTCTTCATATGAACTCTGTTTGAGGCAATTTTTGCATCATTGGAAAGCTATTGCCAATATCTACACAACGAAGTATTTTTCAAGAGAATGGAATTCAATTTTTTAGCATTTATGGGTCCTTCTGGTCCTCGTCGAACATTTTGGATCCTCCTGGATCTCTGTGAGCATTCCTGGATCCTCCTGGATCATTTTTAATCATTCTGGATCCTCCTGGATCAATATTAGAAGCTAAAACATAAGAAAAAGTGTTAGAATGAGCAACATAAGATAGACCTTGTATTCCCATGGCTATGGTTATGTCTTTATCATCTAAATTTGATTCCAGATCTTGTTGGATTATAGCAATGGCCTTCTTATTATATTTTTGATTCTGGAATCACTTTGGATTTAGTTTTGGATGAAGTTTCCAACACTTATCATCATCATGCCCTTCCTTCTTGCAATACGACATGAAGGCTTCTCTTCTTCCTTCTTCATCGTGACTGACCAATTCAATTTCTCCTTTCCTTTGTTATTTCCTTCCTTCAAATGAACTGAATACTCCGAGAAACTATCATGAACATTCCTTCCACCTGACTCAATATGAGTTTCTTGTACACAAACTTCATCAAAATTAGTTGGCTTAACCATAAGAATAGTATGCTTCAAATTAGCATGTAACCCACCAATGTACTTTAAAAGAGTTTCTTGTGTATAAATGGGAATGCCCAATATTAGTGCCCTTTTTCTAAACTCCTTAGTATATTCCCATACACTTTGTCCTTTAGTTTTCCTTAATGTTTTCCAATCCATTATTTCTTCTTTCATATAACCTAATGGATAAAATTTCTTGTTTATTGTAGCTGTAAATTCATACCAAGAAGATATAATTTTACCCTTCACAAGAAAATCTTATTGAGTCTCACTCTCCCACCAGATCAAAGTTGTGCCTCCCAGTTGAAGAGTGGCTAGTTGGATCTTTGCATTATAATAAAAAAAATTCTAAATCCTGCAATAAACTTTAAGCTACTTGATCCAATTATCCAATGTTTTTGCATTAAGTTCACCATGAAAAATTGGAAAATCAAACTTGACATCAAGTTTCAATAAAGGTAAATTAGATGATTTTTTCTTAGAATTCTTCTTGAAGGAATAACTTCCACTCGAACTAGAAGAAGAGGATGATGGGGACATAGGAATCTTAGGAGGGTTACCACCACTTCCTTCTCCTTCAACTTTTACAGATAGAACACCTTTCTCAAGATTCTTTCATTCGTGGTACAACTCTTCCACCATAGATTTCATTGTCATGAATGATTCAAGGAAATCTGCCTCAGAATCAAAAGTATTTCCTTCTTTCAGCGAAGGAATTTCTCATATTTGGAACACACATTCAATTCCTGTATTAGATTCTTCACACGATCCTTCACCATGCTTTGAACTTGAGCCTGATTAACATTAACCTTTGAAAATCCTTTCAAACCTGCTCTAATACCAAACTTGATATGAAATTACTGATTAATTTGCAAGACAATGTTAAGTGTGAATTTAAAAATCTTAACTTAAAATCCTAATACACAATTGAAAGGTTGAAATTCAAAAAATGCACAACAGAAATAAAAGAAGCAAGACAAGAAGGTTGATAACAGAGTTCACACATCTCAGGTTATGTCTCCGAGTCTACTTCCAATGAGGAATTGATCCATTATGAATCCTAAAAGTTCTTATTTCATCCACTTGGTCTCCAAACTGCACACAAGTATGTCCTTATCTCTACTACAAGACTGTGGTTTTCCAACAAAACCACTTTCCATGGAATGGATGCCCAAATCCTGCCTAAAAAAACCACTACTTGAAAAAAGACTGAAGGCCCATCCTAAACAAGATTCCAAGAACCAATAATAAAAATCATGTAGGCTAACTAAATCAGAATAGAAATAATAGGGTTGAAACCTCACATGAGTCTATCCAAAATGAAGCATGGTTCATTATATTGGAAATCACAACATTTTACAAGGGTTCCTTAATACAAAATAAACACATACAATATAATTGCACAATAAAGACTCACATCAAATGAAAATATACCTCAAATTCTCCATTAAGCTTGCCAAAATGTTGTATAATGTAGCCCAAGAGGAGAGCTCCTAAATATCCAAATTATCCACCCTTTACAATGGAGAGAGAGAGAGCTCTTTTTTATAGAGTGATTCTCTTTTCTTATACAATAAAATATTATTATTTGTTAACTAACTCCATGACAAGTCAACTAAATATTATAATAATGGATTAGTTAGATCTCTCCTCAATCCATGGTACCATGTTACAACATGTAAACATTATCCTCTCCAAAGAAATTCACCCTCATCCAAAAATAGTAGTAGTATGCACAAAATAATGCTCATGAAGGGGACACAGCACAAAAAATAGGCATCAAGCCAATTCAAATGCCAAGTGTCCACATAGAATGTTCCCTCCAAGAATGTGCATGCATGTAACACTCCACATGTGTGAATTCCAAGGTATCCAAATTCATGGATGAATATGCAAGATTCCAAGTGGATGGAGCATCCACAACAAAGTATGTGATCAATGCCTAGCCTAGCCTTGTCTTGCCTTTACTTTGCTTACCTTGCCTTGCCTTTTCTTGTCTTTCCTTGTTTTTCCATGCCATGCCTTGCCTTCACTTGCCATGCCATGCCTTTCCTTACCATGCCATGCCTTGCGTTTCCTTGACTTTCCATGAAATGCCTTTCGTTTCCATGCCTTGCCTTTCCTTTCCATGCTTTTCATTTCCTTGCCTTCCCATACCTATACCTACACCTTAACTTCCCATGACTTGACATGCCTTGATTTTTCCATATCTATCCTTGCCTTGCCTTGCCTTTCATTTACTTGACTTGCCATGCCATGCCTTGCCTTTCCATGCCATTCTTTTCCTTCCCATGCCATGCTATGCCATGCCTTGCATTACCTTGCATTTCATTACCTTGCCGTGCATTGCCTTTCCTTTCCTTGCATTTCCTTGCATCCCATTCCATGCCATCCCATGCCATGTATTGCCTTGCAATACCTTGCTTTGAATTACCTTTTCGTGCCATGCCTTGCCTTTCCATGCCTTTATTTGCCATGCCATGCCATGCATTACATTTCCTTTCCTTGCCTTGCCTCGTTGCATTTCCTTGATTTTCGTTATTGTTGGACAAGAAATTCTGGAATACAATTTTGGAAAAAATTTAAAGTACAAAATAAGTGCATAGAATAGGTTCACAAAGGAGAAGAAGAAATATGAGTAAGCATGTAGTTTAGGTGCATCAAAAAGGACAACACACAATAAGGAAAATAAAACAAGGAATACAGGAAAGAGAAGAATGAAGCAGAATAAAGTGGATGAAAAGGAAGGATGATATCTCGACATTCTAAAGATGGAAGGATGTGCAAAATCAGTAGGAAAAGTAGTCAGAGTGAAAAAGCAGCATACAGAAGGAAAAATGGAAGAAAGCATCCCAAACAACCAATTAACTAAATTAGTCATGCAATGTAATGGGTTTTTCAGATGAACCAAGCAGGGTTTTAAGCCCTAGATTGTATGTATAAATATGTAATGGGTTGGGAGAATACGGTTTCCTCCATGTGGTTATTATCAAGAAGTATTGTGTATCCTGTTCCAAACTGTTGAGAATTCCTATTAGTAAGAAGGTTGATAGGATAGGTTGGGAAGGGAGAGAATCAATGTCTGAATGTAAGAGATTATGCAGAAAGAGAGAGGCTTGCACTGCAGAGCAGATAGGCTAGGAGAAGAGAAAGATAAACATGATATATATTTGTAAGCATAGTACACAAGCATGAAACCATTACTAAATGCCTAATAAAAAATCAATTTGTTGTGGACATAGCCCAAAGTTTGGTGAACCACGTTAATTATTATGTTACCTTCCTTTTATGTGATTGCTGATCAATTATGTTTGGATGCTTAGTAGATTAGATTTGCCTTATATTTAATAATTGTGCAATAGTCATGATTGTTACAACAATGATTTTATGTATAAATATGGAATATAATGATAGTATGAATCTGAATCACTAAGTAGTTAATACAGAATAAGGACAAAATTACATGCATAGAACTAATAAGTAAGAATGAACATAATGAACAGAATGATCACCTCCCTTTCCCTCACTACTACATAAACTTGGTTCTTGTAGTCCCAATAGATACCTCGGGTGAGACTTCATATGTTCAATAAGTTTATGCTGAAAGGTCTAGTGTTCGATGGGTTTTGTTGGTCATCGATAACTTTAACCTAGGGTCTTACAAACCGTGCACAACACCAACCAATGGTTTCATTGTCGGGACTTGGAATTTGCGATTAAGGGAATGTTTTGGAGGCTGACTAAGAAGGAGATCTCATAATGGTTGGAAAGGAATGAACTGGAGTTTGCTTGAAAAGAGAACAAAAACCATAAGATGAGTGGCAAGCAATGGATGCAAAGGTATGTGTACATAAAACTGCATGAAATTTTCTTTGGAGAATTTCCAATTATTTTGATTAAGTGGCTAGAAAGATTAGTGGAGAATACTATAATGTACATAAATGTAGCACCACAGAATTGGACTCCTAAGTTTTTAAGATAGCTTAATTTTGTAAGTAACCCAACTACTCGTGCAGTTGATTTTTTTTTGGATAGAATATTAGAAGGATATATTACAGAGTTTGCAGTAGATTGTACCCAATCATACAATGTTGCAGAAAGGGATTTTTTCAAAGGTCCGCATGGAAGGTTCATGAAATCATTGGGTACGTTGATAAATATGTTTTTTTGTGACAAGTGTGTGATGACAATGCAATCTGACTGGTATGGGGATTCATGCACATAGGGGAATTGGGGGATGACAAGAGGATAGTTTGAGAACAAGAGATAATGAAGGAAGCGATGAAGAAGGAAGGGATGGATTGAGGATGCAGAGGATTGAAGAGGGTATACCAGAGGAAGAAGATGAGTTTGGAGTATTGCGTGGAGAAAGGAGGTACAAGAGGCAAGAGACTAGGGTTGATAAAGGATATGTGCACAATGAGCCATAGGGGAGCGAGCCTTGTGCAATCGTGCAAATCATGGAAATATCATACATAGGAGGAGAAGAGGGATATTTTCAGTCCAGTCAAGTAATAAAATAACTATTGAGTCCTACTCAGACAGGGTCATGTGTCAAATCCATGACCCCATGTGCATCACCACAATTATAAATAACAGTTGAAGACTTGTCAAAAGAAATTGTAGTTAGCTAGGGAGGACAGAGTAGTAGCAATCAAAGTAGTGGAAACAATGCGTAGAGTCAGAGTCAGAGTCAGAGTCAACAAGCATCACGAAGAAGAGGGAATACACAAAGCAACATGGCAGGGGTAGACAACACCCTTAAAATTCCTGAGTTCCATGGGTTTGTGTCAGAACACCTAGAAGAACATTTGTTTGTTTGCGAGAAAATTTGGGCAGCAAGGAATGTCCAAGACAAGGCTATGATTATTGTGTAATTAGAAAAAAAAATTAGAGGTCGTCCACTGGTCTGGTACATGAAGATACAAAGTACCAAACCTATAGGGTAGGCCAAAAATTTGGCAGAAATAAGGCAAGAACCGCTGAAAGAGTTCAAGAATCCAAAGTCCCAGTCATAGTACATCACATAACTAAAGGATATTAAACATGTGCAAACTGAGTGATCCAGGTGGATATTTGTGGTCACCCACCTATTCCAACTGGTTCCTCTTATCCATTTTAGTTCAACACGTTCTTTTGTGCTTATTTGTAATTGTGGGTTCTACACTTCTAGGGATGTCTGAAGCCCTACACATTTTATAGGTGGATACTGGTGGCCTCTCACCTAATCCAACTGGTTTATTTTGTATGTTTTCATGTCAACACAACTTGTTGTACTTCCAGGGCCGTTTTGGAGCCCTAAACAATGTTTTTTTTGGCTCGACATAGTCAAAATGTAGACAGAGTCAAACATTGATGGTGTAATGTGTATTTCTCTAGAATACCTTTCCAATTGACTATCACACACCTAAAACGAAGGTCGTATGAAAAATTTATGACCCCGGAAAGTTGAGGTACCAACTTACCCATAGGGGCCCACTTGAATTTTGGCGTTTCATCTTCTAGGGTTAGGTTTTTGGATGTATAGGGTTTTGAAATTCATAAGTAATATAAAAAAGGCCTCTGGAGCCTCATTGTAATCATTTTTCTTCTCAGACAAATGCATGTAGTAGCCACAACTCTTCTCAGTGATAGCTACCACCATTCGATCAAGTGTTTCAGTTATGTAGTTTTACAGTTTCAACCTATTTCATTTATGTAATAAAAGATATTGTTCGTTGGATATCTGTGTTATTCTTCATATCTCTATGTTTATTGTATCCAGTCTATTAATCAATTCATTCCTCTCCTAAATACGGATCACAGATTTGGTATGGGACTTCAATCAAATGTTTAAGGATATGAAGGGTAGGTTGACTTTCCATATACTCGATAAAAAACATCAAGACCAATTTATTACAGGGATTCTAACACACATTCACAGATCATTGATTCAACAAAAAGTTGCGTCACATCCCGAGGCTCTAGAAATTGAAATGAAATTGGAATCATCTCTTATAGGAGATAATGGAAGGATGGTGGAGGTTGAGACGCAGTTAGCTACATTGACGATTCAACTGACAGAATTGAAAAAGGGAAAGGAGAAACACGAGAAAGTATGGTGTACCAAATGTAGGACTGGAGGCCATCACAAGGACGAATGCCCAAAATTTGTGCAGTATTTGGTAACAGGAGCACTGAATCCATTACTGGGAGGACGATATCACGAGATATGTAAGAAATGGGGCCATCACCAATCTGAGTGTCTATTACTACAAAAGTATCATATTACCGAACTTGTTTTGTAACTTTTTCAAGTTGGTGGGACATGATTAGAAGGATTGTCATATATTCGTCTTAATGAGTTAGTGCACATTATATATGTATAGGATCCAGGAGGATAATGATGTAGCAGAAGGGGGTGGTACGCAATATAATAATCAAAGAGGATTTAATCCAGGGAACATAGGAAACTTTGGAAAAGGCCATGGAAATTTTGGTAGAGGAGGAAGATGACCGATAATATGTTATAATTGTAATCAACCATGACACTTTGCCTGCAACTTTCTGAATCCATGTAAAACATGCACATACTATAGATCACTGGACCATGCGACATAATATTTTCCCCAACTAGTGGAGAAATGGCAGGCCAGAGGAAACTAGAACCTGAATCCGAATTCAAATCATAATGTGTAGAAGATATCAACTGAAAACCGCAATGAAGGACCAAGAATAAAAATTGTTACACGCAGAGGATCTAGAACATGAGATGATATAAAAAAATGGAGGAAAGAATATTGAGAAGTGGGTAATGAATTCAACAGGGCTTATGCCAACCTTTAATCCTTATCAAGAAAAGGATACATATCGAAGAGCAAGAAAATAAGTACTCAGACTGGATTGGGGAGTGTCAACATCAGCTGTGCCTCATGTATAAAATTGCGCTGTGGATGAGAAGCCAAATGGAAAGGTAAGTATGCTAATATAATTTATGAGAATTTGTGTAGAGATAATGAAAGATGAAACTGCATTGAGTACACTATATGATATGATTGATAATTGTACATGATGAATGGAAAATCCCATCACACAAAGGATGGTAAACTAGGTATTGTGTAGGAAGAGGACCAGTGGAGAATTTATATTCAGTTCACAAATTGAGGAGTATGATGTGGATAATGTTATCTTGGACTTGGGGTCTGATTTGAATGTTTTACCTAAGAAGACATGGGAGATAATGGGAAAATCCAAGATAGTATGGTCTCTTATTCAGTTAAGGATCGTGAAACAACCCAAAATAATATCGATTGGTTGTTTGACACGAGTGCCTGTGAATATAGATGGAGTGCACAACGTGGCAGACTTTGAAGTTATTGAGATCGTGGATGAGATTCAGCCATATCCAACACTGATGGGACTGGAAGGGGATTTTGATAACCAAGTGCCTTTCATTGTGTTTTGTTGCATTTCCTTTTGATTCCATGCCATGCCATGCCTTACCTTTCCATGTCATGCCATGCCATTCCTTTCCATTCCATGTCATGCCTTGCCTTTCCATGCCATTTCATGGCATGCCTTGCATTTCCTTGCGTTCAATTTTCTTGCCTTGCATTTCCTTTCCTTTCCTTGCCATGCCATTCCATTCCATGCCTTTCATTGCCTTGCGTTGCATTTCCTTTACTTGCCTTGCCTTGTGTTGCCTTTCCATTCCATGCCATGCTATGCCTTTCCTTTCCATGCCATGCCATTCCGTTCCTTGCATTTCTCTGTGTTGCATTGCCTTTCCTTTCCATGCCATGCCATGTTATTCCTTTCCATTCCACACCATGCCATCCCTTTCCTTGCCATGCCATTCCTTGACATGCCATGACGTGCCATGCCTTGTATTTCCTTTCCATGACATGCAATTCCATTCATTTCCTTGCATTTCCATGCCATGCCTTGACTTGCCTTGCCTTTCCATACCATGCCTTTCCTTTCCATCACATTCCATGCCATGCCTTTCATTTCCTTGCCTTACATTGCCTTTCCATACCATTCCATGCCATGTAATTCCTTTCCATGCAATGCTATGCCTTGCCTTGTGATTCCATGCCATGCGATGCCTTGCCTTTCCTTGCATTTCCTTCCCTTCCATTTCCATTCCATGTCATGCCATGCCTTTCCTTTCCATGCCATGCCTCACCTTTATTTTCCATTCCTTTCCTTTCCATATGAGGCCATGTATGCCTTGAATTTCCTTTCCTTGAACTCCCTTTCCTTGCCTTTCCTTGCCATGCCATGCCTTGCCTTACCATGTCATTCCATGACATGTCGTTCCATTCATTTCCTTGCCATTCCATGCCTTGCCTTACCATGTCATTCCATGACATGCCTTTCCTTGCCATGCCATGCCATGCCTTTCTTTTCCATGCCATGCCTTGCCTTGCCATGTAATTTCATTCCATGCCTTGCTTTCCTTGTGTTGCATTGCCTTGCCTTGACTTTCCATGACATGCCTTGCATTTCCTTGTGTTGGATTTCATTTCCATGCCATGCCATCCCATGTCATTCTATGCCTTTCCTTTCCTTTCTTTCCATGCCATGCCTTTCCTTTCCATGCCATGTCATGTCATGCCTTGCATTGTCTTCGGTTGCATTTCCCTTCCTTACATCACCTTTCCTTGACTTGCCATGACATGCCATCTCATGCCTTGCCTTGCCATGCCTTCCCTTTCCATTCCATGCCATGTCATGCCTTCCCTTTCCATGACATGCCATGGCATGGCATGGAATTACTTTCATTTCTTTGTGTTGCATTTCCTTTCCTTTCCTTTCCTTGTCTTTCCTTTCCATGTCATGCCATATCATTCCTTTCCATGTCATTCCATGCCATGTCTAACCTTTCCACGCCATGCCTTATATTTCATTTCTTTTCATTTCCTTTCCTTATGTTGCCTTGCATTTCCTTTTCATGTCGTGCCATGCCATGCCTTTCCTTGTCATGCCATGCCATGACATGCCATACCTTGCATTGCCTCATCTTGCATTTCCCTTCCATGCCATGTCATGCCTTTCCTTTCCATGCCATGCCTTCCCTTGCCTTTCTATGCCATGCCTTGGCTTTCCATAAATTTCCATGCCATGCATTTCCTTTCCATATCCTTCTAGGTTAAACACAAAACTTCAACTAATTTAACAATCAAAATTCTTCAAATTGGTAACTCTTTGAATGATTACTTAACATTGTTCAATAAAATAGTAACCTGAATTAGGTGGCCTTGTTGATTTTAAGCCTCTAATTATTGATTCCTTTCATGTGATTAAAATTCATACAAAACCAACATGATGATTAACATCAAAGTGTTTGAATAGGTAAACAATGGCTTTAGCTAGAATGCAATACAAGATAGGATATCTATACAAAATATTCAAATGATTTCAGTAACCATAGATATTCTTATACACATATACACATACATAGTACACAAATATTTTAATAACATAGATAATATAAAACTCTTTTAATAATAATAAAATTATGAATTTCATGTAATTACCATCTTTCAAATGGGTTGTGTATCATGTACACCTTTTATAAGATCAAGTCTAACCACAATTCATCTAAAAGGTACTTTCATTATGATATTCATAAAACTATTTGTTTGTAAAAATATAGCTCTTTTCATTGTTATAGAGAATTTATTTTCCTTCTAGTCGCCCACAAGAAATTTGTCTCTATAATCATAAACACCATTAAATTATTTCCAAAGTCAATTAACTTCTAATCAGTTTGTTTTCAAGTTAATTTAATAAGAAAATATTG
>ML795438.1:0-128950 GCA_009831015.1 Picea engelmannii
TTTCATCCCCGAGACCAAGTTGCGGAACAAGGTGAGTGGATATTTCACCACTGAGTTGCTCACAAGGGTTTGTACAGCAAAACCCCCAAACTGAATGCTCAAGAGAAATAACAAATGCTAATCCAAAACCAGAATGAGTAATAGGTGTGCCCCAGCCTCTTACTTATATTTTTCTTTCTAATTCTCTGTTGAGTTAGGTTAACTCCTAGGGTTAATCTTCTATTCTTCTGTTGAGTTATCTTTTACTCCTTTATCCTTTTCCTTTCTCAAGTCAACTTAAAAATATAACTTTTAACTTCTTGACTTCCCCCCCCTCAGTGTGAGACTATGACCTAGTGGGGGTTCCCAGGCCACTGAGTCTCCTCATCACCTCTCTAAGAGGTGGGGGACATTACAATAGATCTTGATGTATGATCTAAATTGAAGTGTCGTTTATTATCATTGCATCAACGTCTTGTCTTGTGTATGCTTGAGTTTGGAAGAGTATTGCAGGTTCACCTTCAAAGCTCCATTGGGAACTCCTTCTAGAAGGGAAGGGTCACTTGTAGATCTATTACCTTGCTCTTATTTGTTGTACATCCATATCATTTTTCAGCTAGCATATATTGGTTTAGATAGGTCAAAAATTCTTTAAAATTTATATCTTGTCTTGTGGAAATTTCTTGTCCCAAAAGGGCAAGGCTTTCCTTAACTTTGTTTGGTTGTGTGTAGCCATCCTAGAAAGAAAACCTTGTTGTTGTAACAGGTATATCAGATCTGATAGGAGGCTCTTGGCTGCCCCAAAAAGACACATACAACACTCAATAACCCCTTGGGGGACTTGGTAGCTATCTCTCACCTTTCTTCTCTTTTTTCTAGCTTAGAAAGTGCACTTTTTGCTTTTTTTGCTTGTTAGATTTTGCTTGAAGTGTAAGAGGGGAAGTGGTACGACCTCCCCTCTTCTTCAAGTTTTGGGTAGACTAGGAAGTGGGTAGATCTAGCTTGTTTTTCCTTTTGTTGAGTTTTTCCTAGCTTGGCCGTGTGGTTTAGATGGTGTGGGCACCATCTCAACCCCACGTGGGTAGTGTTGATTTCTTGTAGATCTAGCTTGATTTTTAGTTTGTTGTTCATTCTTTTTCTATCTCATATCTCTTGCTAAGTTATCCTAATAAGATCTAAGAAAGAAAACCCTAATAAGCTAAGATACGATAACTAATTAAGAACCTACCTAGTTGGGTGACAAACCCTCAAAGAGGTAAGGGAAAGTGTTAATCCTTATTTACATCATGCTATGTGATTGATCTAAGTTGCTTTAATAGTTTAAATGTTTATGCTTTAGACCAAATATCACATCTCTTAAGCCCATTGGGCAACACACTTAAAATCTATCTTGCTTAGTTTGTTTACTTTCATTTCAAGCTCTTATTTTCTTTTAAGCACATATATCTTGATCTCATGATTTAATTTCATGCTTTATAACTCTTATGATGCTTAATCAATTGGTGGTTGTTTTACTCATTGCTTAATTTCTCTCAATAGCCACGTCGTGGGCTTGATTTATCTTGAAATTTTCTTTAATGGTTTAACTTGGCAAACACATTAAATTTTCTTTTCATCTCATAAGGCAAGTTGTTCTTGCCATTGATTCATGGTATCTAATCAAATAATATGATGTGCATGTGATCTAAATGTATCTATCTCCTTAAGCTTTGTATCTCATTTCTTTCTCATGTGTTGATGCACTCAATGGTTTAAGCTTTAACAACACTTTTTGAGGACTTTCAGTTTCGGCCATCTCATTATTTTGCACTTTTTAAGTACCTTAAAACTCTCAAAACACTCTTATAATCACCTAAAAGTCTACCTAACTATCATATATACTTAATAGACTATTTTAGGGTACCTTAGACCACCATCTCCAATATCTAAAATGGGTTTGAGGAAAACAACGGAGGGTAGTGGCAGGGGGCTATCCCGTGGCGCTCCAGGTGGGTGTCCTCTCCGGGAAGTACTCTTACTGTCAGGGCTGACCGTGGAAGCTAGGGTGGGCCTCATTGCCTTACTATCTTGAGCACCCGACAGTTATTTGACAACAGGAGGAGGAGGCTTTGGTGAAAGCCAATTAACTTAAAATCCTTAAGAAAATCCTAACTATTAAACCCTTGGCCACATCTAATAATATTCGGGGGGTTTGATAGCAAAGAGTGTAGATTGTTCTCATAGTAATTGTGCTTAATCTTGATAATCTTATTGATGAAGTAATATGTTGATGATCTAATGTAGATGATGATGTGGTGAATGCTCAAGTATTCTTTTTCCTGCACACATTAAACATACTTGGTTATATTGTAATATATCATTCTTTTTGTAAAGATTGTAAATGAATGTATATGATATTCTTTCATTGAGTTATTCTTTATTGTAAATTTGTAACTTGTAATTCTTTTGTAATTAACCACCCTTTAACATAGTTGACCCCTTGCCCAATTTCTAGGCACTAGTCTTAGTTGACCTAGGGAAAGGACTTGCTTGTCATGCTAACCCTTGTATATTGCATGGTTGTCTTAGCATCCTAGGATTAGAATCCCCTCTAACCTTAAGAAATTAAAATTAACTCCTAGAATATAACTTAATTCATCTAGTAACTAAGGTCTACCCCCTTTGGCTTCCCTAGGAGTAAGCCTAGGTGGAAGAGGTTCCGGTCAAAGTGACAGCATGGGCTGTGAACCTAGGCATTATGCCTGCAAGGACACACTAAGTGAGCCAAACTCAAGCTCACGTTTGCATGTGTGTATAAGGACGACAACACAACCAACATGTAAGTACTTCACTTTATATTTGCATCTATGATAGTTTATATATATGTCTATATATGCTGGGGTGGCATTACCACCCCATTTTTGTTACTAATGCCCCTATCAAGATTGAGCAGGTATGCAGGTTATGCCAGAGATGTTGAGGTTCTCATGCGCTCTACGGTGAGCACATGTCCCCGAGTTGGAGCCAGATGTTATCCCCAATTTTTAGGGATAACTAGGAGATCATGTCTCGAGGCCCACAGGTCCTAGACATGGAGTATTGAGAGCAGGATTGACCTGAGCATAGCCTTGGAGGGCCCATCCTTTTCTTCTCTCATCAGATTCATCTTGTCAACAATAGCAGTATCCATCACCTTCGGCTTGGTCTTGTATCGGAGGAGGTTCTTGCTCCATGAGGTAATTGGTCCAGGTATCATGGTATGTGTCACTTTTGATCATTAAAACCTTTAAATATATGCATCTGATTCCTTTTATCTCTGAAAAATTCTTGGATCTTACATTAGCCCACTTGACCATGCTTGGGGAGATTGACAGGGTGCTCTAGCAAGCCTGTGCCCATAGGTCTTGGTTTTCCATTGGGGGGATTTCTGAAGAACCATTGTTCGCTCCCATCATAGCACCACTCTTTCATCTTATTTCCCGCTGATTTATCCCATTCCCCTTGTCCAGGCATTGGATTGACCTGTTTGTAGGGTTGTTGCAACACTCTCCCATTTGGATTAATAAATCTTTGGAGGATTTGGAGTAACCAAGAGTAGTCTGGTTTTCTCTTTGCACATGAGGTGACATTGTGGTGTTTTTTCTTGTTGTGTTGTATTGAGTAGATTCTTAGGTAAATTAGTTTACTTGAGTAGATTAGCAAAAAGTATTATTGTTGGTTTATACATGTTGGGTAGTGTTGCCATCCTTATACACACTTGCAAATGTGAGCTAAGTCCTGCTCACTTAGTGTGTCCTCAGAGGCACAATGCCTAGGTTCAAAGTCCACGCTGTCACTTTGACTTGAACTTCTTCCGTCTAGGCTAACTCCTAGGGAAGCCAAGGGGGGTAGACCCTAGTTACTAGATGAGATTAAGAGTTTTAATGTTCTAGGATTTGGTTTTAATTGGTTAAAAGGTCAGGGGGAATCTAGCCTAAGATGTCAATCAACAAATGCAAAATGCAACTATCTAAGTATGAGAGTCAGACCTTTTCCTAGGGAAACTAAGACTAGTGCCTAAGATTGGGCAATGGGGTCATCTAAGTTAGGGGGGATGTTCGTTACAAGGTAAGTTACAAAGTATTACAATAAGACAGATACAATTAGATACAAAAGAATATATCAGATATACAGATTTAGACTAGATACAAGATAGACAATATACTAACAAGTTTGCTTGCATGTGCAGGAATTAAAGATACTCAAGATAAAGAAATCAACACATGAAGCCAAGCATGCTCACAACAGATAGAGTTCCGTTGGACTGCTTTTCAATGGCCAAGAGATGCAAATCACTCAAGACCCAGACAAGAGAGTGCCTCCAGATGGATGCGCACTTCTTGAAGGATCACACCACGAGTACAAGAATTAATGATATATAAAAACGTGGAAAGCCAAATACTCCAGATGAAAGATGTAACCACTTAGATATTATTTCTACAACACATCAAAAATATCTTGCATATGAATATAAATTTAAAGGCAGTGAGATCAGTGATATTGCAAGTGTGTAACTGTATTGCTTGGTGTTGTAGACTGAAAATTGAATTAAGTGGTTAAGTTTGGAATTAAMTTTAGCCATATCTCGGTGTCAACCCAAAACTCTGCTCCCCCTTTTACCAAGTGGTTGTTGGATGCTCAAGAAGTGAGGCAACGAGGCCTACCCTAGCTTCACAGGTCAACCCTAAGGCTGAGTACTCCGAAAAATTTCTGTGGCTTTCCTCAAAACCCCAGTTTTTAAGTGGCGAAGATGGTGAGTTAAGGTGTCCTATTAAGTCTAATTAATAAATTTTAGATCTATGAGATAAATACTATGAAGTGTGATTGAGTGCTTGTAGCTTTCTCAACAAGAAATTGCCAAAATAACATAAAAATGAAAGATGTGAAGGCCGATGCCTTTAGACAATGGATTGCAAGTTAAATTTTAGTTTCCGGAAAAGGCCTTGGGGACCCAAACCAGAATTAACGAGAGTTATTAGTTATTATATTGCAAATGTGAAGTGCGAGAATTGAAATTAACTTGCGGAATTGTAAAAGGTTGATTAATTGAGCTTTTATGAAACCACTGTTAGCATGCGCATGTGTAATATAAAGATTAAATAAATTGAACTTGCATGCAACGGAAAATAACGATCTAATCTAAGCCACCACGGGCTCTAAGCTAGCATGTGTTATGAGATCTACTCTAGATTATTTTAAGTTAAGCATGCATGTAGAAATCACGACTAATCTAGCTAAGCTTGCAAAGTAAAGACTGAAAGGAAAGCAAGCCGCTTGGGTACAACTCCTTTGGGCTTGCGTTTACAGTATTTTAGAGTAGATTGGAAGAAGAAAACGTTACCCAGTGAGAGGATTTGTTTGGAGGGTGTGTTGTGCATGTGATTTGGGCAGCATGCCCTCTTGTCCTGGTAAGAACCTGCAAAAAATCAGCAAGCTATTGCTTGCTGATTTGAGCTGCAACACACTCAGAAAATGTTATGAAATCTTTGTTTTTAGGCAAAGATTTCGTGCATACAAGAACCAAAAAATTAAATGATTTTAGGTGACCTATCTAAGCATGTAAGCTACCGAAATGAAGAGTGAGAGAAGATGAACAATATCAWAATTAACTTGGAGTGTATGTGAGAAGTAAAGGTAAATCCGTGCTTGGACTTAGCCCAATATCCTCTCCTTGAAGTGTCCTGCAAAGCTTAAATAGAATGTGAGACGAAAATAGATAATGATGGCATATATTAATAATCAAAACTACTTTTAATCATTAGTACATGCAGATCAAATAAGTTAGCAATTATACAATCACTAAACTTAGTTAAGTAAAATACTTTACCCAACAATCTACCTATAATCACATGAATATTTAAAACAAAACGATTTCACCTCATATGCATATAACGAGCCCAGACTACTCTTGAGATCCGTGTATCCTCCAAATCATTTCCTTTATTATCCAAATGGAAGAAGTTGTAGCAACTAATTGCTACAAGTTCTTCAATAGCCACACCAATGAAGAGAAGTGACAATAATGATGGGAGAGGAAGAGAATAAGATGGTGAGAAAACAATAGCATAATAGTGCAATAATGAAAAGTGAATGATGAGGGGTAGGAGAGTCTCATTTATA
Source organism: Picea engelmannii (assembly GCA_009831015.1). Taxonomy (NCBI): domain Eukaryota; kingdom Viridiplantae; phylum Streptophyta; class Pinopsida; order Pinales; family Pinaceae; genus Picea; species Picea engelmannii. The sequence continues at coordinate 6,118 of ML795438.1, forward strand.
GCAATGAAAGGAAGAGAGACCCTCCATGGATCTTTGACAAATGTCAAGATCCAAACTCAAATGACATCTCAAGTGAAGGTGGCGTGATCTTTTAGGGTAGGGGCGAAATTGGCAAGAAGGTGAAGTGGATGGGGAGAAAGCAAAGGAAGGGAAATGTATGAGCTAAGATGAGGCCCACGTACCAATTAAAAGATAGTTGAATGCTTTCTAAAGAGATGTTTTCATCTCTTATGGGAGCTTTATCCATTTTCTGGAAGGGGAAGCGTGAGTTTAAGAGGGTAAAGCATGTGCATGAAGGGAAAGACGTGGGGGAGTGTGTTTTCACACTCCACAAAATCATGCGATTGGTGGAGGAAGGGAGTATGAGAGGGATTAGGGAGGTCCCACGTATCAACCAATGGTAAGTTTCCAATTTAAGTGTGACACTTCCAAGGTTTACGTGAGAACTTACGTGAGGGAAAGCGTGAGGTGTGAGGGACGTGGAGGAGTGCGTGTGGGGGAGTGTGAGTGTCACACTCCAAAAGGGACATGGAGTGTAAGGCATATGAGTGAAACAGGGGAGGGATCTGTAATGTCCCCACTTTGGGACATCATCACAGTGCAAAGATTTATGTTGACCAGAGTAGCCAGATGGATGTTATAGCGAGCACAGGGGTATTTGAGAGGCATTGTGGGGTCCAGCATGCATTGCTCATCATATTCCATCATTATGAGCCATTATGCACAGATTGGCTTTGGTTCCGTTGCATTCCGACTATTTCCATGATTTTGACTATTTTGAGTTATAAGTTAATGAAATTCACTGAAGAGGTCATTTGGGGCACATTACTTGGAGGAACCTCTCAGTGTAATAGCTCATTGGAATCGGGAGGAGAAACACTACAGGATGGGATGGCTAGAAGTGACTTTCAGTGGCCAGGGAAGCCACAAAGAGAGATAATGAGCTTTTCAAAGGTAAAAAGGTTAATTAATTAATTAAAGTGATTTAATTAAATATTAATAAAATTAAAGTCACTTTGGAGGGACAAGGTGAGCCAAAGGTATAAAGGAAAGGCAAGGGCCTCTTCTCATGGATTCATGGATGATCTTATTTTGATTTCTGGCTTCTAGCTAGTGAGCCCAACATTGGGGGTTTTGAGGGTTTTGACTTAACAAACCCTAGAGGACGATTCGGTGGTGAAAGATTCCACCTAGATTGTCCCGAGATTGGTCTCGGAGATGCAATACTCTCCCACACCATTCTAGTCAGATCTACATCAGTGCAGGAGGTTCTACACAACCACAGGCACATGAAGAAGAGGAGGGCGCACCATTGGGGGTTTCCAGCAAGGGGGGCGGACCATCTTTGGAGAGAGATTCGTTGTAGGAGATTGGCAGGGCCGTTGAAGATTCTATCACTTGGGTTTTCATTACAGGGCCTTGGACATCAAATCTAGTGCTTTCTGAGATAGTTTTATGGCTCAGATTATTTCTTGAGCAGTGGGGCGAATTGAAGAGAAGGAAGGCGTTTTTGAGATCCAGATCTAGTCTGTTTGGAGGGGTCACACTTCAGATCTGACCCTGAGACTTCACCTATTGACTTGCAGTGTCCTGATCTATATTTCTGGAGAGTTTCAGAGCATTTGGAGGCCTCTTTCAATAGGGTCGAATTATCTAGGGCTTCAGTCATCCAGTGGGGCGCACCATTCAGTGGGGGATTTCAGATCTACATAGATTGAGAGGGATCTTGGAGATTCGGGCACCTGGGTTGTTCTTACCATCACCCGATCTATCAATTGGCATATTTCTTAGGGTGATTGGACACTTTTGGTAGCAGGGCTGAGTTATTGAGGGTTTCAGCCTTCTATTGGAGCGTGGCATTCTTCAGCTGGAGAATTTGGCATTCAGATCTGCTTGTATTGATCTTCATTTCTTATTCAGCCTTTGGAGGCATCTTTTGTATTAGTGGGAGCATTTTGTAGCAACTCTTATCTATTGTCTATCTTCTTGGCCATCTGTTGAGCATTCTAGATCGACATCTTCATTGTAGTAGGTTTCCCTATTTTATGAATAAAGAAGATTTGAGATGTTTTGGCTTGTCTATCTTATTGCATATGGTTGAGGTATGTTCCATGGTTATCTCTTTCCGTTATTTGCTGCATACACACATATAAACACATCTAAACATATAGATCAACAAACTGTTTGACGAAATACCACAACCAGAAAAAGTTTTAAAAAGACACCAAAACAGTGATGATCCTTGCATAATGGCTTGGGATCATTACAGGATCCACGTTCCAATTTAAAAAGTGAGTTATCAAACTAAATGTGGGGAATGGGGGACGTAAATCCAAAAGAGATGTGTGAGCTTTGTGAAGGACGTGAGGTGAAAAGGATTGGAGAGTGGAGTCCACACTCCCAAAGTGAGGTGGATGGGAAAGAAGGAAGGGCGCACCTCATGAGGAGGGGCCCTCAACCAACTATTAAATCAAAATTAAAACTCACGTGGGGAGGGTGTATGTACCATCTAAAGTGGGGAATTAAATGAAAATTTAATTTTAATTAAAAGGGGGTTTAAAAGGGTAGGAAAGGTTAGGAATAGGTTAGGTGGGTCTTTCTCATCATTATTTGCCACTTACTACACTTGATTTGGTCCATTATTACAAAAATGACATTTACCCATGTCCTGGGTTTGGCAATTAAAATCACCATTTTCCCGAAAAACTCTTAAGTTGACAAACAACCTAGCAAAACTTGTCCGACTGAGTTGAAACTTGGTCCACAGGTGCAGGGGGTCTCATTAGATTTATTTTGAGTACAAATACCCCTATTGCAAATCATGGGACCTAAGTTTTACATTAAATACCCAGAATTAATTAATTAATTAATTCAGAACCTTAAAAAAAACCTAGCTATACTTGATGAAATTCCGCGAAATTTCGTGTGCTATCTTACATGGTCATTTACAACATTCCTAAACACTAGCTACCTAGGAATGACTTCATTAAAATTCCTTTCACCACTTTGGAGAATTTATTGGGTGGGAGTGAAAAACTCAAGGGAGATTAACCCGGCTGGTTAGGCCACTTTAACCTCCTGAGGATAAAAAACACTCAGTGAAAGGAACTCTACTAATGAAGAAAACCTAAGGAAATTGACCTAACATGATCCATGTAGACCTATTACATTATAAACCCACGCAAGGGTGTGGTAATCCCGCTTACAAAACTGTGTGCTGGAGAAAAAAATGCCCTGTAGAACCAAAAAGTCTTCGACGTGTTTGCATCTGTTGATGCATATCTTCATGATACATGGAGTTGACACCCTAGTTGAAGAGGAGGTCAACAGGTAGCGAGCCTCTTCTAAAAATATAAAATTACATTAATGATGCCCTAACTACCGAAATGGAGCGAGCCAATAATCTCCCAACATAAAAACCCAAATCGAGTTGTCAAGAGTTCAGTAGCTAGAGGGAATGAGCACGAGCAAAACCCATGTCTCTGATTTGCCCATCACTGGCCATCAATACCATAACCGCCAAATTTCCCATCATTTTTGTGCAGGACGGAGTGCTGGATGGAGTGTCGGATGGAGTACCGGACTAAGTGTCGGAAGTAAAAACATGCTGCAATTTTTCCTTGTGACACCAAAAAATGAAAATTAGATTCCTGGAAACATAAAATCATACTGAATTATACTCAAGATCATCATAAAACACAAATTATGCATACCCGGTGTGGATCATAGCGTTTCGGCACAAAATCCTTTCAAAAACTTCTCTAAAACATGAAAACACATATATACATTCGGCAAAAGTATCTAATTAACCTCATAAAATCGATCATATCTCGGGCCCAATAGTGCAACAGCCTTGAAAACTAGTGTATCCTCGATAAAGGCTTCTTCAATACGTTCATCATCTGATTTTGGACACCAATCCCAAAAAGGCATGGCAGATTATGGGGGAATCTCATCAGTAGTATTAGTGAGGGCTTGTGTGGGGTTTTCCTTATTTAAGATTTGTTGGTCTAACAATTGATTTATCACCAGGGTCATGGAGTTGACCAACTGAGGGAAATTTTGTTCTGGGTGGTTCTGTTGCTGATAAGAGAAAAAACTATCGTTGTTGAAGCTATCTAAGTCAAAAGCCATGTGGGGTATTTTGGGTGGATTTGGTGGACTATATTGTCTCTTAAAGAAATATTCAAAACGTTTGAGTTTTTGATGATCCTTCATCAACATTCCTTTTAATATCTACCACTTTGTTAGACAATTTCTTTACTAATTAACAACAATATCGATATCTTTTGGTTCCTTTTCCGGTGGTTTAGCTAATAGCAAGGGTCTCTTCCCAGTCGTTTTGGTTTCCTCAGTATACGGGTGATGTTCATAGGAAGAGAGATCTTTTTCCATTGTTTCAGCTTCATCAAAGTTAATTTCCAAAGTGTTTTTGTTATCCCTTTTTAAAAATATATCTATGGAAGGAGTTAATGTTGTTGTATAACATTCAATTGCCAAGGATTGCGTCGGAGCTACATCATGGGGCAATTTGATTAATACATTGAGAAACCTTTGGTTAAAATCTTTTACCTTCTCTTTCTTGTCCATATTGATGGTCCCTAACTCTTTGTGCAGGGACATAGTTTTTTTCCTTTCCCCGAATTTTTTGATAAACAACCTTTCAAAATCATCCCACTCAGTTATAGAAATGGGTGGTAGGCTGAAATACCAAGTAGATTCCTTGCCTGAAAAAGCATAAGGGAAAATCCTATAAATCACGTCTTCGTGTTGGACATTTAGTAAGTGAGTGGCTAGGAATAAATTATTTAAATGGTCCTCTGGGGACCCATATTTATCTAGATCGAATTTTGTAAGGACTTTATCAACTTATCTTGGCATTTCATGTAGTTATCTAGCTAAATTTAGAGCACCTTGGGCCCTCCTGTGAAATATAACTTCCCTATGGTTTAAGTTTTCCCCCATTAGTTTTTCTAAAGTATTTTTGGTTGTTTGCCTTCAAATTCTTCTTTGGGTTCGACAAGGAAATGTGCAGATCGACTTAAGGGTCCTGGAACTTCTTGTCGAGCAGTTTCAATGAGGTCGTCAATGGAGTCTACATAAAAAATAGGATTTGTCTTAGGCCTTTCTACATGGGTTTCTTTCCTCCTAGGAAGCTCAGAGGTTGTTGGTAACTTGCCAAGAATTTTTGCATAAGAACTTGTAATCCTATGGGTTTTGGAAATCTCTTCTTGTAGTATATGAAATTAAGTCTTAGAGTGAGTTTTTGGGATGCCAGAGGCACTTCCAAAATTAGGCCTTGAGTCTTTGTAGGTAAATTCTTCTTCAAATTCAACTCGAGGAAACAGGGAAGGAGTGGGATTATTTCATGAAGACTCATTTCGCTTCTGTAAATCATTTTTATAATCCATAAAAGATGGCCCTCCTTATAGCACCAATTATGTTGACGAGTTTAAATCCACTCAACAATAGCAAGGGGTACTACCTGGTACGCGATCCCAAATAGACTATGCAATGCTTGGATTAGGAGTCCCATCGAGAATTTTTCCTGACTGCCATTGATACTTTTTTGGGGGTTTTAGTCGGTTACGGACCGGTTATGCCGATGAGGGTGAATGATGAATGGATATGAAATGCAAGGATGTAGATGAAGATTATGTATGAAATGAAAACTAATCTATTACTAATCTACTTTAACCTATCTTATCTAGGAGAAAACTAAAGTAACTGATGAGTTGAAAATGGAACTGAATCCTGCATAAAATCCTACAGGGATAGTTGGAATAGAAGAGAAGAATCATAAAAAATCACGTACACATACATAGAACCAGATTAGTCCATATTACAACAATGCACACGTTAAAAAATCAACAAGCTCAAGGCATAATAATATTTGAAGAAACACTTAAAACTGTAGAATATCACAGATTGCATAAGAAATAATCCATAAACAAAAAATCATTCTTATTGTCCATATGAACAACATTCATCTTCGCTTAAAAATGATTCACCGCTTAGATTTGCTTCACACACAAAAGAATTCCTTCTTCCAAAGATGGCCATTAGGGCTTCTCCTTATTAGTAGTTTCAACAATAATACATGAAAAATCCAAAACAACTCTTCAATTTTAGTTGACATTGTGTTCCCAAAATAGTTCAAAAATAAACAATGTTTGAAGAGTCAAAATCACCTCTCAAATGGGCTTCTATTCCTTTTTATACAAGTTTTAGTAACCCCTATATGACTCTTCGTCTTATTCTTAAAGAAGTGGTTACAAAAATGGTTCAACTTCTTACTCCTAGTGACAAGTGTACTAACAAGACAAAATTGAGGTTGGTTAAGAAAAAGACAAAACAAAAGGCAAGTATTTTTCCTTTCTTCTTGGATTTATGTTCCTGAGATATGATGTCCAAACTTCCAGTTGGTCATACAAGGATTCAATTCTTTTGTAAGTCAGTTGTTCCAAAGTTATGTTATTTAGAGCAACATTATCTTCTAGAGTACTCATGTCTTTATCCAGTGTTGTCATGAAGGCATGTATCATGGTATGCAGCTTAACTGGTTGTAACAGGTGTTGATCTATAAGGTCAGTGGATACGGTGGTGGCAGTTTTAGCTACTGCCCTTCTTTGATTTGTATTGTTGTGTACCTTGTCCACCAGTTCTTCTGACACCAGGTTCTTCTCGAGTTCATCTAGCCTTGGAAATCGACTGCTTTTGATCAATTCTTGTGCTACTTTATGGATCTTTGAGAATACCACCATGGATTTGGTGACTTACCTATCAACCCTATGTCCTATCTATTGGAAATGATCTAGTGCATTTAAATCCGTCTTTCTTTATGTATTTGACGATCGGTATAACTCAGGTGGTGTGTCTGTATTTTCCTCTATCCATATGTCTATGTCAGTTATGCCTTCGCGAATGATGTTATATTGTGTCATCTTCAGTTGTATCTGGTTTTTTTGATCAATGATTATTGCAGCTACATTTTGGAAGAGATGTAGGTGAGCATACATGTCAATGATGGCTCCTTCCAATTCGTTCCTGACTTTATCAGTGATGATTTTGAAGCTTTGAAGGCTTCTTTCATCAATCTTGACCTATTGAATTTTTTCTTCCATCTCTTTGATCCTTGTCTCTTTCTCTTTATTTTGCTGGCACAATATTCGTATGATGTCTACATTGGAGTTCATAAATGTGGAGCCGGTTGTAGTTGTTTCTATAGGATCTTCTCTAACATCTCTTGTTACAAGAACATGGGTGACAACCGAGATAGGTGCTCCTTCTGTTACCAAAATTTTCTTCACCTTCTCCTGCACAATCATGCATGTCTTGATTTCATAGGTGAAGCTTCTTCGGTCCAGTACTTCGCTCGACTGAAATGGATTCCAAATCCCAAGTCCTAAGTCGTTGCATGATAGATCTTTTTCTATACCAGCAATAGAAATTTTTGGAATGTTCGTTTCCATGGAATGTGTGTCTCCTCCCCTGTATTTTGTGTCTTTTTGTTTCCTTTCTTCTTCAACATCTTTGTCGGCTCCCTCTTTGGATTTATTTTTTGCCTGATCTGATGTTGCCTTTGCTACTTGTTCCTTTTGTTTGGCCTCTCGCTCTACTACAAATTTTTCCTCTGCTTCAACTTTAGATTTTCCTTTTCGACCTCAATATTTCGCTTCTTATTTATCGCCTCATTCTTATTTTTTAAGACTTTCTCTTTGTCTCTCCTCTTTTTATCAACAAGTACTTCTTCTGCAGATCCTGAGTGTGTTGATATGGAAATGGGGGAAGATTGCTCAACTTCTTCTTTCTTTTCCTTCTTATTGGCTTCTTCTCTCGCCTTCTCTTCATCTACGATCCTTCCTCTCAACTAGCCATGCTTGTTGAAGATGGCTTCATCATACATTTGGGTGTTCTGTTGTACTTCTTCCTCCTCCCAAATATCGGTGGTATACTCCCAAGGTAGATCGATCTTATTGAAATTCTCTCTAACAGTATTTTTGGGATCATGTCTCATGTATCTCTCTTCCCTGAAGTGATAGGAAAACAAGGTGTTTACCTCTACTTGGGTCTGCTTAGTGTTTTCGAAGAAATAATTTCCCACATACAATGGAAATGGAGGCCAAATTGATTTCTTTAGATGATACAACATCCCCCCAACTCTGTTTATGATGGTCTGATACACTACCTCTTGGAGCACGAGCTTATCAGGGAAGAACCAAGGAAGCAAATGGGGTGTTTTCATTTCACCATATATTCTTATATAAGTACCATGCTCCATGAGGTACCAATCCCCAATTTTCATTATAGCTATCATGGCTTTGTCAGTCATGCATGGAGGAGTGAAAAATATGAACTCATATAATGGAGCTAGAAAATGCTCGCATATCCTTTGATACTCCATACGATATTTGTGTTCCCAGAGTGTGTTACAATATATATGGATTGCAAGGTCGAAAGGTAGGCAACTTCATCCCATATCAGTGTACTTGTGAGTTGTGTACATGATGTCCAGAAGGTATGAGGACATATGGAAGCTCAAGAATGTTCTAAGTTGGGCTTGCTTCACCACGGAGATAGTTGTAGTGAGGTTTTCGGATAGGATGTCATCCCAATTGAACGATATCCCTACGTCTACGTAGTAGTATATTAGAGACATATAGGATAGGGAGAATTGTGTCGTGTCAGATTCCCCATAATATATACACAACATGGCTACCAAGTAATGGTAGGTTCTTCTCAAGGAATTTATCAAGATCATCAGGCATTTATTAAGATCAGTTACTACCATGTCAAAGGGGAAAATAATAGAAAGGTGGATCAACTAGTCAATCTTTCCATTTAAAGAAAGGAGGGGTGTTTAACCCACCATAACATAGATATATTACAACCCATTTCTTAGCCTATGAAGTACGAGTCACTTGTCAAGCATTCAATATGGCACGTAGTCATGGTAGTGGTTAGCAATGTTTTAGAAATTGGAAGAGATGTGATGGGACTCTCCATAACCTTTCGAACACAACTCTTTTCAATGGCCCATACTCTTGAATTATTACCAAGGTATCATTCATATCAATGTGGGATTATAATGGCCTCGACCCTGAACTTCAGCTTCGTCGTTTCTTTAGGTGGATGCATAGTTGCTTCCCTCTACACCCAGGTTTCAATATTTTCTCAAGTACATCGAGTCAACTACTCTTTATCTACAAGATGTTCCATAGTTGGTGGTGTTATAGGTGTGTGGGAGTGTGCCCTATCCCCTTTGACGTATCTTTTTTCCTTCAAGGTGTTATTTTGTTGGATTCTAGGTTTGATTTTCCTTTCTTTAGAAATAGGTTTTAGGCTCTTGGTGGTTAATATTCTCTTAAGTGGATTGGAGTTATTGGAGAGTTGATTATAGGTCTTCCACCTCCCTTTCAATTTGAGAACAATCCAACCTAAAATCCCACCGTCTTGACCATCCATATTGCAAGAGATATAATGATTGAGGGTGGTCATTAAGGTATTGGCTTAAAGGAATATTGACCATTGATCACTAAAACTACCATTTTTAAAGTCGTGGCTACATTTTCTTGATGATCAATAGGTTTTTTGTTCTCCCAAAAAATGTGGAAAAATTCCACTTAAAGGATGGTCCAGAATGTCGCTTGAATTGTTTGGATAATGTAGCTCAACTGGACAATTGTCGAGGAAGATCCCAATATAAAATGATGGATGGTGTTTTTAGAATTTCCCAAGACGATGAGGTGTTGCACTTGTTGAGCGCTTGTTAGAAGGACTCCCTGCAGCAAGGCATGGGATTCTGCTTGATTGTTGGATGTCTGGCCTAAGCTCCATGATAATGAAATTTTTGCAGTTCCTCGAGGGCTGAAAAGTACCCCAACTGCTCCTACCACACCACTCTAGTTTATCTTTTAGTTACCCATCCTGGCTCTGTCTCTTTTTGAAGAACCTTTCTTTCTATAGGTGGGCTTGGTTTGCTTGATTTCATCCCCTCTCTAGTTCTCACTTTCATTTTTGAACCTTGAGCATAGCCTTTATAGATTTCAAAGAATTAAGGGAAACCCGACAAGTAATTCACCACCATGTTGAAGCTCTAGATCGACACGAACGTCATATTTTTTCCCTTCAAGGCCAATTAAAGGAAAAGAGACATGTGTTGAGTCCCTTTGAGGAAGTATTCATGGGGATTCTTCTACAACATAAGAATCGTATTGCAACGCTTAAATTGGAATTAAAGGAACATTAACGAATTATTGGTGAACTAGTCCAACAACGAAAGTTTGAAGTTGGCATGGTGGCCCAATCCTTTATTGCAAACTTGACTTATTTTATTGTTCCTGATTGAATCTCTTGATGCAAAGAAGCAACAATCTTAGCAAAAATGCCAACTAGTCCAATAAATCCTCCAAGTTGACAAAATTAGTTTTTTGGTCCTTTTAGTCATCAATATTTACGGTTCTTAAAGTTAGATTATAGTTAGGCAAATATTGCAGAATTTACACTTGTTGTTTTGTTAGAAACATTTTGTATCTAAAGTATTATCAAGGCTACATTCTCAAGCTGCTATATAACCCTCCATGGGTCTGTAAACTGAAGAACATTGTTTATTTTTTATATATCGTCTTGTTGTGATCTTGGCTATTGGCTCCAGTCTTTATTAATACAATATTCCCGAGTTTTTATTAAAAAAATGAAAAACATCGCTATAGGTCAATGATGCTTATTTTATTTCAATTTTTTAAACTACAAATATAAAATATATATTGTTTTAGGACTTTGGATTCATTTTTTAAACTACAAGAATAAAATATATATATATTGTTTTAGGACTTTGGATTCATTCAATGGTGAGCATATCACTTTTATAAGGAAAATGGGGAAGGAGTTCCAAGTTTTTTAGAAAAGAAATTCAAAATAATTTTACTTTTTAACTCCCATATATATACTTCTCAAGTTTATTTAAGATTTTAAGTTTCATTTAAAGTGTATGTGAACATATTGCGAGCAGTCATTGTAAGAGTGTTATTGAGGTTGTTGAATAGAACGTTGTTTATTAGAGATTAGCTAAGGTTTCTTAAGAGAATGTGGCCTTCCATGTTGGCACCATAAAAGTTTGATCGAGTTTGTGGAATAGAGTTTGGCACAATTCTACCACGAGAATGTGATTGCGACGTATTAATTAAAACATAGGTAAAAAATACACGTCAGCGGCAACAAATTGGTCTGTTCAAAATTTAATTTGGTATCAAACATCCTTCGGGGAAAATACATTGCCTTGGTCAAAACCTTATTATTTTTTTCTCATAAAACAAATCATACAAATAGGAAAGGAGGATAAGATCATTAAAAAAATTGTTCAAAACCATATTATTTTTTTCTCATAAAACAAATAAAAATTGGTCAAAACCATATTATTTTTTTCTCATAAAACAAATCATGCAAATAGGAAAGGAGATAAGATAATTAAAAAATTGGGTATAATGAGGATAAAATAATATCTCATAAAACAAATCATACAAATAGGAAAGGAGGATAAGATCATTGAAAAATTGGTCAAAACCATATTATTTTTTTCTCATAAGACAAATCATACAAATAGGAAAGGAGGATAAGATAATTAAAAAATTGGGTATAATGAGGATAAAATAATAAAGAAGGGATTTAAAAACCCTTTCAAATACTTAACCGTTGTTTTAAAAGAAGTTGTATCATGAAATGCATAGATGTTATTTCAAAATTTAATTAATAAAATTATTAAATATTTTAATTAATAAATTTATTTGAATATTCAAAAAGATTTAAAAAAAAACTGAACTAAAATTTGCATGCTTTATTTGAAGTTAAAATCAATTTATGTTAATTTATTTTATTATTATATATGTCCTTACATTAGTAATTAACGGTTTAGCTTTTTTATCTTTTATTTATATTATGGATTTTTTTTTCTTATTGATTTAATATTTTACACATCTCATTTAATATTTTACACATCTCATTGATACTTATATAAAGTGTATCTTGTTTTTCTCAATGTAAAAGAATAATTATAAGTCTAGCACAAAATATTATAAACATAAATTCAATAGTTAAAATGTAACTAAGTTTTGAGGATATAATGGTTTTTTATTACCATGCAAAAAATATTTTCATTTTAAAGTTTGATTTTGAGATAGACATGTTAAATGTTATTAGTCAAATGCCTTGGTTCATGGAAGGTATAGTGCTTTTTCTAAAACTATGGAAACTGTAGGGATTTTTTTTCTCTCTAAAACTATGTCACTATAACTTTAAATTATGACGGTTTGAATTTTGTTTTAGTCGATAATTATTAAAATAATGGCCATTTTTGGTCTATAACCGAATTTGTTTTCAGCTTGGTTAGTGCACTTGTGGCCTGTTATCCCCTTTTTGTGGATAACTAAGGAGATGATGTCTCAAGGCCCTCAAGTTGCAGATATGGAGTGTCGAGAGATTACATGACCAACAGTACCCCTTTGCACAGATGAAAAACCCACTCACCACCACAGATGGTCATAGGTTTACAGATGGCATCCACCACACTAGTTGGCTTCTGGAAGGCAATGGACCTTGTTCCATGAGGTACAAGTCAGGATTATGGTGAGCATCATTTCAATACCTAAGCCATTTGATTATGTTGTATCTTAGATTGCTCTAGATTTCATTATATGTTCTTGGACATTATGCATGTTTCCCTGCTTCACCTTGGTGGTTGACGGTGTGCCCTAGTAAGTTGTTTTCTTTGGGAATGGGTTTGCTACTGGGAAATCCCTTAATTAGCCATCGTACTGTTCCCGACCATACTTACCATTTTCCATCATTATTCCCCTATGTTTCCTTATCTCTTGGGATTTTAGGGTGTATTGACCCAAGAAGGGGTTGTCCCTCATTCTATCGGAAGAAGGGGATAAAGGCCCAGAGGGGTCAGTGTTGGGTAAAAGATAAAAGCCATGTATGAACCTTCTAGATGCTTCACCCAGGGATCACCCAAGAAAGCAATAAAACACGTATCTTTGAATAAAATAGGACCCATAATATAACAAAGAAATGTTTGAAAGGTATATTGAAGGATAGGAGATCTCATCACGAACCGACCTATCATGTCAATGGATATCTAGTGGTATGACATTATCATTATCTGGTCACCAAACCAAGGCAATGACTCTCAGTTGCATGGCTGGGAGAAAGGGGGTCTCATCATGAGCCAACCTTCTCATTTACAATAGGCATTTGTGGGTGACATTGCCACCATTCGGTTGCCACGCCGGGGCAATGACCTTCAACCTCTCCTTGTGCTAAAGAAAATATAAAGAAAGAAAGATAAAAGGCAATTGATGGGCCTGGAAAAAGTGCATTTCGAATGAAGGTACCACTCACCCTCTACAAAGTAACCCATGAATGAGACACTATTACCCTTAGTATGTCATGATCCTTAAGCCCATTGAGCCTTGACCCCATCCACCTCATACACCTTACATGGTCTAGAGAGGGGCCTCTTGGAGGCTCTCCTTGACCTAGAGAAATATCTACCCAATAGGACACCTCGTCAACCCTCCCATACTTAAACTTGACAAGTCACATAGTGTCTTTGAGTTGTTAATTGTTTGATATGGTAATCTTTGATGCACATGCTTAGATGGATTATTTATTGATTGGATCCACTTATCATGATGTTATGACTTGAGATCCTTGGAGAGCGTGTCCATTTGTCTTTGCAGGACCTAGCTGGTGGACATTTATGGGAGAACAAGCCTAGCTTGGGCTTCCATGGGGCTAGAAGCCCACAGGTTGGATTCCAGGGGCCTGCATGCTAGATGAGAGAGAGATGACTTGGATGTCCTTGATGATGACTTAGACGACCTAGCCCACCTATTGCTTACCAAATGATTTTCCCATGAGGGGAAAAACATCTCACTTTTATAAATGACGTCATGATGTTGGGGGCTAGGGCTTGCTGGTGAGGTGCCACTCATTTTCACTAGGACGTTTGAGGAGGAGAAGGGTTTTCACCAAGATAAGATCACCTAAATGCTTGACACATGGCCTTGGGAGGCCCTTCCATGCTTCTCCAACACCAACGACCTCCTCAAAGTGGAAAAACGTCCCCTAAAGGGGTGACATCATCCTAGATTATGGTTTAATTTGTGCAAAAGGTGAAATTTTAAGTGAATTTTTTAATATTATTGTGTTAAGGGGGAAAGATTAAGGTTTTTGACCCCTAATCTTGTGTTTTACTCCTTATTTTGTGGACAAGTCATGTTGGCTAATTTTTGTATAAATAGAGATCATAAGATCTCATTTTAAATCATAACTTTCCTCTCACAAGAGGACTTGGTCTGAAATTTCGGCCTCCTTAGCTATTTTATCTCTTGTGCACTTGTGTATGGCTGATTTTATGAATGGTTGGTGGAAGAAGGCCTAGCACTAGCTTTGGATGATGCATTTCTAGCTCTTGTGGTGTTTTATCTTGGTCTTTCTCTTGATCTTGGTATGGTTTTCTATTATTATGCTATCATTATTTCAAGTTCAAGTGTTTTATGCTAGGATCTAGGTGGGAAGTATAAGGGCATACACCCCCACCATGTCTTTCACCATTGTTATTTGTTTCATCTCATTGATCAAGGGTTTGCTAAGAGAAGTATAAGGACATACACCCTCTTAGCTTAAACCCTAGCTTAGAGAAACTTGTTGGGAAGTAAAAGGGATTACACCCCCAAGGAAGTAGATTCTCTAAGCTCCTTGTGACTCCATTAACCCAATATTAAAGGCACTAGTCATTGATTTTTCGCATTGGAGATATACAATTATTGCATTGGGAAGCGTCAATTTCAGTGTTTTTACTTCTTGCAAAAGTGGATTGTCTTCCTTGTGCCTTGGGCACCTCACAACAACTAGATCATCCTCATATAAGGGATACTTATTTCTGTTGTTACAAATTTTCATCTTCTTCCATTAGGGCTGCAAAAACCCTAACATACTTTCTCAAATAACTCTTTATTCAACCATTTGTTTTGGCTCAAATTTTGCACACTTACTCTACTTGCCCTAGCGCACTTTCTGGCAAATTTTGAGGGGATTCTAGTGGATTATTTTCTTTCTGTAATAAATTGAATTTTACAGCCATAAAGATGATATAATTTGGTGCAGGCAAGTGTTTACAAAAGCCTTATCTTTTATTCTAAGAGTACTAGTTCTTTTACCTTGAGTTTAGCTACTCAATTGCTAGTTTTTCTCTTTCTTTTTCTACTTGATCCTTAGCATTTTTTGAGAAGAATATAGTATATTTTTCTTGTTTATTTATACTGTAATATGTTTCTGCAAATTAGGGACAACAAGATTAACTTGCTGACCCATCTAACATATACTATTGCAAGGTGTGTTTTCTTGTGTCTCGGGCAGGTACAATCATTCGAAAAAGCACTGCACTTGTGGGCCAGCCTTTTCTTGACTTACAAGGCATCTCTCCCTACCATTCATTCCATTTAGACTTGACCTATAGGGGCTCCATTTCCAATTCCTTCCATCTCCGTCTCAATCCCCCTAGAGTCACCGGGATCGCCTCCCTAGAGTGACCTAGTCACCCTTGACGTGCGGGACCTACATCGAGGTGACATTGGGTGTAGGATTCCCATAGTTGTAGCACTTGTTCCTTGGTTGGGTTATGATTTTCCCAACCTACAACTTGTGCAATAACAAGGCCCAATTTTGTTTATTATATAAAATGCATGTGAACATTTCTATACCTATTGTGATCACACCTAACACCATCCATGTGAACCAACTCTTTAACAACATCCATGTGAACCAACTCTTTATAGAAACAAATTATTACATGAGGGGAAAAGTGTTGATATTTGTAGCATCGGATAGGTACTTCCACATTGGTCTAACTATCTATACATGTGGAAGTCATCCAAAGTCTTCTACCTTAGTAATTTACTTTAATAAAGAAATTATTAAAGTAAAGTGCTTTTATAATTAAATTGAGTTTAATATACTGAAATTCTAAGGTCATTAGCATTAGTGAATTAAATGAATCTTAGCCATTGATCTCAAGTGAGGTGAGATATAATCTCAACTGTCAATCACTTTGGAGATCTAGGGTTTTGATTCGGTTAACAACTCTATATTATAAAAGAAAGGCTAGGTAGAAGGGAAAGACACACAACAACAATACATTTGTTGGAGTCAGTGACTCATAGAGAGAGAAAAGAAGGACTTTTTCTCAAGGAGATATTCGTAAGGGTGAAGGACTTTCACCTAGAGATATGATCCGTCCAAAGGAGAAGGAGTCAAGTGGGAAGAAGCGACAATAGGTACATCCATAGGTACGAGCCTTACAAGATCACGGACAACATTGTACGCATCAGACAGAAGGAATGGGTGTGTACATACGCGACTCACAGGAGGCATAGGGCACAGGTATGTGCAGAGCAAGTTCGGTAGGTCACGGGTATGCAGGAATAGGTCAGTCAGGGAATGTATATGCATCGGACAGAGGAACAAGGCACATACATATGCATTGCACATGCATATTAAGGCATGTACAAAGCTGTATAATTGACGGTAGAAGTGTTGGGAAGTAGATCGGGTTGTTAGGAGTTTGTTGTATTTTTGTTTCTATTCTCACTCAAGACATTTCCCAATTTCGGAGCCCCTTGTAAGCTTGGAAATTATTTGAATGAAGAGTTGATTCTGAAGGGGAAAATGTGTTGTGTATGTGTGAAATTTGGTTTCATGTTTGCTTATGTTGTTTTATTTATTTCCATCTAGTATATTTTATTATGTGTTTTGTAATTTATTTTTCACGAAGGAAAAACACAAGGTAATAATTTATTTAGGTGCTAGGAATTGAAAATTGACATGGTATCAGAGCTTGCACTCTAATAAGGAGACAAATTTCAGAATTTTTTTGCAGATCTATAAATTGGCAGGGTTAATTCCATGACAGTTTGTTTAGATCTAGAAATGACATTAGCAAGTCTCAGATTCGAAGACAGATTGGATGGAGCATCCAACTTCCTATTTTGGAAAGTAAGGGTTACCTTGCTTCTGAAGGAAAATGATATTTGGGAGATTAGCATCCAAGCGACCACCCCACCAATAGATGCAACAAAGAAGGAGCTTTATGATAAGAAGGAGATCAAGTCCTAGTAGGTGATCTTGGACACAACAAAAGATCATTTAATTCCTCATTTGTCTAAGAAGTAGAAAACTAGGGAGATATTTGGTGCTCTAGTGAATCTTTTCCAGAGTGATAACATGAACAAGAAGATGATATTGAGAATTAACAAACTCATATCAATGTAGATGTCCATATCTGACAATGTTACCAACTATCTCATAAGGATCACCTAGATTCATGATCAGCTTGCAACAGTTGGGGATGTTAGCACTAAGAGTCACCCTCAGACTGCTAGAGGATAAGCCCAGTACCCATTTGATTTAAATGATTAAAACAAGTTATACTTGGTGGATTAGAAAGAGAAGAGTAAAAGGGAGGGAAATAGACTTCTTGCAAATGCATTCTATTGGGCATGGAGTCATAATATTCTGCAGATCAAAGGAAATCAGGCTGCCTACCAGAAAAAAGGCTTATGCAAGGATGGGTAGAAGAATAGAAGGTGAAAAAAAAGAAGAATATCCACTTAACATAGATCTTTTCCGAAAGATAGATTAAAGAGTGCTTGAACAATAATCAATGATTAACAGGAAATTACCACAAATCCTTTACAACTCATGAATCTATTAACCAAAGGCATCTTTTGATCTTCAAAGTCTGTAAATATTACTCAAGAAAGATGATAAGAAAGAATGGAAACAAGATAAAATCAATCTGGTATCGTAACTTTCATGAATCTCTAATGGAAGAAATGCCTACAGCATATTCCCTCGAGCTTACAAATACACAGATAAATTTCCCCTGCAACTCTCTCAAGCTCTCTCTTGGATCATGAAATCGCCATTTCTTCAAGAGATCCCTCCTTCATTAAATATAAAATAGCATCCAAAATCCATAGGAGGTCGCAACCTATCTCTTTCATTGGATTCTAGGCCTTGGAGATAGGTGGCAACAATCAAAGAGACAAAAATCCAACAAACTGCTAAATTTTAGGAAGTTGTTGGAAGTCATTAATAAATTTGTTTCCAACTCACTGCATGAGGTTTTAATGGATATAAATATTAAGTGAATGTGTCCTTTAAAATCTAAATGATCTTTGAGAAGTCATTCGAACCCTCCTTGAAAGGTGGAAACCTCCAAACAAGGCGAATATCCAATAATTGTCTGAGTTTGCAACGCACTGGTCTTTTAATTTTATCTTTCAAATTTCAAAATGGGTCAAGCTTATTTTTGTCATCAGGTCAATTCCATAATCATGCTCCTCCACAAAACATTTCAGAAGAACCTGCATCACCATTTTGGATTTATGATAAAATCTTTAGAATAAGCTACTACAGGAAATGAGTTTGTAGTGCACTGGTGTTTTAATTTTATCTTTCAAATTCCAAAATGGGTCAGGATTATTTTTGGTCATCAGGTCAATGCCATAATCATGGTCCTCCAAAAAACATTCTAGAAGAACCCACATCACCATTTGGTATTTATGATAAAATATTTAGAAGAAGTTGTTACAGGAAATGAGTTTGCAACACCTAACAGCGGCGCTACGAACTTTACTATAAGTGTTGTTTTGTGCCAAATCAACTCAACTGATTCCAAAACCATGCAAGAAGCCTTGAAAACCTATGATAAACATGTTACAACTTCTGAGTAATGAAAATAACCTGCATAAACATCATATTCATAGCAGCATAGGACACAACATTCCTTAGATTTACAATCCTACATATATAAGATATCATAACAAAAATGATTGAAAATTGCATACATAATTCTTTATCCTCTTCTTCTCCTAGTGGCTTCCTGGGCTAGCATGTCCAGATTCCTTTTTTCTACAACTCTTTGAAGGGATGCAAATCTACTTTTAATTTCCTTTTTCAACCTGCCAATTCCATTTTTTTGCATCCATAAGCTGCCACGTGAGTCTTTTGAAAGTAGGGTATGATACAAGGGACAAAAATTCAATTTGAGTGAAGCTTCAGACAAGAAAAAAGAGACAACTCTTGTAAAAAGAGGTGTTGCAGCACCGACATCCAGTTCGTAGTGCCAGTCTGCAACGCAGTTGAACTAGGCTTTATGAAGGACTGACAAGATTTTTCACGTCTAAGAGGGAACATATAAAACATGGTTAAAACCTGGTCCTTGGATAAATTTAAAAATTGGAAAGGGTTTGGTCAATCAAAACAGAGGGTTCACAGTGCCAGTCTACAACGCGCAATTTGTGGTACAAGGTTAATACAGACACTTCGCAACATAGAATTATCAGTGGGAAATATAACTTGTTTGCAAAAGGGAACTGTAGGATGACCCTGATATAACAATATTGACCAATGAGTAGGGTTTATAACACCAAAACAATGGGTTTGAGAATTAGTAGTGCATGAACATTAACAGTTTGTAGCGCCAATAATACATAATAGATTTATATCCTTACTCAACCTTTTAAACAACATGTAAATCGTCAAGGGGTACTTGGTATGTTTTGAATTTATCCTAGTGTGTTGTGAACCTGAGTTGGACTTAGAGGGAGGCATCCAATGTGCTAACATCTGGCTCCACAGGGGATGGAGACCTCTCTGTGAGGCTCCAAGAACCTCTACAATTCCAGTGCCTTATCTGACTTTTGAATATATTCTAATTTCAACAATTGTTCATCATTCTGCAAGTTAAAGCATCTTACAAAGACTAGTTGCTATTACATTGGGTATGGAGTCTTATTCCAAAAATGAAAACAAACCAAATTCTCGTGCACCGAGATTATTTACGTACATTTATACAACTAATCAATAAATTATTGTGATCAAGTGTATACAAATTTCCATCTTAGCCATGCAAGGAATTAGTTAACTAATTGAACCTGACTTCCATCTTTAAGAACAAATGAAATGATAAGAATGGAAAAATATAGGAGCAAACACGCTTGAAGATCATATTTAAAACTCCTAAATTTTGTCTTTAAAAAGTTGAATACGAAAGGCTTTCTACTCCATTTCAAATCCATGTAAATAACCACTGGATCTTGGAAAAAGAAATTAGGTTCTTTCCATTCAAGAAAGCAATACTCTATTGTTGATTGAGGAATATCAATAAAATCTCCACCAATTTCTAAAGATTGTTGATCCACGTCTTCTAGGAAAAAGGGTAATAATGGTTGATTTTGTAAGCTCCCTTCATTCTTATTTTCTACAACTGACATTAGTCCAACTGCCAACATGACCCCCTTTACTACCTTCCCCTAAATATGATGCATGATTCTCATAAATAGGTTTATTGTTGATGCTTTCATCATGCACTGATATAAAAATTTCCTCCTTATTAGAACCATGATTATTCAAGAATGAATCTGAGTTTTGACTGCTATTATGAAGCTCTATAGCTAATTCTGAAACAATTTTTTCTTCATAATCTATTTGGTATCCTTCCTCTATATTTGAAACAACAGCTTCATGAGGGGCAAAATCTAATGCATCTACAACCATGTAATCATCAATACTATGACCAACTACATCTTGAAAACCTTCTTCTTGGGAAGAAAAAGTAGGAGTTCCATGTATGAATGATTTCTTATCCACATCTTCATTAGTATAATCTCTTCCATCCTCACTACTAGAGAAATTTATATGTTGGATATCTGAATGAAATTCCTCAAAGCACTATTCAAAAATAATTTCTTTATAAAAATACCTTTTACAATGCTCATTGAATGCAACATGGAAATATCTTAAGGAAAATATGTTGGAATCCGGAAGAGAAAAGTACCATTCTCATGCATCACCTTTTAAAGAATACATGAAAATTTTCATCAACACATCCTCATGATGTATGTCTATCTGATCCATGCATTGATAAAATGTAATGAGATGTTGAGCAGGACTTCCCCCCTTGTCTTCTTTGAAAGTAGGAAGGTAATCCATCCATTCTTACGATGGAGGCACTATATTTGGAAAACCAGGTACAACTGAAAAATTGAGAGGTGTAAACCTTCGTGCCAAGATAGCCTACATGGCCTTTGTCATCCTAAATTAGTTAAGTCACCAACAGATCCTTTCTTCATGGAGTGGAGTTTCTAGGTGAATGATGCAGTATGAATATGTCCAAATTCATTTCACCATCCAAAGCTGGATCTAATTAGTGTCGTTCTCCTAGGGAAGATCTTCAACTTCGTCCCCGGAAATGGTTCCAAAAATGTTAGCACTGAGAGTCACCCTCAAACTGCTAGAGGATAAGCCCAGTACCCATTTGATTTAAATGATTAAAACAAGTTATACTTGGTGGATCAGCAAGAGACGAGTAAAATGGAGGGAAACAGACTGCTTGCAAATGCATTCTATTGGGCATGGAGTCATAACATTCTGCAGATCAAAGGAAATCAAGCTGTCTACCAGAAAAAATGCTTAAGCAAGGATGGGTAGAAGAATAGAAGGTGAACAAAAATAAGAATATCCACTTAACATATATCATTTTTGAAATATATATTAAAGAGTGTTTGAACAATAATCAATGATTTACAGGCAATTACACAAATCCTTTGCAGCTCATGAATCATTTAACCAAAGGCATCTTTTGATATTCAAAGTATATAAATATTACTCAAGCAAGATGATAAGAAAGAATGGAAACAAGAGAAAAACATTATGGTATCACAACTTTCATGAATCTCTAATGGCATAAATTCCTACAACACATGCCCTCAGGCTTACAAATACACAGATAAACTACTCCTGCAGCTCTCTCAAGCTCTCTCTTGGATCATGGAATCCCCATTTCTCCAAGATATCCATCCTTCATTAAATATAAAATAGAATCCAAAATCCTTATGAGGTCACATCCCATCTCTTTCATTGGATCCTGAGCCTTGGGGATAGGTGGAAATAGTGAAAGAGACAAAAATCCAACAAACTGCTAAATTTTAGGAAGTTGTTGAAATTCATTAATAAATTTGTTGCCAACTCACTGCATGAGGTTTCAATGGAGCTAAATCTTAGGTGTAGGTGTCCTTTAGCATCTAACTAATCTTTGATAAGTCATTCGAACCCTCCTTGATAGGTGGAAACCTCCAAACAAGGAGAATATCCAATCATTGTTTGAGTTTGCAGCTCCAGTTTGAAACACATTGGTGTTTTAATTTTATCTTTCAAATGTCGAAATGGGTTAGGCTTACTTTTTGTCTTCATGTCAATGCCATAATCATGCTCCTCCAAAAACAATTTCAGAAGAACCCACATCACCATTTTGGATTTATGATAAACTATTTAGAAGAAGCTTCTACAGGAAATGAGTTTGCAGCGCACTGTTTTTTTAATTTTATTTTTCAAATGAAAAAATAGGTCAGGATTATTTTTGGTCATTAGGTCAATGCCACAATCATGCTCCTACACAAAACATTTTAGAAGAACCCACATCACCATTTGGGATTTATGATAAAATCTTTAGAAGAAGTTGCTACAGGAAATGAGTTTGCAACGCCCGACAGCGGCGCTGTGAACTTTACTGTAGGTGTTGTTTTGTGCCAAATAAAATCAAATGGTTCCAAAGCCACGCAAGAAGCCTTGAAAACCTTTGATAAACCTACTACAACTTTTGAGTAATGAAAATAACCTGCATAAACATTATATTCATAGCAGCATAGGAAACAACATTCCTTATATTTACAAGCCTACATATATAACATTTCATAACAAAATTGATTGAAAGTTGTAGACATAATGCTTTATCCTCTTCTTCTCCTAGTGGCTTCCTTGGCGAACATGTCTAGATTCCTTTTTTCTACAACTCTCTGAAGGGCTGCAACTCTGCTTTTAATTTCCTTTTTCAACTTGTTAATTCCATTTTTTTGCATCCTTAAGTTGCCTCCTGAGTCTTTTGAAAGTAAGGTATGATAAGAGGGATAACAATTCAATATAAGTGAAGCTACAGATAGGAAAAAAGAGACAACTATGTGTAAACATAGGGTTTGCAGTGCCAACATCTGGTTCATAGCGCCAACAGCCAGTTCGCAGCACCGGTCTGCAGTGCAATTGAACTAGGATTTATATAGGACTGACAATATTTTTCATGTCTGAGAGGGAACGTATAAAAACTGGTTAAAACCTGGGCCTTAGATGGATTTCAAAATTGCCAAGAGTTTGGTCAATCAAAACAAAGGATTTGCAGTGCTAGTATACAATGAATAATTTGTGGTACATGGTTAATACAAATAGTTTACATTGTAGAATTATCAGTGGGAAATACAACTTGTTTGCAAAAGGGAACTGTAGGATGACCCTGATATAAAAATCTTGACCAATGAGCAGGGTTTAGAACACTAGAATAGTGGGTTTGAGAGTTATCAACGCATGAACATTAATAGTTTGCAGTGCCAACTATACATAACAACTTTATGTCCTTACTCAACCTTTTAAGAAGCATGTAAATCGTCAAGGGGTACTTGGTATGTTTTGAATTTAGGATAGTGTTTTTTGAACCTGAGATAGACTTAGAGGGAGGCATCCAATGTGCTAACAGGGGAGATAGTGACCGATACATAGCTAGTTGATATTGAAATGAATGGTTTCTCAAATCCTTGGGAATCATTTGTCAAGGGTATATGTGCTTGGTAGAAGCTTCCCTCATTTGAGAAGTTTTGGGATGATTTCATCTAGGAAGAGACACAGGGAATCTCGTCACTTTAGAGGTGTTCTCGTCACTTTAGAGGTGAAGTGATTACCTCAAGCAGGGAATCTTGCTGACCCTAGGTGGGGAATGAGATGCAAAGTGTGATGTATGAATTAATTCCCCTATAGGTCAAGTTTATATGTGTGGATAAGGGCTTGAGTAAGGTCTTGGTGGTAGTCGAGGGTTGCCATGAAGTAGTAGACCTTGCAAATGTTGATTGTACCTTCCCAAGACAACTTGAGAACAACAATACAAACCCAAGTATATGATGGAAAAGAAAGTTAAGATTAATGCCCCTAATTGTATAAGTTAGTAACAATATATATCAACAATGAAATGGCACAATTGGTTGATAAAACAAGTGCTAGAAATCAAGTAAATGATGCAAGAGATAAACTAGTAAAACATTAGTGAAACTCAAGATTAAAGGAGCAAGATACTAGCAAAAAACGTAAGGTTGTAGTAAACACTTTCTGTAGAGATAATAATCAGCCTTATGGATGTAACAAACAAGTTATTACAGTAAGAGATTCAACCATTAAAACTTGCCAAAAATATACCAAAATGTGTGCTATGTTCACTAGATTATGTGGGAAAAATCTTAGCAAATTTCAACAGTTGAATTGAGAATTATTAGAGAATGTTTGATTATGGTTTCTACAACCCTAATGGCTGAAGATGAAATTTATTACAACAGCAAGAAATACCCCTTTATAGGGTACACCCTAGTGGCTAAGAGGTGAGATAGGCACAAGGAACAAAACCCAAATTGCAGAAAATTGAAATGACAAAAATCATGTTTCCCAATGCACTATTTTATTTCTCCAATGCAAAATATTCATATTAGTGCCTTTAAAATTGGGTGAATGGAGTCTTAGAATAATGATTTATATCAACAAATACCCTAGGGGTGTAATACCTTTTACTTCCTAGTGTATGCCAATCAAACTTAGCGTAAATCTAAGAGGGTATACACACTTTTATTCCCCCTAGCAACCCTTTAAAAATAACTTGTAAACTTTAGAAAATTAGACGAAGCTTAATGGAGGGTGTATCCAACATACTCTTCCTAGGGTTTCAAACAACCACAACCAAGAAAGAGGAAGAAAATTTTCCTTACCAATTCCAAGAGAGAGAGAGAGATCAAACCCTAGTTTCACCAAGCAATATCACCATTCAAGATCAAGAGAACAAGCATCCAAGAGGTGTGCATCACTCCTCCTCATCCATTCACCAAAAGATAGCACCATAAAACATTTTCACAAGATATAAACACCATAATACCCAAGAATAGAGAAAATTTCAGCCAAGTACTTCTCACAATGGGAGAGTTATGTTATGTAAAGAGATTCACATGATCTATATTTATACAAAATATCTAAAACATAGTTTGTCCACTTAATTTTAGGGTAAAACACAATATAGGGTTCAACAAACCTAATCTTTCCCCTTTACACAAATAATATTAAGTAATTCATTTAAATTTCACTTTTGCATATTAGAAACCCTAAAAACAAGCCCTTATAGGGCAACGTTTTGGCATATTTGACAAATAGTTGAGGTTGGGGATGGAATGTTTGGCCTCAAAAGGAATTCTCCTCATGTTCTATGCTCCCTCCATTCCTCCTCTAATCAAATCATGTCAAGTTTTAATGAGAAACTCCATCACCATCAAACCCTAGCCCCTCTATGACGGCAAGCCTCAAGAATGTGATGGTTTTCCCCCTTCAAGAAAAACATTTAGGTGGTAGAGGATACGTTAGATCCTCCAAGATTCCATGTAATCCTCCAAAGGTGTGTGTCTGTGATCTAGTGTGAGGGCCCTAGGCATCCAATATGTGGGCTTCTTTCCCCATGGAAGCCCAAGCTAGGCTTTTTTTCCCAAAACTGGCACTAGGTAGGGTCCTGCAAAACAAAGGGTATGCCCTCCAAAGATCTCAAGTCAAAGATATCATGAAAAGTGTAAACCACATATAACAAGCAAGGTACCTAAACATGTGCATAAAAACTACCTCATCAAATTAAAAAAAATCTCTAATACCTTATACAATTGACCAAGTTTAGGTATGGGAGGGGTGTCATAAAAGTCCTATTGGGTAGACCATAACCCTCAAGTAGGGGATTCTCCCAAGGGTGCCCCTTCGAGGTTGTGCAGTGTATGATGAGGTGGATAAGGGCTTATACTTCATAGGTCAATGATTTTCATGACATACAAGGGCTCATATTGTCTCATTTATGGGTGCCTTTATATGGCGTGTGTTGCACCTTCTTCCTCACTGCAAGATTTTTCCAAGCCCGTTTACTGCCATTTATTAATCAATCAATAATCCAAATACATGTGCACTCCAAATAGTGAATTGATTAGCTTGGGGAGCAGTAACACAGTGTCACTTGAACAAATAGGTCCACAAAGTTCCATAGGGGTAACCATGTAAAGAGTTTTAATGCACTTGTGTTAGTCTTATATTCAAGTGGGATATTTATTGTGTGTTTGATATTGTGTAGGTATTCAATTCTTTTAAGAGAAGCAGTTCATCATTCTCAAGACCTGACTGGGAGAGCATCTAGAAGGTTTATTTTAGGCTCTTATATTTTTCCAGCAACCATCCCCCTCTGCCTTTAGCCCATGAAATAAGGTACATGCCCTTCTTGGGTCACTAAAGTCAAAGGGCCTAGAAGAGGGAAATATGATGGGAATGTGATGAGAGGAAAGTGGTAAGTATGGTCTAGAATGGTACAACAACTCCTTAAGGGCCCCTAGTCACAAACCTTCCCCAAAGTTTAGCCACTTACTAGGAAATATTTGACACTCACCAAGGTGAAACAGGGTCAAAAACATAATGTCCAAGTAGGTGTTCTATAATCAAAATCAACTTAAATACAACATGTTTAAATGCCTCAAATATTGGGGTGATTACCTGCCACAATACCTGACTTGTACCGCATGGAGAAAGACCCATATTCCTTCAAAAATCTAGTTGGTGTGGTGGATGCGCTAACAATGGATCAAAATGTGATGATAGAGCAGGCTTTTGTATGCACAAGTGGACACTACTAGCCATGTGGTCTCCCGACACTCCATATCTACAACCTGAGGGCCTCGAGACATCATCTCCTTAGTTATCCCACAAAATGGGGATAACAGACCCAACAAGTAAGATACAATAACTCAGTAGCTAGATTCATCCCAGGTAAGGAGTATAGGCCACCAACAGTCCAGAAATGGATCATAAATGAGGAAAATTAGCCAAATAATTTCCCATCTCATCCAGCATAAGAACTACCCCACTATCCACCATAAATTAGCCCACAAAGTAATAAACTTTCCCATAATGGAAATAAATTGATCAGCAAGAGAAATGTCAGTCCCGGGGCATACAAATCGACCCCAACATCTCTAATATTTTCCCAACAAAGGCACACGACCTTCCTGAAGGAAGAAACTCATCCCACACAAAGAATAGTGTTTCCTCTCACTAATATTTGTGCCCAACTACAAGGTAATATTCCTAGAGTGAAGATATTTGACCCCCACAAGGATTAACTCGACCTCCCTACTCAAAAATCACAGCCTGTAGTCTTATGTTGATTTTCCTTCCATCCATCTTGGCCTATTCAATGGGATTTGACCCACGCAAAACTAAAACTCCACCACCAAACCAAATAACTCAACTATAATGAAAGAAACTCAACCACTAACAATAAATATCAACTACAAATGAAGCATAGTAAGACAATATAGATGATCTCTTCTCAATGACTAGCTAGGGTGGATAGTTTCACCACCGAAACCATTCTTCCAAATCTCTCTAGTCTTTTTTACCCAAATAGCCAAATCCACAAGGCTCTCTCAATTCGTTTTAAAAAATAACATATGCATAATGAGAGAGGGAACCCCTCTTTCTCCTTTTATTCTTGTGTTGACCCTTGCTCGATCCTTTTACCCTTTTTAATAAGTTAAAATGACTTTATTAATTCAATAGTAACTTAGGTGCCTTTAAAAATTTTAATTATTCAATGTCACTTTAGATAAGTTACTTTTATTCTCCCTAGACATTAAATAATTAATTAATTCCATTTTTCCACTAACTATAGCCTATGGGATTCACTTAGGATATTTCATTAATCTCTTGGAGAGATCATTTGGAAAGGGACATTACAATTGGGGTTAGAGAGGGAAATCTATATAGGTTATAGGGTAATCATGTTCACGCCTTGGTACATGGAACTAACAACCTATATGAGTTATGGCATAGGAGGATGAGAGACTTACACTATAGGGCATTGTCGTTTCTGAGGGAATTTGTCACTGGTCTTCTATATTTCATTGTTGAGTAGCAGGGCATGTGCAGAGGATGTGCACTTGGAAAGAATTCCAAGGTTGCTTTTCCAAGCAACAAGAGTAGGTCCAAGGGGATCTTGGATCTTATACATTTATATGTCTGTGGAGTGATTTCAGTAGCATCAGTACTTGAAGCATCATACTATGTGACATTCATTGATGATTTTTCCAGGAAAACATGGATCTTATTTATGAATACCAAGGATGAGGTCTTTAGTCGGTTCTAGGAGTTCAAGGCCTAGGTGGAGAACCAGATAAGAAAGAGGATCAAATTCTTGAGGTCAGAGAATGTTGGTGAGTACACTTCCAATGATTTCAAGGATTTGTAAGAGGTATGGATCAAGAGGGAGTTGACAGTCTCATACAACCCTCAACAGAATGGGGTTGCAAAGAGAAATAATTGGTCCATATTCAATTCTTCCAGGGCTATGATACATGACCAGGATCTTCCTATGTTCCTTTGGGAAAAAGCATGTAACACAATAGTATGTTTGCAAAACAAGAGTCCTCACAGGATATTGGGGGACGAGACTCTAAGGAAGAATTCACAGGAGTGAATCCAAAGATAGGACACTTGAGGATATTTGGTTTTCTAGTATACATCCATGTGCTAGTGGAGAAGAGGACAAATATGGATCCCTCGATACATAAGGGTATATTTTTGGGATACAATGAGACCTTAAAAGCTTATAGGATCATCATACCAAGGCAGAGAAAGACAGTTGTGAGTAGAGATGTTAAGTTCGATGAGAACTTGGCATATAGGAAGTCTCAGGAGCTGTTGAGCCCCGATTTTTCCTTAATTATGATGACCATTTATGTTCCCTATTGAACCATTTACCTTTCATTCTCTTTCTTTTATTTTTCACATTACCGAATATCATCCATTTTTCATTATAAGAGCTTAAAGATGCAAGTGGTTATTGAAATCCATGATTTTTCATCTTATGATGATTACTTAGAGTAGATTTTGCATTTTCCTAATTACTTTTGATGGTCTAGCTATGTTATTAACGTTTTGTAGGAAATCCAATAGCAGACCGCCACCTACAGTAAATCTGGTAACAGAATGTGGCACGATAATTCTGGTAGCAGAGGAAATTCGGTAGCACTTCCACATTCGAGGTAGTTTCTCCTCCTCAGGGGAAACTCAAAGACATGGGTTTTGTTAGGGGCATCACCGTTGAGCTTCTATGTTTCTCTAACAAACTGCACATGCCTCTTACAAAGAAATGATATCTAGAAAAGCTTACATCCAACTCACTATGTTCTGCCAACAACCAACCTGATTTTGTGGAATCGATGCCCAAGATGGATTCCCACATTTTCCCTAATGATTTTCCAGATAGAAATACACTCTCTCTTCAACATTGAGCCAACAAACTGAAGCTCCGCCTGTCTTAAATCAGCATACCATTAAATGGCTTGATCCTCTTGTTGGGAGAGTGATCTTTTGGTTGTGAGCATTTATATTTTCCATTTAACATGTGTAATTATAAATAATAAATCCACCATCATTCTAAATCATCGTTGGTTTGATTGGAAATTTATTATTCTAGTTCTAATTTGCATTGTTCTAAGACTATTAGAAATTCCTTGTAATCATATGTTCGAATGGTGAATTAAAAGATGATTTTGCTGCAAGTCTTATTTAGTGCACTGTATTTTATCTATAGAGTGTGCTAGAGGAGGAAGGGCCCCCTCTCTCCGTCATACCCTGTACATTTATTTTATTTCTATGGTTAGAATTCATATAATTTGTGTTTTATATATTTGTTTGAATAATTAGATTTATTGTTAATTCAATTCACATCTTCAGAATTCGCCATTTTAATTATGTTCTTGCTTATGTTTATTTGCACAATTAGTTTATCTTTGTTTTCATTTACGATTTGTTTATGCTTTTAGTTGAGAGTGTGAAGAGCAGGTGTGCACCAAATTCCACCAAATTCCAACAATATGTGTGTGTGTGTGTGTGTGTGTGTGTGTGTTTATTACCCTCTACGATCTTGGTGTTGTCAACACAAGAATACTAAGGAAACTCGAAAGTCGTGGGACTTGAACCCACACCAACCAAATTCATTGAACTCAGTTCATATCACAATTTCATTTCTTTTATGTTTGATAATGCTACAGGAATTGATGAAGTAAATGAACATCCTAACTAAACCACTTGACATCTGAGTAAAAGGTTGTAAATGATTGATTAAAATAACATAGCACACTCATATTCTTAATTTCAATTTTTGGAAACAAGTTGTCAAACAGGGTTTCAATAGCTTAAGGTTTTATTACCTAGTCTGCATATATTTTGCAAACACCTCATAAGCTTATGAGAATATGGATTGATAATTAATGTATATCAATTTAAGTGATTAAATTGACCCACCATTTTGGCTCGATTTTCAGAGAGGTGTTAAGGAATACGATTTTAATTTTCATTTGAATTTCCTTTCTATATCTTTCTTATTCTTTCGGGGGGGTTCGCACAAGATCTATTTTTTTGGTACTAACATTGCAGAGGTCACAAGGTAGTGATGGTAAGATGAGAGGTAAGAACCTGAAAATCCACTATTGTGGGGTACATTGTCTTATCACCTATGAACCATGCTAGTACCATATGAATAGATAGGGGGAATTAGCATATATTTCTCAAAGGTACAGGTAGAGAATCTTTAGTTCCACTAGTATATTCATCTAGTAGTGTTGTGATAAACCCCCCACACACAAACCTATTTTCGGGGAAATATACAAGAGTGAGGCTCACAGGAAGAAGATCAGTGGCTCCACCAAAACATAAAGAAAAATTATTCATGGATAACCCTGAAGCACAAGGATCTACACCAGGTGAAACTTCAGAATTCATTTGTGAAGATCCTACAACTCAAGAAACTATAATTGGGAAAACCAACAAGTATCCAAACGAAGAAGAAATCAATCCAATTCAGGAGCCATAATCTCCATTGAAAACATAGTACAGCCTATTCCAAGTTTCAGGTAAAAACATGGTAGAAGGAGAAGGATAAGTCCACCTAAACACAAATGATAAAGGTAATGTAGAAGGAGAGGTGACCTTTGGGTTCCCCATAGTGGACCCTAAATAAAATGTACATATTAAAAACATTCCTCCATCCATGCTTCTCCACTACCATGGTATGTTGACCAAAGAGCATGATGCATTTATTTTCAAATTTGATATTTTATGTAGAATTTATGATTATTGTAATGATGCTCATAAATTAAAATTATTCTCTGCCACCCTCAAGGACTCATCCTCGCACTGTTTTATGGGGATGGGAGGGAATACCATTAGAACTTGGGATGAGATGAGAATTGATTTTCTTAGAAAATACCAAGAGTAATGTAAGGCTAGGGACCTGTTATCCCCCATTCCTATGGATAACTAAGGAGATGATGTCTTGAGGCCCTCATGTTGCAGACATGGAGTATTAAGAGGAAGAAGAGCGAGAAGGGGCCCCTATCATACCACACATCACCATCTGATTGATGGCATCACAATCCACCACACCTAGTTTGGCTCACATAGAACAATAGATCTTGCTTCATGAGGTAACAAGTTTGGTGTCGTGGTAGTGTCATTTTAATATATGAATCATTTGAACATGTTGCAAAGGATCATTTCTTGATTTTGAAAACATTTTCTTGGTAATTATGCCTTTTGCCTCATTTCACCTTGGTGGTTGACATGTCATCCTAGCAAGTGGGTCACCCTCGGGGATAGGGTTTCTACTAGGGATTCAAGGGTCATCGTACCACTCCCATCCATACTTATCATTTTCCACACAAATTTCCCTCCATTTCCTCATCTTTATGGTTCTTAGGCTTATTGACCCAAGAAGGGCATGTACCTCATTTCAAGGGAAGAAGGGGCCACTAGGCTCGGAGGTGCCCTGGCAAAAACATCATGCAACAAAAGATTACCCTGGGATCTCGAGAGAAATTAAATTCCTCTCAAAAAATGAGGGGCCCATAAAATAAATAACTAATTAATCAATAATGCTTTCCAAGGTAGAGTGTATGTGGGCTATGCATTTCCGTTTTAGTCCCCCTTATTGTCCTCAAATTACAAAAGCATGAAAACCAAGGTAGAGCGTATGTGGGATATGCATTTCCTTTTTAGTGCCCCTTATTGTCTACAACTTGGAAACAAATGAAAAATAAATGGATAATAAATGGCTTGGAAAAATATGCTTTAAAAACGAAAAGAGGAAAAGGATGTGGCCAACCCTCAACAAAGGCGCCCATAAATGAGACAATATGATCCCTTGTATGTCAAGAAACCCCATGCCCAAAATTTACATCCCCGTCCACCTCATACTCTTTTGCATGACTTAGAGAAGGTATTTCTGGAAAGCACTCCTTGACTTGGGGAATGATCTACCAAATAGGGAACCATGACAACCCTCCCATACTTAAATTTGGCAAGTTGTATAAGGTCTTTGAGCATTTGTTTATTTTGAAAAGGGGGGATTTGATTCACATGTTTGGTTGGTTATTTTATAATATATGGCTTACTTGGAATGATACGTGTGACTTGTGGACCATTGCAGGGCGAATCTGTTTGTCTTTGCAGGGCCTTGATAGGTGGAAGTCTTTTCATGAAGGCACAAGGCCACTTGGACCTTCATTTAGGGCATGAATCCCACATATTGGATTATGTGCCCCCTCTCTTTGGACACATGGGAGAGGGAAAGTTTCCTTTGGAGACACTTAGATACCATGAGTAGATCACACTCCAACCTCTTGCACCCAAATGTTGGCCCTTGGAGTCCTAAAACATCACACTTGATGCTCTAGACTTCACATGGTCTAGGGTTTTTGATGGGTCTCTCATCGTTGATGGTGATGTGGATTGGTATGATGGACAGAGAGACACTTGGCATGTGCTAGATCTCTTGGTGGCATGATTTATGGCCTTTGGAGGCCTCGTGTTCTTCATCAAAGGTTTAACGTCTCTCCTAAAGGGTCTTACATCACGCTTTAGGGCATGATGTCACCCTAAAAAGGGGATTTTCTTTTCTTAATTTTGAATTTTAAGTTGTAAAAAGACAAATAGGGAGGTCAACCTATCTAATTTGATGTTGACTTTTCAAAAAGTGGAAAAAAGGGTTTTAGGTGACCTCATCTAAATAGATTCCACCACTTTGTCATTTTATGATAACTCACTTGAGAATTGCATACTTGATGGCTGAAATTTTCGTCCTACTTGGGAATTTTTCTCTATATCTCTCTCTTGAATGTCTTGTGGATCCTACAAGTTTTCTATTGGAGGAAGAACTACGGGGCTATCTCTTTTTGCTTTTTTATTTTGCAATTTGATGGAATATTCTTGGTAAAGAAGGATTATTTTCATGCTATCTCTTGAAATTGGTAAGGAATTTCTGCCTATGGTTGTTGTTTCTTCTTGTTTCAAGGTAAAAATTTTCTAACCCCTTGGAGAATTATAAGGGAATACACCCTCCACCAAGATCTATCATTTTTTCATTGAATAAGATATTTTTGCAAAGGTTGCTAGGAGGAGTAAAAGGGCTTACACCCTCCTATATTTACCTTGCTAGTTTGTTTTTTCTATAGGGAGTAAAAGGGCTTACACCCCTAGAGAAGTAACAAAACTAGCTCTTACACAAGAGACGCCATTAACCCAATTGATAAAGGAACTAATATACTTGCATTGGAGATATAAAATTGTTGCATTGGTATGTGTGAATTTTAGAGATATTGCAATTGTTCAAGTTGGAATCAATTCTTCATGATTTAGGATTCATTGTGCCCTAAGGGCATCTAGTTTAGCCAAGTAATTTTGTTTGTTGTTACAAATTAATGCTACATCCATTAGGGTTGCTGAAAAATCACTTTTTCATTATCTATTTCTCTCTAGTCTACCGTTAAAATTTACATGTGAACCTAGAGTATTGTTCTACTAGTTATTGGCTATCATTTTGATGGTTTACTTGTTAATTTATGTGGCTAGATATTTCTTATGTATCAATTGTTTGCTACATCCACTTGGATGTCATAATAACTTGTTGATAACACATAACAAAACATCCCTTAATTCCACCAAAGACTTTCTTTAAACATTGGAAGTTTGACTACTCATTGCTAGCTTTATTTCTCTATATATATATTTCTACAATTTGGAACAACAAGGATTCTTGCTTAATTCCATTTGGTTTAAGGATTGTATATCTATCATTTATCATGTTCTGGGTAGGGCTAACATTGTTTTGTAGGGACAAAACACTTGGCCACCATTCTCCATATACAAGACTCATTCTAGAGCTTTAATATTTCTCCAATATTTACCTATAGGGGTGTCTACCGATCATTCTCACACTTTCCATCTCAATCCCCCTAGGGTCACCGGGATTCCCCCCTTGTGGTGATTTCATCATCACTAAAGTGAGGAGAGTGTCTATATAAGGTGGCAGTGAGTAGGTACTCCCATAGTTGTCACTCATCCATGGATTAGGTTGGGCTTTTCCCAAACTATAGATTGTGCAATAACAAGACCTAAGGGAAGAAATTTTTAGGATGAAACAAAAGGAATATGAGATATTGGAGGATTGCTTAGAAATATTCTTGTATAATATTCAGATATCCAAACAAAACAAATTGAATTCCAAGACTGTTAGGACCATTTTCTTAAGAGGTATTTCAAATGAATCAATGAATGTACTTAATTTGATGGGGTATGGGGATATTTCTCAATTATCTTTTGAAAAAATATATGAGATGTTTAGGAAGTATTTGTGAAGCCAAGAAAGATCTAGTAAGAGACCTCGTGACTCTTTTCCAAAAATTTATAAATCTACATCAAGTAGTGGTGTAACTATGGAAAAATTGGGCAATTTATTGGAAAATGACAAGACTAACATTCTTGTTACCCTCAGTTTGTAGATTGATACCTTGAGTGTCAAGAAGAAATAAGAAGAACAAAATGCATCATTATATATATTTTTCCCTTGGTGTAGGAAAAAAAACTCGTTTAAAGAGAGCCCCTTAAATACCATTGATATGTGTGTTATTTGTACATGTGAACACTCGATAGAACATTGTCCTTCTTTACCTGGATTAAAGTCAATATACCAATGAGGAAGCAAGACAATGGAACAAATATGTGCATTGGCATCAAAGAGGTCATGAAATCCTTATCCACCAGGTATGTCATCTCTATTGGAAATTGTGTTTTCATTGATGTCAAAGCATATAATTGATATCACAGGTAGGGGGAGATTGGTTTTTGTCAATGACAGGGAGAAGAGTAGATCAAGGAAGCATATGAACTTCTACATCCAAAGAGAAAGTATCCATACTGCAAATCAAGACAGACAAAGGAAGTTGAGAATGTTCCTGTGTGTTATTAAGTCTTTGCACGCATGGCTCTATGTATACCTTGAATCAAGAATGAGAACAATGAATTAACTATGGACAAAAATAGTAGGCATGGTGAGAAATAATGAATGAAGGTTGGATAAAATGACCTTGTGTTGAACAAAAAATGGTCATCTATATTTTCCCTCTCCCGGAATAATAAAAAAATGATATTAAAAGAAGAAAAATTTTGAACGATTACAAGTTCATCACATAGCCCTCAGTCTCATCTTCATCATGCATTTTTCGGATTCAAAATCCGATTTTGTATGCTCAAGATATCTAGGTTTGCGTTTAAATGGAAAAAGGCGCTTATATCCATGTGGAACAAAACTAATTTCTTGGAACTACATATAAATTTTTGGGTTCATAACCCATGTTTTTTCTTCTTAAATCATCACGGGTTCATAACCCATGTTGTTTATTCTTAAATCCTCACAGGTTCATAACCCATGCTTCTTTAATTTTTTGGGTTCATAACCCATATTTTCTTGAATCTTCGTGGGTCCAAAACCAATGTAGTTTCATCTTATTATAGCATGGTGGGTTAACTCACCACACCCCGCCATGCTCCATTATTCTTTCTTCTCTTTATTCCAACACTCCTTATTTATTCCCCTCATTTCCCCTCACTCCACTCACTCACCACTCCCTTACTCCACACTTAAATTATTCTTCACTCATCGTTCGGACTCATTCCCTCACCCCCTCACACTTCCCTCACTCCCCAACCTGCAAAAATAACCCCGCCATACTCCTTCACCTACTTATCCCTCCATGACCCCCTAACTCTAATGCCTACATTTCACACACCCCCCCTACATCATCCTGCCTCATCTTAATACTTCTTCCACCCACAAATCTACCCTCCCCTTCCCTCTCATTCCACCTTTTCCCACATTTAACCAATATTTTGAATTACTTATATGAATCATTAACCAATAATTTTACTTCATTTGGAAACCATTCACTTCATGACACATGGAAGCGCACTATTATTTACACATGGCATCCAATGAGAACACTACATGGCAGCTAATTATTATGACACATGGCACCTAGCTAATGGAAACACATGGTTGCCTGTCATTGGAGACATATGGTGTATTATTATTGGTTACATGTGGCATATTATTGACTTATCATGTGATGACATGTGGCAACATATGGACTTTTGACTCACGGTGACTCGGCATGAGGTGGAGGCTGACTGGGTATTTGAAATATTAATTAATTAATTAATTTTCAAGGGTTGAATTTTAGAAATCTTCACAACCTTCATTTTTTTCACGTTATGTCTATATTACACTTTGTAATATTAACATTAAAATCTATGAAAATCCCATGCATGTGGGATAACTATTATGAATACAAGTCGAAATTTTCAAAATGAAGGGTGAAATTTAATCGAGGACCCAGATTGCCCAGTGAAGATCAATCAACAGTTGTTGAGTCGTGTTGTTCTAGAGGCCATATCTTGAGATTCTAGAGTCAAATCGTGCAAACTATAACTTGTTGGAAATACATTTCAACGAGGAAGATGATTTAATAGATATTGAGATCTGAAATTTTCCAGAAGTTTCTCAAAAATTAAAAGAACGATCAACGATATTTTTATGATTTGCCAATAAATTTGTTTGACAACTCGATTTCACGAGCTCATATCTTGAAATATAGGAAACAAAATCGTGCATAGGAGGAATTGTTGGAAATATAAGACGATGAATATAACATATAAATTTGTTTACATGAATGAAAATTGGATATCCTATCTAGAAAATTAAAACACAGCCCTCTCTTTGAAAGGGAAATTAATTAATTTTTTGAAAATAAAAATTTATTAAAGACGGAAAAGGACCCATTTCAAGATACGAATATCAATGATGCAAATTCATTAATGAGACTTAATTAAGTCATTAATTTAATTGATCTCTTTAATAAAGGAAAAACCCTAACTTCCTCAAGGAGTTAGAAAAACAAATTTTAAAAACGCAAGAAAGGGTGAGAGAAGGTTCCATTATCAAAAAGGCAGGGGAAAAATATCAGAAGAAGAAGGTATAAATATCAATATGCAGTGAAGCTTCTGATCAATGAAAAGAGATTTCCATATTCTCCACTCTTTTTCTTATTCTACACCATTTTCTCAAAGCTTTATGCTTGAATCTCTGAATTGAGCACAAGGTTGAGATCCTTGAGTGTTCTTCTTGTATTCTTAAAAAGACTTTTCTTATATGACCATGGAGTATTCACAACCATGTATATGGCTATGAGAGAGTTTTTGTTTTGTTGAATATAATTTCATGAATAAAACTCCACAAATAATTAATTTGGTCATGACTGCAATGATGTTTCATATCTTGGGATTTGTGAGTGTTAGATGTTTGAAGTATGCTTATCAAATTCTCTTCTATTATAATTGTTATACTCTTTTAATATTCTTTGAATGATCAAAACCATTTCATCCTATTTCTCAAGAGAATATATGGATGTATTATGTGTATGTGATTAAGAGGGTTGTATATATGATGTTGAGAACAAAGATATTCTAATATGGAAGCCTCCCTTCAATATTTTTCTTGTTAAAATATGTTTTGTTGCACTTAAAGATCATATCAGGTTATTGAATAACCATTTCATGCACAAATCCAAGCAATAAACATCTAGGGTTTGTTGTCTAAGCATTCTTCTTAATCCAAGATATTTAAGATATATCTTTTATCCAAAGAGGAGTACCACCTCTATAAAAATGTAGGGGGATTCATATCCTTGTGAGGTTGTTGTTTCAGTCTTAACAGACTCAAAAATCAACATTTTTGGTGACTCCACTGGGGAGCCATTTATTTTCAAGATATTTGAGGCCCTACTTCAGATCATATTGAGGAACCAGAGTCTCCATAGTTCAAAGTTTTGAAAAGAAGACTCAAAAATATTGTTTCTTATTCTAGATGCATGGGGTTTATAAAAATATTATTCATAAATGTTTATATGACCTCAAAAAGAGCCAAGAATCATAAAATATTTGGGAGGATGAACTCCCTGACAATTCCATTGAAAGGATTCAAGAATTTCAAGAAGAATTATATTATGATTCTTATGAGGAGTTTCTTTTATATCATGATGTTCCTTTCCCTTCTTCACCAACCCCATCAATGGCTTCGAAAGTTGCAGAAAAAAAAAAAATATCCAAAGAAGGAGGTGATTTCGTAGAAATCCTTTAAATATATCAGAAGTATATTTTCAAATGCCCAATATTCCTATGGAAAAATTTTCTACATTCTATAAAAATATTTCAGAAGATGCAGAGAAACATTAGTTCATATTACATTGTACATGTGAAGTTTTCAATCTCACTAAAGACAACATTACAGGTCAGTTATTATTACTCTACGAGGGGATTCTATTGAATGGTACCACTCATTGATGCATGGAACCATTACCGGTTGGGACGTGTTGGAAAATTCATTTGCTGAAAAGTTTTCCCACCCATCCTCTCTCATATGGATGCAAGATATTGAAGATTTTATCCCTTCATATACTCCATGTGAAGACCTTTCAAGTAACAAGTTTGAAAATGAAATCGAGGAGCCTCCACCAAATGCAAAAGAATATTTTAGCCTTGCAACAAATGATGAAAAGCCACAAGAACATTGTCAACAAGAATAATTGGTTGAAGAGAATAATCTTGAGAAAAATGATGAGCAATATTGTCATTCCATGAAGGAAGAATTCTTTCAAAACATTGTTAGTGAATCAATAATTTTGGATGCGGTCAGTAAGAAGGAAAATCATGAAAGTATTCTCACCTTGGAATTTCCTCATCCAATCAAAGGTAGCACCACTCTTGAGCAACCAAGAATTGATTTCATTGAATCATGGTTCCAAAGCATTGTTGGTGAAGCAATGCAATCAGATTCTCAGCACACCTGGTTCATTTTTTCTCTAGTACATATTGAGAGTGCCCTTGATTCATTGGTACAAGCCCCAATATGTTTCATAGTTTTTGAGTTCATTCCAAAAATCAAATGGATGCTTGAATGGCTCCATTGGAAATCTACATACACTTGAAAGTGTCTCTTCCCTTCAAGTAAGGTAGGGTAGATAGATCTTGTATATAGTTTGCTTCTTTAGTTCAAGTTTTGCACAATAAGGTAGTCATTGTATTGAAATAATATTTGAAGATAAATATATGAAAGAGGAAGACTTACAAGAATTTACTTCGAAGATGACTCCATATCCCAATGGAGAAGGTAGCTGGTATTCAGATTCTAGTGTTCTCAGCAACCCACAGGGGGTCATTGTCCCACATTTGGAGCCATTTATTGAAAAACAAATGGCCATCTATATTTTCCCTCTCCTAGAATAATAAAAAAATGATATTAAAAGAAGAAACTTTTTGAAGGATTACAATTTCATCCTATATCTGTCAGTCTCGGCTTTGTCACACATTTTCCAGATTCAAAATCTGAGTTCATATGCTCAATATATCTAGGTTTTCATTTGAACGACAAAAGGTGCTTCTTTCATGTGGAACAAAGCTAATTTATTGGAACTACATCTAAATATTTGGGTTCATAAACCATGTTTTTTCTTCTTAAATCCTCATGGGTTCATAACTCATGCTTCTTGAATTTTTTGGGTTCATAGCCCATCTTTTCTTGAATCTTTGTGGGTCCAATACCCATGTAGTTTCTTCTTATTATAACATGGTGGGTTGACTCACCACACCCTCCATGCTCCGCTATCATTTCTTCTTTTTATTCCAACACTCCTTATTTATTCCTGTCACTCCACTCACTCACCACTCCCTTAATCCACACTTAAATTGTTCTTCACTCATCGTTCATACTCATTCCCTCACCCCCGTCACACTTCCCTCACTCCCCAACTCGCAAACTTGACCCTTCCATACTCCTTCACCTCTTTATCACTCCATACCCATGACCCCCTAACTTTGTTTCCTACATTTANCACGTCATCCTACCTCATCTTAATACTTTTTCAACCCACAAATCTACCCTCCCCCTCCCTCTCATTCCACCTTCTTCCCATACTTAACCAATATTTTGAATTAATTATATGAATAATTAATAAATCAAGTTACTCCATTTGGAAACCATTCACCTTATGACACATGGAATCACACTATTAGTTACACATGACATCCAATGAGAACACTACATGCCAGCTAATTATGATGACACATGGAACCTAACTAATGGCAACACGTGGCAACTCACCAATAGAGACACATGGCATATTCTTATTGATTACATGTGGAAAATTATTTATCTATAATGTGATGACATGTGGAAACATGTCATGTAGACTGTTGAATCACGGTGACTGGGAATGAGGTGGAGGTTGACTGGGTATTTAAAATATTAATTAATTAAATAATTTCCAAGGGTCAAATTTTACAAATATTCATAGTCTTCCTTTGTTTCACGTTAATTCTATATTACACTTTGTAATATATACATTAAAATATATGAAATTACCATGCATGTGGGATAACTATTATGAAGACAAGTCGAAATTTTCAAAAGGAAGGGATAAATTTAATCAAGGGCCTAGATTTCCCAATGAAGATCAATCAACTGTTGTTGGGTCGTGTTGTTCTAGAGGCCATATATTGAGATTCAAGAGTTGGAATCGTGTAAACTATACCTCGTTGGAAATATATTTAAAAGAGGAAGATTATAGGACAAATATTGAGAGCTGAAAATTGCAAGAATTGTCTAAAAAATTAAAAGAACAGTTAGCCATATTTTTATGCTTTGTTGATAAATCTATTTGACAACTCGATTTCACGAGCTTATATATTGAGATACAATAAAATAAATCACACCCACGAGGACTCGTTGGAAATATAAGATGATGAAGATAACATATAAATTGGTTTCCATGCTTTAAAAGTTGGATATCCTATCCAAAAAATGAAAACACAATCCTCTCTTTAAAAGGGAAATTAATTAAATGTTTTAAAATAAAAATTTATTAAAAAACTTTTATTAAAGATGGAAAAGGACCCATTTAAAGATATGAATATGATGCA
Source organism: Picea engelmannii (assembly GCA_009831015.1). Taxonomy (NCBI): domain Eukaryota; kingdom Viridiplantae; phylum Streptophyta; class Pinopsida; order Pinales; family Pinaceae; genus Picea; species Picea engelmannii. The sequence continues at coordinate 47,707 of ML795438.1, forward strand.
AGGATTTTCCAAGGGTCATAATGATGCAAACCCCCACCACCTCATGGGGCTCACACGACCTCCTGGTCTAGGATCGCACATAGTATCGAGTTGAATCAGCTCTCGGGATCCTGCTGAGCCCTCGCAATCTTATACCACATACTTTTTTCCCTTATCCTGCGTGCAATTTAAAATTAATGAGGGTATATTTATCCACACAGAGAAATCCACGTGACCTTCGACCAAGTTTGTGGGCTGAAAACACTTGAATGACACAGACTACGACACTTCGGGATTTCGAGTTTCAAAAGTTTCAACAACCATACACGACGTTCCTCCTGAACGTCGAACTAGCAGACAACTGAACAAAAAGGAAGGATCGACGATCCTCAATGTATTTTGAGATCTACGGATTATAGATGTTTTGGGCCTCCACACTTCGATAAATATACACGCTCCAACATGAAACTACCTTGAATTCACAACTTCTGAACAGATAGATCGAACAGTTGGCGCTTTCCTCGAATCAAGGGCTAATCTGTGCTTTGCACTTCAGGATTCAGAACCTTCCACAACTCAACACATTAGATCCTTCGAAGTGTCGAATTGGTGAGCTTGATAAGGGCGTAATCAATGATCCACCTGTCCTCATGAATGGACGATTGGAATCTACTCCATCCTTCAGGCCTTCGGGAGTTCTTGACCCAAAAAAACTTGCACCTTCGTTCCTCCGGGGTAACAAATCTCTGAACTCCAAGATCTATTGACACATGGCTCTTCATGCCGACGGTTAAGATTCTTTTTGAGTTTCAGAACTTCGGGAAGCTTGCACACTTCCACAATCACACTCCAACTCTTCCAGATAGTCGAACTTCTGAACTACTCTGGATATGTGGACATGTGTCTCCACAATCAGACAATCCAGATATTCTCTGGTTCCCAATACTTTGGAAAACTTTCCTCCTTTGCACACACCACACGGAAACCTCTAAATATGTGAAGTCCAAAGGACTTCAGGGTTAACACCCACACTACTTTTCTAGATGTGATAGCTAGGAAATATCTGCTCCTCCTCAGGTGGATCTCATCCACTTGACCTCGAAACTGAAAGGGTTCTTCCCTTGAAATATTCTGGTCACTCTTTCTCCTGAGATTTAACACTCAAATGACTTGGGTCTTCTACACACACCTTGCACTCCTATGGAAACTTGATACTTGAATATTTATGGAAAATCTTCCCACGCAGTCCTTGCGTTTGTTTCCTTGAGACTCTTCAACACTTGACAAAGTGTTGGCCCTATGCACACCTTGCAAGGGTCTTCTCAAGATCCTATACTTAGATGAGTATATGTGCACTCCTTGTACTCACCCTGCATAATTTCACATTATCTCTTCTGAGCTTCTGAGTTTGAAAACAACTATGTCTTCACACTCCTTGGGTGGCTACTATGCACTCCTTGCACCAGTATTTCAAAAGAGAAACAATTGAAACTTACAGAACACTACAATTTCATTCATTTAATCATAAATGCATATGCAGGCATATAAAACACAAAAAGAAAATAACACACATTACCCATTCAACTCATGGATATGAAAACTTAGAATTTGAGAAAAATATTCTTCTATTATATTCCTTCAGCAAATCATTTACAAAGAGTTCTTGCGGCTCTTCAACTTCTCCTCGACAACAATTTACAATAAACTTCAGTAGCAAAATACAATTGTCTTCAGCATCTTCATTTGGGCATAGATTACATATATTTATACATGAAGGGGCTTCTCTAGCCTTCCTACCGACTACGCTAGTGATTTCATATCATAATCAAATAATTCTACCACTAAGGCTTATTACAATAAATGGAATTTACAACCCATATACAAGTCACTGCTCAATATCTGTACAATCCTACAACTAATTAAGATAATCAAAATCTTCGGTGGCCTCATGTAATGGCTAAAGCCGCAAAACATTAAAATCTCTTTTAATTACAATCCTTTCAAAATATGAAATTGATGTGCTCTCCTTGGGTCTCAAAACAATTTGAATGTGTGTGCTTGATGTTGAGTTTTCCTCCACTTCTCTTGATGGACGTTGTTGACGATGCTTCTACATCATACTCCTCTGGACAAAAGATTCATGGACTCATGTCCATGAGCTCCTGCATTATCTTTCCATGCTTTTGGATATCAGTTTCAGTTATCCAACTAACATCTTCTGTTGGATGGTCCTTCCACTTAACTATATACTCATAATAAATCTTCCTTTTGGTCTTCTTAACAATCCTATGATCTAAGATCTTCTCTATCTGTGGACTCTGCTATGGGCATCTATTGTTTCCACTGAATCTCATATTGACCATATTTATCTCATGTATCATCCATCCTATAAGGGTACAAGTCTGCTACATTGAATATTAGTGATATTTCAATGTCCTCTGGCAGCTCAATTTCATAAGCATTTGTAGCAAATTTTCCGAGGATCTTACATGGTCCTATCTTTTTCATATTCATTGTGTTATATTTTCCTTTCAGAAATATCTCCTTCCTCATATGTGCTAAAACTTAATCTCCAATTTCAAAGTTTACTTCTCTTCTTCTCTCGTCTACTCTTCTTTTGTACTTATGGTTGTTATTATGTAGTTGTTTCTTGATTTGATCATGCAAGCTCCGCATCTCTACAGCAAAATCCTTTGCTCCTATGCTTCGAAAATCATCTCGTCCCAAATCTCTCAACTCTGAAATTTCTCTTGGATGAATTCCATACATTATCTGGAATGGTATTTTTCTAGTGCTCCTATTCAATGAGTCATTATATGCAAACTCTACTTGGGGCAGAGTTTGATCCCGCTGGTTGTTATGGTCAGTGACCAAACTCCTCAATAGGTTCCCTAAACTTCAATTTACCAATTCAATCTGTCCATCCGTTTGAGGATGATATGTTGAACTAAAACACAAATTTGTCCCGAGCTTCTTCCACAATGTTCTCCAAAATTGTCCCACAAACTTAGTGTCTCTATCTGAAACTATGCTCCTTGGAAATCCATGTAATCTCACAATCTCCTTGAAAAACAAATTGATATGTGAGTAGCATCGTTGGTTTTGTGACACAGAATGAAATGTCTCATCTTTTAAAATATGTCAACAACCACAAAGATTGAATCATTTCCTCTCTAGGTTCTAGGTAGTCCCAGAACAAAATCCATACTTATAGCATCCCATGGCCTGTCTGGAATAGGTAATGGTTGATACAAATCTACTACTTTCCTTTATCATACTGGAAGATTCTACATCTATCCACAAATTTCTTTACAACAGACCTCATACTTGGCCAATAAAACAAAGAACTCAATTACGCATATGTTTTATTATGGCCAAAGTGTCCAGCCAATCCTCCATTATGCTTTTCCTTCAACAAGTTATCCCTCATTGAACATTTTGGTATATGCAATTGTTTCCTTTGAATAACAATATGCCTTGTATCATATATTCCATCCACTGACTTATGTTCCTCAGCAAAGGGTTTTCACATGCTTCATAAGCTTCTTTGAAATCTGGATCTTCTTGATACATCTCCGTGAGGTGTTCAAATCCTAGGGTCTCCACTCGAAATTCTTGCAAGATAAAACATCTCCTACTCAAAGAATCTGCAACTTTGTTATCATTTACACTAATATGCTTAATAACAAAAGTAAAATTCTGCATGAATTCCACCCATTTCACATGTCTCTGATTCAATTTCTCTTGTCTAGTTATAAACTGCAATGCATGATTATCAGAATATAAAACAAACTCTTTCGGAATAATATAATGCCTCCATTTTTTCAAGGCTTGAATCACAACATAAAATTATTTATCATATGTGGAATACTTCCTTTTAACATCATTCATATTCTCACTTAAATAAGCAACATGGTTATTGTCTTGACTTAAAACTGTGCCAATGGCTACTCCACTAACATCACATTTAACTTGAAATGTCTTCCCAAAATCTGGCAGAACTAGAATAGGTTGTTCTGTTATCTTGGATTTTAACACTCTAAATAATTTCTCAACTTCCTCTATCCAATTAAAATACTTATGCTACTTCTTTATGGTGTCCAATATAGGTGCACAAATACTACTGAAATTCCTGTAAAAACTCGCCAATTCATGAAAACTTCTTACCTCAAACACACTTCTTGGAGAAGGCCAATCTCTTATTTCCCTCACCTTCTCTTGGTCCATATTCAACTCATTTGAAGAGATTACAAATCCCAAACATATAAGTTATATTTTCATGAAAGAACATTTCCCCAAATTTACTAACAAGTTCTCTTGTTGCAGTCTTCTCAACACCATCTTTAAATGCCTCAAGTGCTCTCCTTCAGTCTTACTGAAGATTAATATATCATCCAAATAGACAATTACAAACTTACCAATAAAATATTTGAGTACTTCATTCATCAACCTCATAAATGTACTTGGTGCATTCTTTAAACCAAATGGCATAACCAACCACTCATACAATCCTTCATTCAGTTTGAATGTTGTCTTCCATTCATCTCCTTCTCTCATCCTTATATGATGGTAACCACTCTTCAATTCTATCTTGGAAAAATAACTAGCTCCACTTAAACAATCCATCAAACCATACATTCTAGGTAAAGGGAATCTATACTTGGCGGTTATCTTGTTGATGGCTCTTGAATCTGTGCACATTCTCCAACCTCCATGTTTCTTTAGACTCGATATAGTTGGTATGACACACGGACTCAAACTTTCTCTGACTAAACCCTTATCCAACAATTCTTGGACTTGATACTTGACCTCTTCATTCTCTTGAGGTGTCAATCTGTACGCTCCTTTATTTGGAAAACATTCTACTGGAATAAGGTCAATATGGTGACTAATACTCTTGATGGGCAATAAAGAGTGAGGTAACTCATCCACCACAATATCAGTGAACTCATCCAATCATTCATGGACTTCTATAAGAAAATCATCCATATATGTACTTGTGAGAATGACTCATGTCTTACATACAACAACAAACTACATTTCATGTTCTTTCTTGACTTCTTTCAAGAGTTCCTTCCCACCCATGAGAAGTATACTTGGACTTGCTTCTTCTTTGACTCCTTTGTCTTCTATTGGTAGCAACATATGTTTACACCCATTCTTCTTCAGGGTATATTTTTTCTTTCTTCCATCATGTATGAAATTCCTGTCATATTGACACGATATTCCCAACAGAACATGACAAACATCCATAGGTATGACATCACACAAAATTTCATCTTTATAACCTCCTATTTTAAATTCAACTTTACATTATCGACTTACCATTAATTGATGTCCTTTCTGCAACCATGATACCTTGTACAAATTCAGATGTGCAGTTGTCTCCAGATTCAGTTTTTCCACCATCTCTGTGGATACTAAATTATTAGTGCTTCCACTGTCTATGATCACCTTGCATACCCTATCTCTGGTCTTGCAAGAATTTCTAAATAGACTGTTTCTCTAGACTAGTTCTCTTACCTATTTCTTTGGTTTTACGAGAAATTTCCTCATCATGAATGATCTTCCTTATTCTTCTGGTTCTACCTTCATCTCCATCTCTACATTCCTCTTATGTGCTTCAGAAATGTGAGCTTCTCCACCTCCCATATTCTTTCTCTCGGGACATTCCCAAGACATGTGTCATGCCTTTCCATAGTCATAACACTTCACTTCTCCTCCTCTGCCTCTTCCTCTTCCTTTGGGAAAAGAGGTTATTCCACCATAGTGTCCCCCTCGAGAACTACCTCCTCTTTCTGTCTAACTATGATATCTTCCTGCTTCTAGTATGGGCTTATGGAAATTTTCTCTGACTATTCCTCTACCTCTGCTTGGACTTTTCCCTCTATTTCTTTGACTCTGCTTTCTTTCCAACTTATCTTCTACTTTCAAGGCTACTTGATAATCATCCTCCACTGTTCTCATAGTCATCATGTTGATTTCATCCTGAATCTCATATCTCAGGCCATTAATATACCTGGCAACCTTTTCTTCATCATTCTCTCTATGTCTTCTCTGATGTTCAACTTGTAAAACTCTTTGATGTATTCCTTCATTGAGAAACCTTTTTGTCTCATATTTTGTAACTTTCTGAACATATTCACTTGATAATACTTGGGTATGAACTTTTCTTTCAATTTAGCTACCATTATTTCCCAAATCTTACTTTTGGACTTACCTTTGCATATTTTGTTAGCTTGCAATTCATCCCACCATAATGTTGCATGTCCTTTCAACCTAGTCACAGCATGCTTCACTTTCTTCTCATAGTCGAAGTGTTTATCTAAAGAACTTACTCAGTCAAGCATTTCTTCTACATTTAAGTTACCCTCATACATTGGGACCTCTATTTTCACTATGGTTCCCAGCTTGACAACAACTCTCAACAGTCGCTCCTCTACTTCTTGTTCTCCTGCAAATTCTTTAGCTTCTACATCTTCACTCTCAGATTCATTGACGTGACTAGCATCAAATTCTCTTCTCTTATTTGTCTCCATGGCATCTAACCTTGCACGAAGTTGTCTCATCTCCTCTTACATGGCTGCATTTACCATTGGTTTGTCTCTGTGTCTCCTTGGCGGCATGATTCCAAGTTTTCTCCTTTCTATATTTGCATGTTGTCTACAGACAAAATTAATGATATGATACCACTTGAAGAAAACCCCCACAACCTCTTGGGTCTCGCACAACCTCCTGTTCTAGGATCATACACAGTATGGAGCCGAATCATCTTTTGGGCTCCTGTTGAGCCCTCGAAATCGTATACCATGTTGGAACACATATATTTTTATAGACTTTAGATTTTAAATAGAGTTTATTCTCATTTAAATAAAAACAACACGCGCTTGAGTCTCACAGTTGATAAAGTCTCACCTTAAATCAAACGATCCTAATCTCTTAAAATTTATGGAGTCGCCTACTCGTTAACAAGTCAAATCACTAAAAGACTACTTTCAAATTTCGTGTTTCGGAGTTTCACGATGCATGATAGTTCAACATGTAGTATTTCCAAAGTCCCGATATCCAAAATCACGAAATTGTCTTAAGTGGTAAACCAAGTTAATTAAGGATTAAGAACAATTAACGATTAATAAATCTTATCACGATTTCACATTTCAGGGATCCTAACATATAATGACTATCAATATCCCGAGACCCAAAACCTCGAAATATTTGAGGTTAATCATGATTAATTAAAAGGGTTAAATGCAATTAAAGTTAATTAACCACTTCACGATTTCGCATTTCGTAAGTTATAGCTCAGGCTATTATAATATCTTCTGAGAGTCGAAATGTCGAAATTTAATTAATGATAAATACGATTAACTGATACTTTAACAAATGATTATCTCTTAATCAACCCATCGCCTAATGATGACTCGGATAAATTCAAATTTCATCTGTTCTTTTCCCGAGCATGAACCACCAAAAAAAAATGATATTAATAATGCATTTATGAAAATCATTCCAAATAAGATCTTGAGCCATCGCTTGAATCTGATTCATTAAAGAAAGTAAATACTTCGACAGTAAAGGCATTGGTTGATCGATGCAATTAAAGGAAAAGAGTTGCGAATTTGAATTTCATTATACATTTTTACTGAGCAGTAAGTTTTCTCAGCTAAATGATTTTACACATTTCCTGTGGTAGATAACAAAGTTCAAAGGTTCGATACCATGGCTCCATGGAAAGCACCTGAAATTACTGGTGAAAGTTCAAGTCAGAGTGCAGATTTCGTCTCCGACACCTTGCCCAAAAGCATAGACACTATTAAATCTTGGACGCAAATATCCAATATTCTACAGTATGAATTGGTAAATTGCCCGGACGATTCAAGTGAAAATGAGCAGGAGGATCGAACTACCAAATACAAAATTGTTGCATAGTCAGAATTACATAAGATAGCGGCGAGGCCTAGGCTCTTGCTTTACAATGATATGATCGGTTGGGTGCTAGAGAACGTGGATATCCCAACTAGAACCATATTTAATTCAAAAAAGGCCGCAGTTGGGTCTTTCTGACCTGAACATCTACAGGTGATGTACAAATTGTCTCCTAAACCCAATTTCACTTACAACGTTATTTTCCAGGCCGACTTTAATAAGAAGGAATGTGACCAATATGGAAAAAACCTTCCCGACCTAATTAAGGACTAGTATTCTCGCCCCGAGAAGTTCAGAGTTGATTCCCATGGCATATATGCAGTCGCCACACTAGAACCTCACATAATGTATATAGCAATGATGATGTGTAGGCTCTACAGGGCCAGAAAACACAACACATTTCCATTCACCATGGGTGCCTATTATGCACACAGTAGAAGAAGGATATTCTTTTGATTGGACGAATATATTGTTAGATAACTTGGTTAGAGAGATTACAAAATATCACTAAAATACAAAGGGAAACCGACCACATTTTTCATGTCAGCTTATATCATGGATGTCGTCTGTTGCATGAAGCCTTTTCCTCTTATGGGATGGAGCTAGACTCCAAATAGTGTTGAACCCATACACACTTATCATTCAAAACTATGGGAGGGCAAGGTGAAGGATTTCTTTTATGAAATCCGCAACTAGGTGGTGGTGCCGATGCACACTGCTAATCTGGGCAGAATAGCAGACTGGTATATTGAGGAACATTTATCCTATATTAGGTTTTTCAGTTGTTCGGTCCCTCCACATGCTCTGCCTCAATTTTTACTAGATCAACTAGTGTGTCGTGAGGTAGCACATCAAACTATACTTGGGGGGATTATTAAGGAGTTGAAAGAGGTACAGAAAAAGGTATGGCCCTCTTTTCCCCTACAGATTGGTACATTTTCTTTACTGGATTTCATTCATTCGAAAGTAGAGGTCGCGGCTCTGGGAGAAATCAGGTTGGTCGACATCGAATTTAAGAAGCACGATCCACATAAGATCATAGGTAATCACATGGCTAGCTACAATTTGAAAAGATATGAACATGGGGAGTCCCCTTGGGACGAAATGTTTCGAGGAGCAAGGTTATATCAAGAGGTATTGAGTTGAGTGAGATCTCTATCACCAAATCAAATAACAGAGTTTTATAATTTCCAGAGACATCGAAGGAATAGCCTCCCCAAAGTATTACAAGGAGAAAACCTGACGCCTCCAGATACACAAAAACTAGAGACCAGAGGTTTAGAGATAGTGATATCTAGCAGACAAGGAACCCGAGAAAAATTGGAGAAGACTAAGGTGTTGAATCATAAATAAGACACCATGATGACAAATGTATCAGGTGATCAAGACACAGATCAAACTAAGACATTGAAAAAGAGGGGAGAATAAAGTTCGATGTCTACACCAGGAAAATCAACTACAGACACGGTCGATAAACAATCTTCCACTGAAATTAGTAGCCCCATCTAGTTTGTCACACCATTGCAGTTCATAAGAGGAAACCCAAATGAAAAGGTAGTGTTCATAGAGGATCTTACAGATATCTCAACTAAAGAGATACCTCCTTCGGATTTATTTTTTAGCAGGAAAAGAAAGGTTGTAGTGAAGAGAGAAGCGCACCAGAGGGAAGGTGCAACTGTCAAGAGACACAAGGTGCTACTTGATGGAGAGGCTTTGGAAGAGGTATACTTCGCTAAAGAGGTAACAAGTTCATTGGGGGATTTTTCAACAACCAACCAGTTTTCAGTCTGAAACTTAAAGGAACGATTGAAGCATAAAGAGATACTAATAAGTCAATTGCAAAGTCAAATGAAGATTGTAGAAAAGAATATCAGGAGTGAGATCAACAATGTTTTTGAGCAGATGAGAGCCAGCGATAGACAGGAGATCCAGCAGCTCAAATCCAATCTCGAGGAAATGCACCAGGATGTATAAGCGAGTAGAGAACGGGTTATTTAGAAAAGTGAATTGGTGAAGCAACTACAGGTCAAGGTAAGCTTAATTGAAAACATGGTTATAGATATAACTGCATTCCAATATCAAGCATTGGAGGTATGTAAGAAACTGGAATCAGCACAACGAAGCCTTTTTGATAAGGTGGAAACTATTCAGAATCATTTCTAGGTGGTAAACCAAGCCTTGGTTAAATTTTGTTTGAGAGAGAACGAGCCTATTGCTACTCGGACCACTTTCCAAGAAACAATTGTGTCATCAGCTAGGGAAGGAATAGTTGTGGTTTCCAAGTTGTTTGTTTTGGAGCAAGTCAGAGGTAACATTATACTAAAGACCTAGGAAGCTAACATAGCTGAAAGTAAAAGAATGGCTAATGAAGTGAAGGAGGCTTGTGATGCAACTTTTCATTCACTCAACAAGGAATCATTAGGCCTCGAGAAAGATAATTTCTCAAGAGTACTAGGACAGGTTGATATAGAAAAGCATCAATTGAATATTAAGACAAACATGGAAGAGTCCCAAGTTGAAATCTCACAGTTAAAGCAGATTGATATCACTCAGATAAATAGGTGGCTGGTGGAGCCTAGTTTACAGGTGCAGTCTATAATTTCAGAAAACAAGAAGATAGAAGAAATCTTGCCTCAATTAGAAAAGAAATTATATAATTTTGAGGCAAATGATTGAACAAAACCGTCTAGGTTGGTAGTACAATTGGTAAGTAGATGTGTTGAATGTATTGAGAAGAGAAAAGGTAGCACCTATGGGAACCAATGAAGTAACCTGTACACATCATATGTACATATCATTATCAGAAGACCAACTATTTTCCGAGCTGGAGAACAAGAAGAGAAAACATCTCTACCAGTGAGACGAAGAGACAAAAGAGATGCAAGTGAAGCGTTTTGCATTTCACATTTTTTAATTTTTACCATTTTATAAATAAGGAGAATTCCAACTATTTAGGGTTGAAAATATTTTGTATAAATATATATTTCTAAGATTAAACAAAGGTTTCTTCTTGTCGTATTGTAACTAAGAAAACTCATCCTTTGCGAGTATTAATACAAGTGCAGACAGGGATTCCAAATTTTGCGTTGTTTGAGTTATGTGTCCTCTTTGTATTACATATCTCTAGTTTTCTTTAAGTTACTCCTTGATAAGCGAATTATTGCAATTTAGTACAACATCTACTGCGATTACATTTCATAATAATAATTTAAGTTTATTCTTTTGGATAAGGAAGCATATCCATTAGCTCGAGGTTTTATTTTCACATAACAATGCATATGACACAATATAGAGTATAGAACTTACAATGTATGACAGGGAAAAGAAAGTTATTTATGTGATTTATAAACTCTCTCGATTGAAATAAAAAACTTTGTTGAAGTTTGTGCATTTGTGATTTAAGTTAGCTCTTCATTCGGCATAGACATGGCCTCCTTTACAAGTGCAAAGTTGTGTATATAGATTAACTTCATTGCTCTATTTAATTGAAATTAAGTATCTTCAATTACAATTGTTTGATCATGTTACAGAATTTGGTAGCTTAACTCAATTCCTTGCATAAGTTGTGTAAGTAGGGAATTGATTGTATGGAACAATGTGTTACAATTGTTTGATCATGTTACAGAATTTGGTAGATTAACTCAATTCCTTATATTTGATATTTAATGTTGAATGCATAAGTTGTGTAAATAGGGGATTGATTGTATGGAACAATGTGTTTTTCATTTAGTATTCATGAATTCTATGTTATATTTGATATTTAATGTTGAAAGCATAAGTTGTGTAAGTAGGGGATTGATTGTCTCCTCATATTTGATATTTAATGTTGAATGCATAATTTGTGTAAGTAGGGGATTGATTGCATGGAACAATGTGTTTTTCATTTAGTATTCATGAATTTTGTGTTATATTTGATATTTAATGTTGAATGCATAAGTTGTGTAAGTAGGGGATTGATTGTATAGAACAATTGCATTTTTCATTTAGTATTCAATGTAGATTGAAATATAAACAGTGGAATAAAGTTGTTTGTTTTTTTTTGTTTTGTTTTTTTTAATATTTTGAATGTGTGATTGCTTTGATTTGTGAATACAAAATAATTAAGTAGAGTTTAGAAGTTATTACTTTCTTTCTAGTATTTAGGAATCAAATACAAAGAATATTTATGCATTCTACACATAATATATGTTATTTCTTAAGTTTACAATCCTTGGTTTGACATATTAAGTGTACAAGTAGATTAGCATCCTTGCTAATTTAATAAGGATTTTAATTTGCCAACCATTTTTGGCATTGTTGTTGAAGAGATGCCAAAGTATTAGAGAATTTTCTTTGTACTGATTTAGAAAGAAAACGCATGGTAAGGGAATCAACTCAAGATAATTGTCGATGGCCCCCTTTGCTGGATTTCATACATAGTGGTACAAGGAAAATCCATTTTTTGTAAAATCAACATGGTTGAAGTAAAAGGGGGAGCATCAATTCAACTAGACCCTGTGACTTTTGAGTTTCCAATTCAAGATGTTGAGGGGTGTTAAATTTGGAAGCATCGACATTCATTCTCCAATGAGAGGCCATATGGGCCACCCTGAGGCTAGCCAGGGAGATTTGGAGAATCAACCAGTCTTGTGAGGTATTGACAAAAGCCAGGGGGAATGTGCAACCTCTGTGAGTCAAACCAAAATTCAAGACGAACGAGATGTTATGTAAGTTTAATGCAAAAGTCAGGGGGAATGTACAACCTTTGTGAGCATAGACAGTCTAGTGCAAAAGTCAGGGGGAACATACAACCTTTGTGAGAATATACAAACTAGTGAAAAAATCAGGGGGAACGTACAACCTCTGTGAGCCTAGTCAAGCCTTGTGAGCCATGAGAAAAAGTCAAGGCATCTAGCAAAAGTTAGGTTTAATATAAAATTCCTATGAGATAGAAACAAACGATATTCCTAATACTGCAAATGATATAAATGTATTGATCTAGTGCGTTAGCACGTGTAACATTATCCACCATGAAGAGAAATTTGAATTGCCTTGTAAAGAGTTGAGTTGTAACTGAAGTCTCAAGTCTAGTTCTATTTTCGAACTAAAGTGTAATGTTGAGTTGTAATTGAAGTCTCAATTCTAGTTCTATTTTCGAACTAAAGTGTAATGCTGAGTTGTAACTGAAGTCTCAAGTCTAGTTCTATTTTCGATCTAAAGTGTAATGCTGAGTTGTAACTGAAGTCTCAAGTCTAGTTCTATTTTCGAACTAAAGTGTAATGTTGAGTTAAGTAAAGCATGCTTTCAAACCTCTATTTCGAGCCCTCTCCACTTCTCCTACATTCCTTTATAAGCAGAGGTCGACCCCTCTCTTCCACGGTTTATATGCAGGTTAAGGGTGAAGTATATATAGGCACATATAGAGGGAGAAAACAGTGTCGTGTAGGACAACATACAAAGGAAACACATCAGTTTTGTATATCAACATATATAAGCGCATATAGAGGCAAAAAACAATGTTGTGTAGGACAACATACAGAGGCAACACATCAGTGTTGTATATCAACATATATAAGCGCATATAGAGGCAACAAACAATGTTGTGTAGAACAACATACAAAGGAAGTTGTTCCAGTGCTAATTAGAGGCACGTATCAGTCAATTAGAGACAGTTTCAACAGCCCATATCAGAGTTGATATATCTCAGTATTTGAAAGAAACTAGGATACATCTATATCAGCAAGATCTCTTAAGTCTCCATCAGGTCAGAGTCAACTTGGAAAGCTCTTTAAGAGCAAATTTTTCTTGGTGGATGTTTGTAAGTGATCTTACATTATTAATGCAATAAAAGAATATCATTTGTTGGGGTTTTTCTCCTTGTACAGGGTTTCCCCAGGGTATATGTTTTGTTGATGTGCATGCTTATGTATCTACATGATTATTGATATTCAGTTATGATTCTATATTTTTGAAATGTATTAAGCTGGAATCAAAGTGTTGAAGAATTCAAAGAAATAATCCCCATAAGAAATCAAGCTCAAAATTTAACATGGTATCATAGTTTAGGGTGTGTAAAGCTTGTTGAAGTGCAGCAACAGGTACACACAGATCCAAGCAAGCTTGATTAAGTTTCCAGTGTGAGGTCCATGGCATCCTCCATTTTAGTCAAGGCCGAGGATAGGCTCGAAGGAGCTGCTAACCTCAATGTGTGGAAGCTCTGGATAACAAATATCTTGCAGGAGCATGATCTTGAGCAGTATGTGACCATAGTGGTGGAGGAACCCACTACTAATGCAGGAAAAGTGGCCTTCAGGAAGAGTCAAGCAAAGGATAAGTGAATCATCTTTGAATCAGTCAAAGACAGTATAATGTCAGCGATGACTTTGTTAATGAATGCCAAGGATTGTATGGATACCTTGGTGAATCTGTATGAAAAACAGGCTCCAAGTCAGAAGACAACACTTAAGCATAAGCTTAAGTATTTGAAGATGGAGAAAGGTGAATCAATAACATCTTTCTATTCCAGGATAGCCCATATCAAAGATCATCTTTTGGTCACAAGGGTCACAATGGATGATGATGATGATTTAGTGTAGGCCATATTTGATGGTCTTCCTTCTTCGTGGGAGACCTTCGTATCCAGTGTAAGTGGGAGAGATATTCAGCCCACGTTTGAGAGGTTATGGCATGATTTCCTCTAGGAGGAGATTCACATTACTACCATGAGCGAGCCAACCAAATAAGAGCATTCAAAATTAGCATCAAGATGCAAGGGAAAGAAGAAATTCACTTTCCAAAAAGGCTCTTAGAGGAAGTCAAACACCAAAGGTATGTTCAAAGGAAAGAGTATTGATACATCAAAGATTAAATTCTTTAGTTGTAATAAGTTGGGTCATTTTGCTAAAGACTGTTGGTATAGGAAGAAAAATCCAAGGAAAGGGAAACATCATGCCTCAACTGCTGAGGATGATGAATCCAAAAGAAAACAGAAAAGTCCTTCTAATGAGAGAGAAAATAGAAAAGAATATTACATGGTTTCTGCCTTATCTAGTTCAGTTTTCACGAGGCTGAAAACTTGGTTAGTAGATAGTGGTGCATCAAAGCACATGATAGGGTACAAGGAGATCCTCTCAGATTTCAATACAAAATATTTTGCAGAGCAGGTTGAGCTTGGGGATGAAAAATGTTACAAGATAGAGGGAGTAGGCTATATATCCTTCAGATTGGAATATGGGGCTAGACTTCATGTTGATGAAATATTATATGTTCCAGGTCTCAATAAAAATATTCTATCAATTTGAAACCCTTGAGAACAAGGGGTATTGGGTGATCTTCAAGGACAGGAAGGCACTATTGTGGGCTAAAGGTAGCCATTTGAGTACAACAGAACCCATTGGGATACGTAGAGGAGGATTGTACATCGTGACAAGGCAGTCAGTTCAGGATTTGGCCCATGATGTGACTAGATCCAGTGAATTATGGCACAAAAGACTTGGTCATCTTCACTACAAAGCACTTCCAGATCTGCAGAACATGGTATGTGGCATGCCCTGTATTTCCCTTAGTAAAAACAAAATTTGTAAAGGATGCATGCTAGGTAAAAATATAAAGAAAGCATTTCCTAGTAGCGACAATAGAGCTCGGGGCATCTTAGATCTGGTTCATTCTAATGTATGTGGTCCATGTCATCTCCCTCACTCAGTGGTTGTTTGTATTATGCCATTTTTCTTGATGATTACTCAAGAAAATGTTGGATATATTTCCTTAAAACTAAAAGTAACACATTTGATAAATTCAAAGAGTATAAAGCCTTTATTGAAAATAAGATAAGGAAACACATCAGAACCCTTAGAACAGACAATGGAGGAGAGTTTGAATCTCTCCAGTTTGAGTATTTCTGCAAGTCGGTGGCAATCAAGAGACAATTGACTGTGCCACATAACCCTTGGCAAAATGGAGTTGCTGAGAGGAAAAATAGGACAATTTGTGAGGCAACGAAAGCAATGATGTTTCAACAGGATCTGCCAAATTCTTTATGGGCAGAAGCTACCTCCACTATTGTGTATATTCAAAAGAGGTGTCCACATGTTATCTTGAAGGACAAGACTCCTAAAGAGGTATTCTTAGGTATCAATCCTTAAGTAGGGCATCTAAGGATATTTGGGTGTCCAGTGTATATTCATGTCCCTAAGGAAAAGAGAACAAAGATGGAACCCTAAGGAAAGAAAGGGGTTTTGTGGGATACAATGAGAACTCCAAGGCTTACAATATATATGTACCAAGTCAGAGACAAATAGAGGTAAGAGAAGATGTGACTTTCCATGAGGAAGTCTCATTCAAGAAATCCAGAGAGATTCAACAGGAATCAGAAGTAGTTCAGCTAGCTTCACCCTCTTCTGAAAATGAAGAGTCAGATGATCAGAGGGAGGAACCTCATGAAGGGACAAGTAATGAGCCCCTACAACCTATTGAAGAGTTAGAAATAACTCTTGAAGAACCTCCATCCAAAAGGAATCCAGGGTGGCTTAAATAAATAGTGCAGGAAGCAGAAAAGATAATTGCTCCCACATAAACCTTCAGGGAAAGTAAGAGGCCTCACAGGTTTGGAGGTTATGTTGCATTGATGAGAAACATCAGTGATGCTGAAAATTATTCATTTGAAGAAATAGATAAATTACAAGTACAAAAGGATTCCATGCTTGAGGAATACAGGTCAATTCTAAAGAACAATGTTTGGGACATTGTGTCGAGGCCAAAGGAAAAATCATTGGTCTATTCCAAATGGATTTATAAGATCAAACATGCAGTTGATGGGAGTGTGGAAAAGTTCAAAGCAAGAATTGTAGCAAGAGGATTCACTCAGAAAGAAGGAATCGATTACGAAGAGACTTTTTCCCCTATAGCCAGGTATACCTCCATTCGAGCTATTATTACATTAGATTCAGTTCTTGGTTGGAAGCTACATCAGATGGATGTAAAAACAACATTCTTGAATGGAAAGATTGAACAGGAAAAACCAAATGGTTTCGTACTTCATAACAAAGGCACTCATGTATGCAAGCTAAGGAATGCCTTGTATGGTCTTAACCAGGCTCCCAGAGTTTGGTATGACAGGATTCATGGCTTTCTTAAAACCCTGGTCTTTCATAAAAGTGATGTTGATGCAAATCTGTACTTCAAGGAAAGAGGTAACCAACCTGTTATACTAATCATGTATGTTGATGATCTCTTTCTAACAGGAGATGAAGGGCTAATATCTTGGTGTAAGAGGGAGCTAACCTCATAATTCGAGATGAAATACTTAGGCTTGATGCATTACTTCCTAGGATTGGAAGTGTGGCAAAGACAGGGCGAGATATTTCTGGCACAAGGAAAATACACAGTGGATGTACTAAAGAGGTTTGGTATGATGCATTGCAAATCCATGTCTACTTAGATGGTAACCAACCTGAGGAAGTTGCATGATTCTGATATAGGTTCATATTTGGTGCATCCCACCATGTATAGGCATTTGATTGGATCGTTGATGTACATGATCCACACCAGGCTAGATATATGTTATGCAGTGACTGCCATGAGTCAATTAATGACTGAACAGAGACAGAGACACTGGGTGGAAGAAAATCACATCTTGAGATATATTAGAGGGACCATTACCTATGGTCTGAGATATACATCTAGTGGTGGTTTATTTCTACATGGGTATGCATATGTTGACTGGGAAAGAAACCCAGTGGATCGGAAGAGTACTTTTGGATACTTATTTAGTTTAGGATCCACTATGATCTCTTGGTCAAGCCAGAAACAGGGATCCATTGCACAGAGTACAGTGGAGGCTGAGTACATTGAAACAAGTGATGCTAGCAAGGAAGCAGTATGGCTCATAAAATTGGTTTCTAGATTGTTTAGTGACAAGCTCGAGACGACGATGGCTCACTGTGATAATCAAAGTTTCATAAAAATGACAGAGAAACCAGTATTTCACGACAGGTCAAAACATATTGACATGAAGTACCACTACATCCGAGACTTGGTCCAGAGAAAAAGTGTAATGTTATAGTACATAGCCATGAGAAATTAGGTATTTGATATCCTGACCAAGCCTCTGACCTCGAGACAGTTTGTGCAGCTGAGAGACAATCTTGGTGTGGTTGAGAATGACTCCCTCGCTGAGAGGGAGTGTTAAATTTGGCAACATCGACAATCATTCTCCAATGAGAGTCCATATGGGCCACCCTGAGGCTAGCCAGGGAGATTTGGAGAATCAACCAGTCTTGTGAGGTATTGAAAAAATCCAGGGGGGAACGTACAACCTCTGTGAGTCAAACCAAAATTCAGGACGAGCGAGATGCGATGTAAGTCTAATGCAAAATTCAGGGAGAACATACAACCTTTGTGAGCATAGACGGTCTAGTGAAAAATTCAGGGGGAACATACAACATCTGTGAGCCTAGTCAGGCCTTGTGATCCATGAGAAAAAGTCAAGGCATCTAGCAAAAGTTAGGTTGAATATAAAATTTCTATGAGCTAGAAACAAACGATATTCCTAATATTGCAAATGATATAAATGTATTGATCTAGTGCATTGGCACGCGTAACATTATCCACCATGACGAGAAATTTGAATTGCCTTGTAAAGAGTCGAGTTGTAACTGAAGTCTCAAGTCTAGTTCTATTTTCGAACTAAAGTGTAATGATGAGTTGTAACTGAAGTCTCAAGTCTAGTTCTATTTTCGAACTAAAGTGTAATGTTGAGTTGTAACTGAAGTCTCAAGTCTAGTTCTATTTTTGAACTAAAGTGTAATGTTGAGTTGTAACTGAAGTCTCAAGTCTAGTTCTATTTTCGAACTAAAGTGTAATGTTGAGTTGTAACTGAAGTCTCAAGTCCAGTTCTATTTTCGAACTAAAGTGTAATGTTGAGTTAAGTCAAGCATGATTTCACACCTCTATTTTGAGCCCTGTCCACTTCTCCTACATTCCTTTATAAGAAGAGGTCGACCCCTCTCTTCCACACAGTTTATATGCAGGTTAAGGGTGAAGCATATAGAGGCGCATATATAGGCAGCAAACAATGTTGTGTGGGAGAACATACAGAAGCAACACATCAGTGTTGTATACTAGCATATAGAGGCAACAAACAGTGTTGTGTAGGACAACATACAGAGGTAACACATTAGTGTTTTATATCATCATATAGAGGTGCATATAGAGGAAGCAAACAATGTTGTGTAGGACAACATACAAAGGCAATTGTTCCAATGCTAATTAGAGGCATGTATCATTTAATTATAGGTAGCTTAAACAACCCATATCAAAGTTGATATATCTCGGTCTTTGAAAGCAACTAGGATACATCTATATCAGTAAGGTCTCTTAGGTCTCTGTCAGGTCAAAGTCAACTTGGAAAGCTCTTTAAAAGTAGAGTTTTCATGGTGGATGTTTGTAAGTGATCTTACATTATTAATGCAATAAAGGAATGTCATTTGCTAGGGTTTTTCTCCTTGTACAGTGTTTCCCAAGGGTATATGTGTTGTTGATGTGCATGCTTACGTATCTACATGATTATTGATATTCAGTTATGATTCTATATTGTTGAAATGTATTAATCTGGAATCAAAGTGTTGAAGAATTCAAAGAAATAATCCGCATAATAAATCAAGCTCAAAATTTAACAAGGGGGTGGTTCAAATGAAAATCATTCCACATCTTTCTCTACCAAATTTTCATGGCTTAGCTAGTGAAGATATAAACACTTTCCTCTTCGAATTTGATGTGATTTGTCGGAGCTATGACTACTACTCAGATGCTCAAAAGTTTAATCATGCCACTCTTAAAGAAGCAACTCCTTGTTTGTTCATGGGGCTTGGAGGAGATACCATCCAAACCTGAGATGGAATGTGACAAGTTTTTCTGAAGAAATATCAATATTACTGCAAAGATAGAAAACTCTAAGAAGAGATTTTTAAAATGATGCAAAAATAAGATGAAATCCAAGAGGATTATGTCTCAAGATTCCAATACAATCTGCAGATATCAACGCATAATAAGTTGGATCTAGATACTCTTTGGATCATTCTTTTAAGAGGGATTTGAGATGAATGTATTGATTTGTTCAATTTAATGGGATAGCGTATATTTCTCAGTTATCTTGCGAGGATATGTGTGAGTTATGTGAGTGTTACTCATGAGGTAATGAAAAACGTGGTAAAGGTCATAGAGATGTTGCTTCTAGAATCACCAAATCAACTAAGGGAGGAGTTACCTAAGTTGAAATCGTCAATCTATTGGACAATTTCAAGATTGATATTTTGAGCTCTCTCAGTTCATAATTGGACACAATGCAAGCCAAAATGAGGCACAATGAAGTAGAGTTGGCATTAACCATCTTTTGTTATAAATGCAAAAAGAAGCACCCTCTGTGGGATTGTCCACTAAATAATGTGGAAACTTGTGTTATCTATGAGAGGAACCATGCAATTGGTTGTTGTCCTTCACTGCCAAAAATAAAAGCAGTATACCAAGGGGATAACAAAGGGATAAAGCAAATCTACTTTGTTGTTAAAAAACAACCATGGCAACCTCAACCACCAGGTATGATGCAAGATCCATCTCAATATTATGCTCTATTTTTTGTTACCACTCAATATCATCCCCAAAACTAGTATCCATCCATGCCTTGGCAACAATGGCCTCCTCAACAAGCTCAAAACCAACGTTGGCAACAAGGATGGTGGGGGCCTCCCTTTGGAAATATGCCACAATAGTGAACCTAGCAATACCCACAACTACAAAATTCACAACAAAAATTGCAATTTCCATCCAATCGAAGTCCTTAAAGACCTTAAACACTTGCATGGCTTATTCCTAACATTAAACAATAAAGTAACTCAGCTTGCTTACAACATTGAGTTACCCAATTACCTGGCATATTTCATTTACCTTGTTTATTGTCAAGATATTCATTTACGATCAAGGAAGGTATTCAATGGGACTTTCCTAATCATTCTTGAGTAGGAGGATGAGGAAGTTCCTAACCAACTGAGGAATCATATTGATCATCCTGATCAACCTCCCACACAAGTGCAAACCAATTCCCTATGAATTACATATCAGTCGCAATCATCTAGTATTGCTCAAACTCCTCCCTATATAGAGAGCCTAAGTTTGGACAAACCACTCATTTAGCCTAAGTTTGATTTCTTGGGAGAGCTACAAAATGTCTATGTCAAAATCCCTTTGTTTCAAGTGATTAAATATGTCACTATTTATGCTAAATTTGTTCGAAAGTTATGCCTTAAGAAGCCTGGAAGGAAAAGGAAGGATCCTCAAACTGTCCATGTAATTGGAAATCGACTAACTTGATGCATGTGAAAAAATTTATGACCAAATATGTAGACCTGGGAAGCCCTATAGTCAATGTTCACATCAATAACATAGCCATATCAAATAATTTAATTTATTTATGAGTTTCCATCAATGTCATGACTAAAGAAACCATAAATTCAAAACTTCAATTGCCAAACTTACGCCAAACTCCTACAGTTCTTGAATATGTTGATCGATCCATTATTAAACCAGAAGGAATATTGGAATATGTAGTGGTTTCTACCGATTCTTGGGAATATCCAACAAACTTCATGGTGTTAAAGCTAAAATCCAACCTTGGTGGCTACTAATTAATTTTAGAGAGACCATGGCTTGTTATGACAAATACATGCATTGGCTACAAATCTAGAGATATGAACATCTCTTACAAAAATTCTACTAAAAATCTTACTTTTACCCCCTAAGGGGTGACCACTTTCATATACCCTCACTAGGGTGTCATATTTTTATTTGCATGTGATGGTGTGCTCAACTTATTTAGATCCAAACAGAGTTTATATTTATCTCCATCAGATATTTGATCATGCCAGCTCAGTTGTGGTGTATCTCACCTTCGCCCCTCACTCCTAAGATGACAAATGCACTATGGATGGTACATTATGGTTCCAGTATGCTTCATTTTGATATTCCATGTATCAATGTCAATTTGGATGTGATGATATAACTTCTTAGCAAGTCACGAAAGTGGTAAACACCTAACGATATCTAATAACACTTCATAACATTACATGGTTTTATTATTTGCCTCATAGTACCTTTGGGAATATGTTTTTCTCTTAGAAGTATGTCATTTCTTGGGCTAATCTATACTATTGATTACTTAGCCTAGATAGCAATGTCCACATCCTAACCATGCTGGACATTTTCCACCTTCCCCGTGTCATCCATTCCATCATTCTACCCTAATCATGTATGATTTCTCAAAGGTCAAAAGAAAGTGTCAAAATGATAAAGCATGAATCAATAAAGCCAAAATGGCTAAGAGGTGAAGAGCTAAAATCAAAATCCAAAAATAAAATATTGAGCAATGCCACCTCACTATAAGGCCAATGCCCCTAGTCCCTAGCTTGTCTATGAATATCTAAATAGAAGGGACTTGTTTGATAAATTGAATACTTAAAGAAAAATATTTAAAGTGGTAGTAAGAAACAGTGTCGAGGATAGGTAACTCAATGTTAATCTCCCTATCGAAGGATATTATATCAAAATCCTAGCTCATCAAAGCTAGATGAATGAACAAAAAAGAACTATGAATGTCTAGGACTTTGAGGGTCATCACATGAACTTATTTCCCCTTCCCTTTCATCATTATTATTCATCTTTACCTATCTTTCACCTGGGTATTTAGGAAATATGGGTTGTCCTAGGACTTGGTGCATGTACAAGGGTTAATATCATTCCCCTTGGTAAGACTTGGAAAAATACTAAAACTAACTCCCATTGTTATATTAAAACTAACTCCCATTGTTATGATTGTGTTAAGAGATGTCACCAGGTGCTACAATTTAATGGCTTGCTAAGAGGCTAGACCCATCACTTCAAGTGGGTATTTTGCATTAGGATATGTGTACCATGCCTCAATACTCATTACATTGCATTGGGAGATATTAATCCATATATGATCATATCCACATACATTGGGATCTGTGCCATTTGCATCGAGATCCATGTATTGCATTGAGACACGTGTCGTTGCATTGGGATCTGTGATAGTGCATTGAGCCATGATGAGGATGCCATGTCATCACACATGCCACGTGGACCACTCAAATTCATTGTCCTTTCTTAGTTAGATGTTGCATTCAAATGCATGCATTATTATCTCTCTTGGACCACACGTGGGAGTGATTAATGCATTGGAGGGGTTAGTTACATATTATGGAGGGGGTTGTTTGGACCTTATGATGATATGGCATTATTTATTTCTCTTTACTTTAGGAGTGCTCACCTAGAAGAGGCCACATGTGCCACTTCTCTTGAATTTTGACTTGGATGGCTCACACATGTGAGGGATGATGTCAATGTTTTAAGGTTGTTAGTTATCATTTGGAGCACTCCTTGTCTTGAGGGAGTTAGTTGGACGTTGGAGGTCTTTGGACCATGTTTGACCCCTTTATTTGTTCTTTGATGGGACTATGGAACCATTTTTTAGAGGTACACCTCCTTCATTCTCTCTCTAGCCCAGGCATGTGGCATTTATCATTGTATTTGGACCATTCTAGAGGGTTTTTTCACTCTTGGAGCATTTTGTGGGACTTGTTATGTCATTTGTTGTATTTTCCCATGGTTTTGAGTTCATGGTATTGAGATAGCACATTGTATTGTATTGTACTTAAGGAGGCTTCTCACCTATTAAAGGAGAAGTCCTACTTCATTTCAAATCGTTGGATATTAATGAGAAAACTTGCATGAAGAGTTGTTAGCATATATTCTTTGTCTGGGTGAATGCTTAGTTATTTTCAAGGGTTTTAAATGAGTGCTTTTCAGATTTGTTGGAAGAAAGAGGCTACTACAAGGCCAAGTGTTATCACTAGAATTTCGTTTGCAAATGGTTACAAGAATCCAACATCTTCAAACACCCATTAGTTCATCCATGGCCCAAAAAATGCGTTTCCAAATGGCACAAAACTATACAACTAGTTAAAAAATCAGCATGCACTAAAGATACAAAGGTAGCACACACACATGTGACAATCGAATAACTCTGGAAAACCTTATATGCACCCGATGCATGACTATGGACACAAAAAGTCGCGCACACCTCAGAACGACGCATTTATGATTTTGGTCGGCCTTCTACCCACTTCTGGTTCATCTCCCAAGTCGATTTGACACCCAAATCTGAGCTGAATCCAAGTAGGGGGCTTCTCAAAGACCTAAGGGTACCCTAAAGAGCCCCTTGTTCACACTAAAGACTGGTTGAATAATGCCTCAAAGATTTTCTATAAAAAGAGGCCATGGGTGCACTATACTTTCAAGGAATTCATTTTTATTGTTATGCTACCTATATTCTCTTGGAGAATCCTCTTTTCTTATCAAGAGCATACAAGCACCATCTCATTTAGCCATTCACATCACCTCTTGAGTGAATGTGATTTGGATTTTCTTCACCATTTCCTTCTAGTTTGTTACTTGTAAGAAGAACTCAATCATTGGGGGTTCAAGATCCCTCCCTTGGAGGAAGAGGGGACCCATAAGTCTCCCTTTCTCTTTGATGTTTTCCCACTAATACAACTTACCCATTGGTGGCATACATGTTGTTTATTTTCTTGTTATATTTCACTTATGCACTTTAGTTTAGTTTCTTTTTTTGTTATTATCTTAGTTCTTTGCTTATTTCTTATGCTTGATGTTTCTAGCTCTTGTATTCACTGTTGTCTTTCCCAGTTAATCCAACTGGGCTTGTAAGTGTCCTTATTTTGCTCATTTAGGTGACGAAAGGGACGCAATAGATTGACAACTCCACTGGGGATTGGTATCAATTTACCCCCCTTTGGGTTGTTTGAGCACTTCATTTTGGTTTGTTTGACTTGCAGGAACCATAATCAGCCCATGCCCACCTACAAAAAGATAAATTCAAAGCTGAGTGGAGAGAATTTCATCCAAAATTTATTTCATGGTCGTGTAACAAAAAGTGCACGAGTTTTTTAACCCACAGTCGCGTATTCTGAGCATGTGCGCCAAACCCACTATGTTTCTCAGCACATTCTGGGCACTGCACCAAAAGGTTGTTTGTAATGTGCGCATTGGTTCCCAATGCACCTTTGTCTACTTTGCGACCCGCGCATCTATCCATAAAATCATACATTGTAATGTTTTTTGTGATTTGTTGGAGGCCCATAGTCTTCTTAAGTTTGATTCTATGTAGATTGTAATATGCACCACACTTAGATTCCCTCTCCACATGAAGGGTTAGTCAAAACATAGGCACTTAGGGGGTTAAAATCCATATTTATCCTTTGTTTTCTTTCATTTTTCCACATGGATGGCTTGCTTTGATTAAAGATAAGTTGGAATCATTCTACATCACAAATATAACTACTTGCATTGGGACCAGAAATTGAATGTCAATCTTTGAAGTGTGATCTTCTCTCGCGCTACAAAGTGATCTTGAGAATCAGAAAAAACGATTGAGGGAAAATTTCATCTCCCTTAAAAACAAAATATTTAGGAGAGGACAACAGACCCCCTCGGGACTCCTCTTAGTTTCTTTTTAAAACACATCTTAAAATTGTAACGAGACCAGACATACCCACATGCTACAAAGATAGGATAGTTTTGAATTTGCTTTCTTAGATCAAATCACTAGGGAAGTTTAAAGGTTTTGTAATGGTCCCATACATGCCCACATATCCACAATCTAGGATAGTTGTTGAAGCTTTCTTAGATTAAATCGCACTAGGGAGTTAAAGGATTGGTAAGGACCCATATGTACACATGCTAGTTCTCTAGGGGCTTTAAAATTCCGCAAGGTTGTACCAAAGGCATTTAGTTAATTAGGTAATCAAGACTTGTAAGGACCACACGAAGTCCATATGCAACAAGATGACACCTAACGTATTAAAAAAAAATTGGCACACTTTCACTTGTTCACACACAAAGTCACTACTCACTCACATAGTTTCATCCAGAAATCGTGGAGGTTGAAGTAAGTTTCCTCTAAAGGGATATCGAAACAACCCACCCCTTTTCTTGACGAGACTATCCACTCTCATTTAAGTTCAACAAGATTGGTTCACACCCCCAATCTCTCAAACAACCACATCTAATTTTTTTCTAAAAACTCACTAAGTTTTCCTTCAGAAGAGGTGCCAAAAGAAATTTTTTAGTCTAGGTAGGATCTCGGGGATAGGCATCCAAATAACTCCCCGTTATCAAGTTCTCACATCTTCAAACAGTAGAAGTTGTCAAATAGGGAACTTTAAAATCCTCTAAGTCAAGTGTTCCTACACCATAAGGCAGGGAGATGCCCGTGAAGGGTTGAAGGCCGAGGTATGGTTGTTTTGTGCATCCCTCCTTGAGGCACCCACCTCTTGGATGGGATCCAGCCTGTGACCCATTTCTTAGGATGAAAATCTAAATGTCGCGCTTTGACCGAGGTACCTAGTGACCAAAAATTTTAGGATATCTACCCAGGTGGCAATTGTGGGTTGCAATTGCACCTTGATCGGATTTTGTGTGGCTATTAGGAAATATCGCCATCTCTTTCGGGATATTCATCCTCTACCCCTCATTATAACCGATTACTTCATCCTTCACTAGTTTCTCTACCGGTGGCTTCAGACCCCACTGTTGAGTGCTTTTGGAAGGTCCAATGCTATTTGAGAGGAAGGACGTTACATATTTTACGACACGAGCATTTTTTTTCTTTGTTCTCCCACGCAGAAAAACTCCACCTATCCACATGTATGCTTCTTTATTGATTTATGTATGATACTCTTGTGATTACATACGATTGTGAGATATATTATGACAGGTTCAAAAAATCATAAAGACTCTTGTTCATTTATTGTTTTCATCACCAGTTGCACACATCCACTTTGATAGTCGGACATCATAGGGGACCCACAAAATCCTCGTCATTCCAGACGCTTGCTAAATCTCCCTCCCATTCTAGGGGGAGTTCCTAGTCTTGCCAACTCATCGGCTCCACCTTCTCACACTCTTGTGAGTGCTACCATCTTAGGATCCTCTTTGCTTGGTTCCACTTTACTTGGGTCCACTTCCCAAGGTCAACCATCCTCCCACTTTCCTTTACAAGGAAGTGAGGGGCATACTTCTTCCCCAAGAGGAAGTACAAACCCACCTAGCCCCCCTCAAGGGTCAGGGACACACAACACTCACACTATGGTTGGAAATAACCCTCCTCAAGGGTCAGGTACACAAAAAATTCCCACCATGATGGGAATTAATCCTCCACCACAACCCCAGATGCCATACTTGGCTTCCCTCAATATACCGGATCTGACTAAGCTCACCAATGATTATATTTTGCACGACCCCACATGGCCTACAATGCCTACCAAACTCCCTTCAGACATCCCCAAATTTGAAGGAAAAGCGGGAGATGACCTGGCCAAGGATATCATGACCTTCCACTTATGGTGCTCTTCAAACAACATCATGGACGACTCTGTCCGATTGAGTTTATTTCAACGCACACTCACTGGCCCATTAGCCAAGTGGTATGTAGAAGAAAAATTTAGGTCCCATATGACCTTTGAATCTCTGGCCAAAGCATTTTTTACCTTCTTTCAACTACCAATCCGTCATGACAATGGTCTCGAACTACTCTTAGAGTTTAAACAAACCTCCTCTACACACATCACTGACCACATTCATGAATGGTGTCGGCGACATAGTCTATGCAAAGAAGAAGCCACCAAGCAACAATGCCTTGATTGGTTTCTCAAATCCCTTGTTTCCCTCCTTGCCAAAGACGTGGTCGCCACCTTCCCTCAGTCTGAAGAAGAATCCATCAGTAAGGCTCAACAATTCGAGATCATTTATTCTCAATCAGGATACTTATATACGGTACTACTAGATGCCCCGAGACCCATGCCATTCGACTAGGAAAAACCTGGGATGTCTCACTCCGTGTATGGTTTGATTGGTACCACGATACACCACAATCCACACCTCCAACAACCACCTATGTATGGAACACCTCAATATCCGTCAGTTTATGGAGGACCCCCTTATTATTCTCCTCCCCCCTATCAACAACCATACCTTGTTCCACCCCCTCCACCCATAAGTGGACCCCTGTCGACCCCCATGACGCGCCCAATAGTTCAACCTAGTTCTGGAAACTCCTCTACCTCTGCTTACACCCTAAGCACTAGTGAAAGCGCCACACCTTCCTATGTACCGTACGGATCATTACCACACCATAATCCGTACTTCCCATTTTTTGGTCCTCCCCAGCCCATTGTTTCTCCACAAGGACAACCACATGTTGGGGTTAATTTTGTTCAACCCTCTCCCGTTCAGCAATATCAAAATTTTGAACAACTGAATATGGATAATATGGCCCATCATTCGAACAATGCCAAAAAGAAAGGAAAAAACCGAAACAATAATAATATAGGACCAGGAGGGAACCAAAACCACCCCCAATAGAACCAACCTGTTGGGGGCAACCAAAATCAAGGGAACTAGAACCTCCAAGGGGGAAATAAAAACAAACGCCTAAGGAATAACAATAACAACCTTTATAAAAACTTCCCATGTGCCCTTTGTGGTGAGTATGGCCATTATACTCACCATTTCCCTCAAATTGTTGATTTTAAACGGATGAAAGAATCTGAAAATGGACCACGTCACCCAGCACCGCCTGCCCCCCAACAGGCCCCACAACAATATGTACAGCAACCACCCCCTGCCGTACTGCAAAACCCCATCCCCTGCCAAGGGGTGATGAACACTCAACATGAGATACATCCTGCCCCACCCCAGATGGGACAATATCCAAATCCTGGCAATCTTGCGGATCACACTATCCTCCTCAATAGTGAGGAAGAAGTTCTCCTACAAACTCGTAGTCGTCAATACATCGCACCCTCTGAATCTGCTCCCACCACCTCGGAAGCACCCCGAGTCACCACTAGACCACCTTTGATGATTCTATGCCCTAATATTGAAACACTCCTTCGTATTCCTCGCATTCCATTGTGAAGAAATGTCAACAACCCTCAGGCTATGGCGACCCACAATTACAGCTCGGTCGATGACTTGGCACAGTCTCTTGCCGCCATGTCAGTCTTAGAAGTCCTTCAAACCTATCCCACTCAACAAAAATCATTACTTTCTGCCTTGGGGGCAGTCAATGCTGCTGACACAAGACTCATCACATTCAATATTGATAGCGGGGAACCCCGTCTCCCCACTCTGGTAGCTTTCCAGATACTGGTTAAAATTTGAAACATCACAGTTCATCGATGCATCATTGATGAAGGTGCATCCACATGCATCATGTCCAAATCTGTATGGCAGAAACTTGGCTCCCCAGAGCTCATACCAACTACCATCACTTTGAGAGCTTACGACGGACGACCGTCCTCTCCCAAAGGGCTCTTTCCAAATGTGCCTGTTGAACTCGAGGGAAAGACTATCCTTATTGACATTGAAGTTATCAACGCTCCACTTAATTACAACATTTTGTTTGGACGTAGCTACATGTATGCGATGAAGGTTGTGGCCTCTTCCGTGTTTTGCACAATGATGTTCCCCCACAATGGGAATATCTTCATTATCGACCAAGTGTCACATTACAAGCCCAACCCTTCCTCCAACATCGATAATATCCTACCCTTTGTTCACACTAATCTCGAGGCCTACCCACTCATAGAGATGGGTCCCAGAATTTTTAAAGACCCATCCTTGCTAGGGACATACCATGGATCACCTCCGCTTATATATCCCTCAGCACAAGTATGTGTCATCTCATCCAATGGAACAAAAAATGGAGATACCCTTCTTCCCATAGAGGCTTCATTACTATCGGACGTCCCACTAGTCACTGAGCTCCTTCCTTAGTAATCCCTTGAGAACCCTCAAGATCCCCATGTTCCTGATTATACCCTCCCCCGGGGCCACATTCCAGTTTGGGAGACAATCCCCCAAGCCATTACCCAAATCCCCTTATTTTACCCCCTACCGGGTTTACAAGCTTTCCAGGTAGCCGCAACACTTACCCTTCCCAATATGGTGTTGGTAATACCAGTATCGTATCTACATCCACCTGAGATGGTCCCTCAACCATCCCTCCCTCCCCAAAAAGAAGAAATCCTGATGCGGATTCCAATACTTACCCCCACCATTCCACCCACACCCCCACTCACTAGCACCCCTTCTACAACTGGGGGAAAATGGAAGAATAAAGAGCCTCCCACTCCACTTTCACCATGAGTTCAGCCTCCTTGTGCACTATGCGAGAAAGATGGATACCCCACCAATAAGTGTCCATCCCTTCCCAAGCTACACAATTTAATTCAACTTGTCACTTCCTCCAGTGCTACCACTGTGTCCCCTAACACAAGCAACAAAGGGTTGCGAACCAAATTCACATGTACCATATGTTCTGAGTATGGCCATTACACCCACCATTTCCCGACGTTACCTCAATTTTGACAAATGCTAACGGCAGTCCGCCATAGCTTCCAACAAGAACCTCCTCCATCTACATTATCTCACACACATGTCACTGACATCCACTATGTCATGACCTCTGTCAACGAATGCATGTGATGTCCTTGCGATCTATATGAGTCACTTGATCACTTCACATATCAATGTCCTGCAATCATTGAATATAGGCATCATCAATTGGCCCTTATTCCCAATCATACCATCACCCCACTTCCGGTGATGTCGATAATTTCCCCTACTCCCTCTCCCGGTATTGTTCATATCTTCTCCCCCAAGCCTGAGGGACTTCCTACTCCTCCATGGTTCATCGATATCCTAGATGAGGATTTGCACCCAAATCCCCTCAATTCTCCAGGTCATTTCCCCACGAAAATTTTACACCTGACCACCATTTTCAACCCACAATATCTCGATATTTGGTTTATGTCGAGCGAACCATCGCAACCTCCTTGCAATACCCCCTCTACATCTTCACCACCAGAATCCAACCACATGGTGAAAGTCACCAATGTTATTCCCCTAGATCCACTATATTCTCTATAGTTCCACTGCGATGAAGACATCCTCGAGGAATTAACTACCCCTGATTTCCCATGGGATCCGCTCCATCACCAAGTGCTCTTTCTCTCACAATAGGCCTTTGTGCCTCCTCGCCAAAACTCCTTATACGCAATTGAATCCAAAGATTTTATCCCATCAGGGCATATAGACTAGTTCAATAACCCTATCCCTACCTCCAACGCTTTTGAAGAAGGCAATATGGCCGACATTTTCCCCACCGTCAAAATCGATATTTCCATTAAACCTGGAACAATAGAGGAAATCACCATAGGCACTGCATGCTCTCTTGAAGAACTCATCGCTTACAAAGCTCTCTTCCAGGAATACCGGGACATCTTTTCCTGGTCATAAATAGAGATGCCTGACCTTGATCCCTCTATTGTCGAACATCGTATAGACACATGGCCTGATAATACCCCTGTACGAAAAAAGCAACGTCCATTAAACCCATCCAAAGAAACGACCATCAAAGCTGAAATTGATAAATTACGTGTTGTAGGGTTCATATACCCCATCGCATATACAACATGGGTCTCCAACCCCATCCCCGTTAACAAAAAATAGGGCACTATTCACGTCTGTACGGACTTTCGCGATCTCAATCACGCTTGTCCCAAAGACAATTTTCCAACCCCCTTTATTGACCAAATTATCGATGATTGTGCTGGCCATGAAGCTTTTTCCTTCATGGACGGTTTATCTAGCTACAACCAAATTCATATCCACCCAGCCGATCAATACAAAACCGCATTCACTACCCCTTGGGGTACCTTTGCATATCGTGTCATGCCTTTTGGCCTCAAGAACGCTGGAGCCACTTTTCAATACATTTTTCATGATCTGGCTCAAATTATTCTTGCCTACTTGGACGATCTCACCGCTCTATCTAATAAACGCACTCAACACCTCGATGACTTATGCATTGTCTTTCACAGGTCTTGTCAATATAATATCCGCTTGAATCCCCTCAAGTGTGTATTCTGCATCACCATTGGATGCCTCCTCAGGTTCATCGTCTCCCAACACGGCATCACAGTAGACCCCCTCAAGGTCCAAGCCATCACAGAAATTCCTCCACCATGAAATTTACACCAACTATAGAGCCTACAAGGCAAAGATAACTTTTTACGTCGCTTTGTCCTCGATTATGCCACTCGGGCACATGGTTTCCTTCACCTCTTATGTCATGATATCCCATTCCAATGGGATGAACATGCCCAAAGCGCCTTTGATGATCTCAAAAAGGCCCTCTCCAATGCCCCATTGATTAGTCGACCGGACTATGACCGCGACTATATTCTCTACTTATCGGCCTCAGTCGTCTCCGTAGCATGAGTTCTTGCCCAATTAGGGGATGACGACCAAGAGCATGTCATTTACTATATTAGTAAAAACCTTTTAGGGCCACCCTTGAAATACAATCATGAAGAGAAACTCACCCTTGCAGTTCTCCTTGAAATCCAGAAAATACGCCATTACATCCTACTTCAAACTATGAAGGTCATAGCAGATTCCAACCCAATGCAATACCTGCTCAGTCACGGACAAATTAATAGAAAATTTTCCTGATGGATCGTCATCCTTCAGGAGTACGACCTCGAATTTTCAACACCCAAGAGCAAGAAATCCATCATCCTCGCCGAAATAATTACGACGTTTCCTTCTGATACTACTAGCTCTCCCGTCAATACCAACTTCCCCGACGAACATCTCTTTTTCATCCCCTCGGATGATCCTTGGTACGATGATTTCCTCATCTACCTCCAAACACAGAAGTTCAGAAACCATCTCTCCAGAGATGATCGTCGACATATTCAGCACCAGGCCCCTCGCTACCTTCTTATCGACGATATCTTATATCGCCAAGGGGTCGACACCATACTTCGTCGATGTTTGACTATCGATGAAGCCGAACAAGTCTTGAATAACTGCCACAGCGGTGCTTGCGGTGGTCATCTCTCAGGGATGTCCACCGCCCAGAAAATTATTCAAGCAGGCTATTTTTGGCCCAGATTGTTTCACGACTGCATCCACGCTGTGAAGCGATGTGACAAATGTCAGCTATATGCCAACAAAGCGAGAGCACCACCTGCTCTTCTCCACCCAGTCATCACTGTCGGCCCCTTTTTCAAATGGGGCATAGACTTCATGACTTTCAACCCTCCATATAGAAATGGACACAAGTACATCATTATTGTAGTCAATTAATTCACCAAGTGGGCTGAAGCCATGCCTACCTTCAACAACACCGCTGACACTGTAGTGTGTTTTTTCTTTAACGACGTCATCTCTCATTTTGGAGTACCACTACAGCTAGTCTCTGATCATGGGAAACACTTCAAGAATGAGATTTTCATCGAACTCTCCTCTAGGTTAGGATTATCCCACGAGTTCGCCTCCCCATACTACCCTCAGTCCAATGGACAGGTAGAAGTAGTCAACAAGGTCCTTAAAACCATGTTGCAATGCACGGTTAACAAACATAAGACCAATTAGCATCACATGTTGTTTTCCGCACTATGGGTTTATCGCATAGCAGTTAAAACTGCCACTGGTTTCAAACCATTTCATCTTGTCCATGGGGTCGAGGCCACTCTCCCCATCGAATGAAAAAATTCCACATTACGCACCACTATTGAGCTATTACCCAACACTTATCCAATGGAGAAGCGTTTGTTGAACTTAGAGTCGCTGGATGAAGACCATCGGTCTTCATTATAGAACAATGAGGCATCCAAAAAATAGTCGAAGGCCACCTTCTATAGCCATGTCAACCTTCTATCGTTCAACGAAGGCGACCTCGTCCTTGCTTACGATATTCCTCACGATACCTTAGGCCATAGCAAGTTCAAGTCATTATGGCATGGACCTTACATCATCCAACATTGCCTTACTAAAGGCACATACATCCTAGCTTCTCCTGACGTCCACCCCCTCAAGAAACTCATCAACGGGTTGTACTTAAAGAAATTGTATGCCTAAGTGTAGCCATTCTACCCTAGGCTCTTTTCTTTTGTATGCTTTTTATAGATTTTTTAATCTTATTCTTTCCATGCCTTGCATCTAATCTACCATATGTGTTATTGGCATATGCCTCCTCCATCAGCCTACCACATCGGTTATACCGATGGAGCTAGCTGGTGGACCTAGAATCTCACTTCGGCTACTTGGGCCCTCTATACCCCCTCTCATGAACTGCTCCACTCCAGCGACATATGTATGGGCTCAGCTACCAACAATCAAGAAGAGTACATAGCCGTCATTGGCCTCCTTATCGAGGCCAGTCATCGCCATATTCATCACCTTAGCATTTTACTATATTCCCAACTCATCCTCCTTCAGCTCAACAATTTTTACCATGTACGTGATCCATGCCTCTTCCAAAAATACCTGCAAGTTAGAATTTTATCTCGACATTTTGATTCAATCACATTCACACATATTCCAAGGAAATTTAATCAAATAGAAGATATTATGGCTAACCTAGTGTTAGATTGGCATTTATCCCATCAAGATACCATTACACATACATAACTCATCAAAAGTATGTCACAACATATAAATTAGACATCATAAACAAAAAACATCATCACATGTGAACATCACAGAGATCCAAAAATGTATATATATATATATATCAGTTAATGTGCCAGCAATGTGCCAGCAATGTTTACAAAAAATATTACATCAAGTACAACATCCGTAGGTAAGTGACCATCTCACTCCTATAGGTACAAAATCGGTGTCACAGCACCCTATAAAAAATAGGCTCGCAGGCCTCTATAAATACAAAAATAACTATACAAGGACACTCATGGCGCCTCTAGAGAACTACCACTCGGTCCTCCCTTTGGAGGAGGTACCCCACTAGCTATAGGTCCCTCAGTCCCTGGGGGAAACCACCCAATCATCGTCACTCTCGCCACAGCTCCAATACACGGCTCCAGGATCCCCTCATCCTAAATACGCACCCACATCCCCTTGGGCACTCCCTGTAGTACCGCCCCTAATCGACAACGAAAATCCTCAAACTGTCCCCAAGCCCTTGTCGGAGGAGCATGTGACGGCCCTGCACCAAGCTCATCATAATGGTGTCTCCTAGTCTCTCTCTCATAATCAACGAGCCTCACTCCAGCATCCTCCCATCGTCGTATCTCCCCTGCCCAAGGCTCTCCCTGCGGTGGTCGCACAGGCCCCTGATGAGCCAGCGCTCTAACCAACTCAACCTCGCGCCCATGAGGTCCCACATCTGCACACACAACAAAAAAATGATATAATTAGCATCCATCTATACATAACGAACATTCTATACTATCTAAAGATCAAAACATCAAATCTATCATCATACCTCTGTGGTCGAATGCCTCTCCATGGGGTAGCACCATATCCGGATCATCCCGGAAGTCCACCCCAAAATATGGATATCGAAGTATGATCTATGGCATCTGACGCGACATCTATGCAGCCTTGGTTGTGAAATAATGGCCACCCTCCCCACCACCATGGAAAACCAGAATCATCACCCACTTCCTTAGTCATGGCTCTCGCATCCCCGGGGCATCTAATAAGCCTCTCGGGCATAACATGGGCACCCTCTCCAAGAACCATGCTACCAATATGGACCCAAAGGAAAACTCCCCCGAGTCCGCAACTCGACACCTGTCCAACTGCCCCACCATCTTGGAGTGCAACATCAATCCCTAGGAAAAATGCTCACCCCCCAGTTCCCTCTACATAATCCTTAGCTAACCCCCACCGATCCGTTGAGTCGCGAGAGATCCATACACCCTCACAATCATTGATGCAACACACCGATGCACTGGGGTGTCCATTGCCCCAATCCTCACCACAGAGTTGGACATGAAGTCCTCTCCTGAAAAATAGGTCTGAGCTAGGACAACCAACTTCCCATCCCTAGGTACCACTGACTCGGAAGGTAGCAGGGTCCCCCGAAATGGGAGCCCAGTCAAAAAGTATACATCCTCTATAGCAGAGAATGCCAGGTGCTCACCTCGCATGATGAAACACTGCAAATCCATACTCCACATGGAAATCAGGAACTGCAAAAGGTACTCATGTGCCCTCACCAGTGAGCACTCAAAAAACTTCAGCAGCCCACAGGATGC
The DNA here is from genome assembly GCA_009831015.1 of Picea engelmannii. Taxonomy (NCBI): domain Eukaryota; kingdom Viridiplantae; phylum Streptophyta; class Pinopsida; order Pinales; family Pinaceae; genus Picea; species Picea engelmannii. Next base: position 83,814 of record ML795438.1, read on the forward strand.
CAAAGCACCATGAATAGTCGGCTCCTCATCTCTCATCACCTCTCTCAGGCAGGCCCAATCCCTCTCCCTCTAGTGGATTGACATCGTCGACTGGTAGCCTGCATCCACACATACAAGATTTTATCAGCCATCACAACTCATAAAAACATCAAAATCTCCAAAAAAGAGTAGTTGTTACACCCTTCAGCTTTGCCCCAAAGGCACGGATTTTTTTCCCCACAGGTGCACACATATGCACGCCTGTTCAGCCCACAGTCACACACTCATGCATGACTGTTGGCCATATAGAAGCGCACCCATGTGCCCATGTCACATCAACAGACGTGCACCCTAACGTGCCTATTCACTCCACAGTTGTGCACACATGTGCAACTGTCAAGAACACAGTCGTGCATCCCATGCGCACCTTTTTTCTCCATTTAGGTGCCCCCATGCATGGCTCTCCAAATTACAGCCACACACTTGTGCACACAAAACACTTGATTGCCCACGCACTGGGGGGGAAACCTCACAAAACCCCCTTGTATGGCCATCTGTACAATCCCTACCCAAAAAGAACCCCTAGCTATGTAGGAGGATACGACCACTAACTTGAAACTCGTTGGTCTTAAATTGGCTGGCTCGATCTCCCGAAATATCCAAATCTCTCCTCAAATATCTCGTCCAATCACTCTGGCAGCAGGTACAAATGAGGTGGCAATGTAGGCCCTACAACTATATATAATCCATTTTGCCAAACTTCCATACTCCATTCCAGGAGCTCCGAGCATTCGTTTTCCGATATGTCTTTAGCCACGGAACCAAGCTACCTCCACCTACATAGTCACATTCCCCGAGCCACCATCCATCATTGGGCCCTGGGGAGAATTTTTCTCACATCACACCCAGGTACGCATGCTTATGTTCACAATTATCAAATAAATGCTATATATTATTTATCTTCAGATATTGTTCATGTCGAGTATTTGATTTTCATGTGTGCAGGTACTTGGTCACCACAAATTAGCACATCCCTTTTAAGTATAAGATCTCTACTAGCATGTAATCATTCCCTCTGAATATCAATTTCATCTCCCAGTCACACCCTCTGATATTTACCCCTAAGGCCCCCCCATCCAACTCTACAGCACTCACACCTCCATTTCATTTCAGTACTGTCAACCGGTAGCACTCTCCCCCACATGAGTTGTCCCATTATAGTCCTCTCTGGCACTTTGACACTCATGTTGTTTCCACCCCCTAGGACCGAGAGTCCTCATAGTCTTTGCATTCCCAAGAATTAGTCGCATGCTCCTTCTCCTCATTTTTCTAAACTCCCCATAATGGACTCCCACATAATCTCATCATGATTCACATTTTGACTGCACCTCCGCAATATCATTATCCCTCCATCTCCTCCACCGTCAGTTTGCCCATCTATAGATTGTCCTCCATTCATTTTTCCTAATATAGAAACCCACCTATGGGGCCCCCCACCCTCCACTTATTTTCCACACAACTTGCGCCCTCACATGCCAATCCATATTGCACTGGGGCACCTGTTTTTGTATCTGTACGCTCATCCCCAATTATTCTTTATTTATTTGGTAATTGTACAGAGCCTTTGTTTCTATCCATTACATAGTTTTGTCGCCACCTTTGGTGACCTTCCTTTTTCGGAAAAAGAAACCCATTTCGCCCTTGGTTGGGTCATACATTACCTTCTCCTCCTATTGACATCATCCATAAACCCTGAGTATCCCACAGTCCATTTACCCCTGATCTCTGAGTTTGTCCACTTTGTCATGCCTCTGGCACAATTTACCCCTAGTCTAGTCATCCCCCTGACGCTAGATTCAGTTCCACGGTTGCTGCCACTTATCCTTCACAAATCTCCCCAACCAAGGACAGTATTGAGTCTCGCCACATCTTGACTTTGTCCATGAATCTCCTCAGTTCCTGACCATATCATGAAGCCCTTTTCTTCTTGGAGTCGTGTCTCCCTTCCTTTCGACATCAACACAGTTTCCATAAGAGAGACAGTATCTTGACACTCATTACCTTCACAACGAGGTGTCTCGGATGACATAGAGAGAACCATCATTACTCTCTGTTGTCGTTGACCCCCACAACATTCGACTTCAACACCTTATCATGTTGCAGTGGGTCTTACTCTGCGACTATTGCAGTTGTTTTTATTTGTCGAAGACCTCTGAAATTTGATAGGCTATCAATGTCTACGTATCATCGACACTTCTTATAGGTGTCATCACCTCTTTTCAGAGTTTGTTCACCGTCTGAATGGTCCTCTGCTATTATCAACACGCCCCCAAGGGCGCTACAGTCATCTACATCAACACACAACTTCAGTTATTGTATTCCACATTTTTTAGTTACATGACACGAGAATGGGGCATGTCCGCCTCGTTTGTACACAGTTTTATTTTTCACACCTTGCAAAAGGTTTGGGTTCCACCAGTTCCCCTCTCCCTCCAATGGGTCACTCTTGAAACGCCTCACAACACTCTTTCTTACAAAGGTACTATCAGTAGAAGAAACATTGATGTATTTCAGCTATATGTATGCTCCTAACCTCACACATAAGGGGGCATCTGTTATCACTGGAATTTCGTCCACAAATGGTTACAAGAATCCAGCATCTTCAAACACCCATTAGTTCATCCATGGCCCAAAAAATAAATTTCCAAAGGGCACAAAACTATACAACTGGTTAAAAAATCAGCATGCGCTAAAGATACAAAGGTAGCACGTGCATGTGTGACAGTTGAATAACTCCGAAAAAGCGCATATGCACCCGATGCGCAACTGTGGATGCAAAAATCCGCGCACACCTCAGAACGGCACATTTATGATTTTGGTCGGCCTTCCACCCACTTCTAGTTCATCTCCCAAGTCGATTTGACATCCAAATCCAAGTTGAATCCGAGTGGAGGGATGCTCAAAGACCTAAGGGTGCCCTAAAGAGCCCCTTGTTCACACTAAAGACTGGTTGAATAATGTCTCAAAGATTTGATATAAAAAGAGGCCATGGGTGCACTATATTTTCAAGGAATTCATTTGTATTGTTATGCTACCTATATTCTCTTGGAGAATCCTCTTTTCTCATCAAGAGCATACAAGCACCATCTCATTTAGCCATTCACATCACCTCTTCAAGTGAATGTGCTTTGGATTTTCTTCACCATTTCCTTCTAGTTTGTTACTTGTAAGAAGAGCTCAATCATTGGTGGTTCAAGAACCCTCCCTTGGAGGAAGAGGGAACCCATAAGTCTCCCTTTCTCTTTGGTGTTTTCCCACTAATACAACTTATCCATTGGTGGCATACATGTTGTTTATTTTCTTGTTATATTTCCCTTATGCACTCTAGTTTAGTTTCTTTTATTGTTATTAGCTTAGTTCTTTGCTTATTTATTATGCTTGATGTTTCTAACTCTTGCATTCACTGTTGTCTTGCCCAACTAACCCAACTGGGCTTGTAAGCGTCCTTATTTTTCTCATTTAGGTGATGAAAGGGACGCAACACCAAGGAAGGGTGAAATGCTCCACTTGGGAGGGTTCTTAAGGTAAGGTTTTCTAACCTTCCCCCTTTGATCATTGAATATTTTTTCATTTCATTAAGGTAGGACGTCCTAGGAATTTGTCCTTTTGCCTTGGCCAACCTTTGAGTTCACCTTGCTAGTACCTACAAAGGCTTCTTCATGGACCAATCCTCCCATTCAACTTTGAAGGGAACCTTCTAACCCTAAACAACGCTTGAAGGGAAATCCTCTATGTGTCATCAACATTGTTCCATATTAAACCATAGGATTCACCTAGATCTAGTATAGAGATCCCATACTCCTCCAAAGAACTAGTCTATCATTGTCTTTAACCACGCAAAAAACCAAAAAAAACAATTTTTCCTTTTATGTTTTTTTTTTCTTTTTCTTTTTTGCAATCTAGGGTTTATCACATGTATCCTTGGATCTAGATTTCTTTGAGCCTCATTGATACATATTTCATTTAAGTAATCCTAACCTATTATTTCATTGAACTTCTTGAGGGTTAATATTTCCATGAGGGTTTGGATCCTAAGGGATGATTCCCTCTTAACTTTGTCTCCCTCTAGGTTGGTACTGCAGGTGAGGCCACCTACCTCACTACTCATGGAGCCATCCACTCCCTCTAAATATGTGCTACTGGTGGGTGTTGATGAAAAATAATGATTCTATCTTAATACCAACATTTTCATATTTTTCTTGGCTAGAGAAAAATAATCAGGATTATCACCCCGTGTTTATAGCCTCTTTTATAAAAAATTCAATTAATTCTCAAGAAATATGTCATTGGAATTAATGTTGTCTTTTATAATTTAAGTATGTCAAAATGAAAAGAAAGCATTCAAACAGAAATTATTTTTGAATAGTTTTTTAGTAGCTTTAGAAATAAAAGATGCAATAAAGGTAACACGGAAAACTCAAATGAGACTCAAAACCATCCAAATATTTTATTTATTCAAATCTAAAATACAACCAACAACATTATTCATACCCTAAGGGGCAAGGACCATAATGAGACTTAGTAGTCAAATATGGTATATTGCATCATACAAGAGATCACTAGTATCATCAAGTGAAACCAAGACTAAAACAAAGCTGAAATGATAGGCCACAAATGTCACTGCCTTGATTCTACACAAAACCCTCAATCAGTACTGAAAACTAATCCAAAAATCTAACAAGAATCCACATACTATCAGAGACAGATGATCAACCTTGTGAATTATATCAGCAAATAAATACTTCTTGGCTCTCCTTGTTGCCACCTTCAATAGGATATTGCTATCAACAAGAAGTCTTTGGCACTTATGTATTTCAGAGATGAATGAAATAGTAAAGTATTCTCACTTAAGATGCAAGAGGATACCTTGTTATATTTGTTCTCTCTATCACTCTCTCTTTCTTGTCCCTTGAAATCTTATTTAATTCTTCCCAAAAGTAGTTTAAGTTTAACTACTTTTATTTATGCCATTAACTAATTTAGTTAATGGAACAACTTTATAAATTAATAATAATATTTAATTATAAGGATAAATAAATACTAACTAATAGGTGGGGGACCCCTAATTACTCTTTTATTTTCAAACAAATTCCTCCTTGTTCCTCCTCTGAAATAGAGATAAATTAATGATTTCAAACATCCATTTAAATATCAACATAACCCACATTCAAATCAGCCATATAAAAACTTTATAAACATCCTTGTGAATCCCGAATAATATATATTTATTTATCAAAATAAATATATCAAATTGATGTCTTAGTCAAAGCTATCATAATATATCAAAACGAATATATCATCAATCTGTCTCAAAATAGATATTGTTGTGTAAATAACCAAAATGATGAATAATCAGTTTGATCAAACATACCATTGTCCAAAATATAACCAGAATTGTCCTCAACAATAAAAACATCATAACAACATTGTAAAATTAGAAGTCATAGTTTTTTTGTGTGGCATCTTTCCTCTTCTCACTTCCTTGTGGCTTCATTACCTTCAAGACTTCTATACCTTCATCCACTGGTGCTTTAATTCTTGTTGTTGAAGAAACTCATCTATAAATACAATTAAAGTTAGATCATATATACCATAGATAATATTTATCAAACACCATTCGCATAATATAACTTAGAATAGCTTTATTCAATAGAAAACAAACATGCAAGCAACCATGGGCATACAGGGAAACAACCAAAATATCAATTTTTCCCTTTAACTCTTCAACATTTCATACACCAATTATTATTTAAGAACATGGGAATCTAAATGAATTTGGGAATATGGTAGGGTTTGTAATGTGCGAAAAATGTAATAATGGTAGGGAAATATAATGGTACATGTTCATAAATAATTTACATTAATTTTTTATGAAGCCTGGTTATCCTCCTACAATGTCTTTATCCATGCCTCATCAAATACCCATCATCGTTGATCTGTATCATAAGTATGCATCAGGGGGAGGAGATATGAATTAAAATGAAAGTGGAACTGGGATCAAGGAATGACTCATGGAAAATGAAAATATGGAGGCATTTGGCCCTAAACAAAACTCAACCTATTAATTTCAAGTGTAGTATCCTTCATGTATTCTTGTTTTGGTATAAACCTACCAAATCATCATACATCTCCTTAGCATATGCCTTCTTAGAAATGTGAGGAATCAAGTGGTCCTTCATGTACTCTAGTAATGCTTCCTTGGTCTTCACTTCCTTATTCTTGTGAGATGTCAATTCCTATTGATAGGTAGGAGCTACAAGCACACTCTCAACATAATCCTTGAGGTCTTTCTCTTCTAACAAAAGGAAAACCCTTGCCTTCCAAGCCCGAAAGTTGGTTTCCCCTTCCAACCTATCATCAAGCTTCATTGTGTTCACCATGGTGACATGCCCAGAACAAGAACAAGAACAAAAGAAACACTCTTTCAGTGTTGCAACCAGCAATGTGTCTCAAGATGATCCCCTTCTCTTCAAATCCCAATCTCTAATACCATGTCAATTTTCACATGTAACTCTATGTGACTAATTTCGTATCTAAAAATTGCTTCCTAGTGATCTAACTATCACTGAACAACTTTACAGTGAAATTATTGACTGAAGACATAAGAAACGGAAACAACAAGATCAAACATTAATCATTAATATAAAAGATACACAATATTATTGTTCTACAAATTTTTCCAATTCTCCAAATATGAGGACCAAAACCAATCCTCTCAAAGTCACCAAAACTAAGGACATAACTAGTCCTCTCAAAATCACCAAATCAGAGGAAAATCTTGTCCTCCAATATCCAAACAAGAAAACCAAACCTCAACAATATCTGGAAATATCCTCTACCCAAGAATCTATTGTAGATCACTTGTACGGAATGTACATATATGTACCTGCCCAGAAAACCAGATACGCGATTCACCTTACTGGCAACCCGCATACATAATTTTTTTTTCTTCACTACAAATCATGTATACCCTATACATGATTTTTCTTCTGCAATCCATGTATATATGTTCTTCTTCCTCCTACAAACCACGTATTATACAAAAAAAAATCTCCACATGTGCGACCTTCTTCACCTCTCTCTTCAGTGCTAGATTCAACACCTTGCATACTTCCCCTTTGTTGAGATCACCAATCCTCCTTGACACAAGCGCAGACTCACTTATGCCAACTCTATTCTTCCACAATTGATGATATAATGTCACAATGACATGTCTCCTTTATATACAAGTCTGAGGGGTCAACATAGAAGCCCCTCCACAAGTCAACATCAAATTAGGATTTTCCTTGTGGGTGTGAAGCCCCAACACAAGCCCACAAATCCCATCATAAAACCCATGAAGCCCCCACTCAAATCCAAAGGGGTTTTCACCAAACCAAAAGTGTGATGTGATTCCCATGACGATTTCCACATTCCTGACACTCAGGCTCATGTGATAATACCTGCCCAAAGCTAAAAAAATCAACAAATATATTGAGTGGGCTCAACATTGTGTAATGTCCTTGGTTTGGATTCAGCCTTAGCTCTTCGGGCATAGAAATTTTCTACCTTACAAGTTGAAATATTAGCCTCAATTTTTGTATCCATCTCTTGGGCCTCTTCAAGGGTCTACCTTACAGTTTGAAATATTAGCCTCTTCAAGGTCCTACCTTACAGGTTGAAAGGTTGCTCTTTTTTCCCACATAAGCTACAAAATGACCAAAAATAACAAAATGATGGGACATAAGCCCACAAAACTCCTCTCCAAGGTGGCATGTGTGAATATAATCCTCCCAAGGAGAAGATGTCATGCTAGGAACGTGTCATATCATCCCCATATCAAGGGAGTAAGTGGGGCTTCAAGCCCAAAACACCACCAAGTGCAACTAAATGTCCAAACATCCTCTCAAATGTGTGACATCAAGCTCCCCAAGAGATATGTTTTGGCATAGGAGGGTGACATCATCCCTTATTCATCATTTCAATCCTCGTTCATATGCTAGTTAAGTCCTCCAAGGTGCAACATTCATCATTCCAGGCCTCCAATGAGTGGGGTGTGTTATCCCCATTTCCTATTGATAACTAAGGAGATGATGTCTTGAGGCCCTCAAGTTGCAGACATGGAGTACGGAGAGATAGATGGATGACAACATCCACTTGCATAGATAGAGGCTCGCCTCACCACCACAGATCTCATATTCATCACGATGGTATCTACGACACCAACTTTCTTCTAGAAGACATTGGGTATTTCTCCATGAGGTACAAGCCATGTATTATGGTGACTTGCATTTCAATATTTGAGGAATTTAAGTTATGTTTCATTTGAAGCTTCTTTTGATTATATAACGCCTACTTGGAAGTTATTCTCTTTTCCCTGTTTCAACTTTGTGGTTGGCATTGCACCCTAAGTAAGTGGTCACCCTCAGGGATGGGTTTTCTATTGGGGGGTATCCTTAACAAGTCATCATTCCATTCTCGATAATGCTTTCCACTTTCCGCACTTAATCCCCTCGTCTCCTTATCTTTTGGTACGGGTGTATTGACCCAAGAAGGGATTGCCCCTCATTTCATGGGAATAAGGGGTTGAAGGCCTAGAGGTTTGTAGTTGGAAAAATATAAAATCCAATCATGAATCTTCTAGATGCTCCCCCTGGGATCCCGAGGAAAATTAAATGTCTCTCATAAGAAATTGAAGGGACCTTTGAAAAATGACAAATGTAAAAATGTCAACCAAGGTAGAGCGTGTGTTGGAAAAAAATTTCATGCTTTGGTAGAAGTCCCACACATTGTCTTCAACTTGGGGAAGCATAATGTGACCAGATTAGAGTCAAGGTGGGCATTTTTTTTTTCATGCTTAGGTAGAATCCCCACCTTGGCTTCAACCTAGAAACATATTAAAATAACAAAAGGTAATAAATGGGCTTGGAAAAAGAATGCATTGAAAACAAAGGTGCAACACACCCTTTACAAAGGCACTTATAAATGAGACACTACAATCCCTTGTATGTCATGAACCCCATGTTCAAAATTATTTCCCCAATACACTTCATCTTATACACATGGCTTAGAGGGGGGTCCACCTGGGAAACACTCATTGACTTAGGGAATGATTCACCCAATAGGTCACTTTGTCAACCCTCCCATACCTAAACTTGGCAAGTTGCATAGGGTCTTCGAGCACTTGTTTAATTTGATGAGGCGGTTTTTTATGCACATGCTTAGGTGAATATTTTATTGATTATATTTACTTATCATGATACATTTTACTTGAGATCCTTGGAGGGCACATTCATTGTCTTTGTAGGACCTTGCTTGGTGGACAATTTTAGAAGAACAAACCTAGCTTGGGCTTCCTTGGGGCATCAATCCCATAGGATGGATGCCATGACCCTCACATTAGACAATGATGAAAGCCTTTGGAGGCTTGAGAGACACCTTGGATGACCCCACCTAGCCCCTACAATCCCAACATTTTGCCATTGGAGGTCAAAACGTCACATTTGGAGGGCTCAACGTCACCCTAGGGCTAGGGTTTGGTGTGGTGGTGTGGTTGACTTGACACTTGGAACCTTTTGGATGGAGAGAGGCCTTGGATTGAAAGAGGAGACCCTAGCACATGAGAGGGATGCATTTGGAGGCCCAACAATTGATCTCCTATCTCAACAATTTGCTAAAAGTTCCAAAATGTTTCATTAAAGGGGTGATGTCATGCTTATTTTAGGGTTTCTTATGTGCAAAATCAAATTTAAAATTGTAAAGTGGAAAAGTAAGGGTTGTTAACCCCTTACTTTGTGGTTTACCCTAAATTTAAGTGTACAAACACTTTTTAGAGGATTTGTATAGATAAGGATCATTTCTATTTCATTTTCATGATAGCTCTCCCATTGTGAGAGGACTACTTGGTTGAAATTTGCGTCCGTCTTAGGAAAATTCATTCTCTCTCTCTTTTGTGATATGGTTTAGCTCTTGTCTAGTGGAAGGAAGTGGTGTGCTATCTCTTGGAGGCTCTTTCCCTTTATTCAATGATGAAAAATACTTGGCAACTAGGGTTTGTCTTGGAATTTTTTGGAATTTGTAAGGAAAATTTACACTTTGTTAGGTTTATTTCTTGTTCCATGGATTTTATTGTCTATATACTTGGAGCATTATAAGTGCTTACAACATCCACCAAGTTTTTATTTTTATTTTTTTGTTGAAAAGGCCATTGCAAAGGTTGCTAGGAGGAGTGAAAGGGTTTACCTCCTCCTAGTCTTTACCTTGTTAGGGTTACTATATCAAGGGAGTAAAAGGGATTACACCCCTTGATATTTAGACTTTAATGTACCTAACTAGTACAAGAAGACTCCATAACCCTTTTGGCAAGGTACTAATCTTTATTTGCATTGGAGAAATAAATATTTTGCATTGGTAAACGTGATTTATAGAGATATTGATTTAGTTCAAGTTGGAATATTTTCTTGATGATCTGAGCTTGCTAAAGCCTCTAGGGCATATTGATTGGCCTAGTGTTCTTGGATCTATAAATTAATAAAAGATACAGTCATTAGGGTTGCATAAAATCACCCTATATCTTCAATTTTAACTTCCATTTCAGCCATGGAAATTTGCTTGTAAGCCATTACTATCATTCTACTGCTTATTGGTGAACATTTTTTCGGATTACTTGCTTATTCCCGTGGTTGAAACTTGCTGCTATAGAAAATATTTTCTAGAGCCACTTGATTGTTACAAATACACTATGAAAACATCATAAATCAGCCCTCTAATACCACTAAAGTTTGTGCTAAAGTATTGAGAATTAATCTACATGTTTTGTGCTTCATCTCTCAATAAATGTTTGATGCTTTGAGTGGTTAAATATGCAGTAATTAGCCTTGTTTCCTTGCTGATATATATTATTGTTTACTGCAGTATTTTGGGACTGCAATCTTAACTTGCTTTTCCACTTAATCTTAAGTCTTGTATACTCATCTCTTCTTGTGTCTCGGGAAGGTACAACTATCTTTTGCAGGTACAATACTTCTTGGAAACCTTCCCTCATCAACGAGACTTCATCCCAAGCCTTCCATCTCTCTAAAACTTGACCTATAGGGGCTTCACTTCCATAACCTCACTTTCCATCTCATTCCCCCTAGGGTCACCCTGGATTACCCCCTTGTGTTGGATTTATCCTTCACTAAAGCGAGGGGAGGGTTTATATAAGGTGACTGTGGGTATACTCTCCCATAATTATCGCCATCTTGTGGATTGGGTCAAGCTTTTCCCAACCTATAGTTTGGGCAATAACAGGGTGCAACATCCATACAATGGGATTTCAATCCCCTAATAAGGTCCAATTGGCTTAGTCCCTTCATGAGTATCTTTCACCGGGAAAGGTCCTACAAAGACAAGAAAATACGCACTCCAAGGGTCCACAAGTCACATGTATCATGCCAAGTGAGCCACATTTAATAAAAGAACCACCCAAACAAGTGCATTAATTCCCCCTTTTTCAAATTAAACAAATGCTCAAATACCTTATAAACTTTCCCAAATTTAAATATGGGAGGGGTGTCATGGTGCCCTATTGGGTAGGCCAATCCCCAAGTCAAGGAATGTTTCCCAAGAAGACTCTCTCTAGGCCATGCAGTCGGTATGAGATGGTTTGGGATAGTACTTTTTGGAATGGGGTTCTTGACATATCAAGGGATCATATTGTCTCATTTATGGGTGCCTTTGTAGAGGGTGCACTACATCCCTTCGTTTTCCATGCAACATTTTTTCAATCCCTTTATTTGCCTTTCATTTTTATGCTTCGAACATTGAGTGCTATATGTAGTGGAAATTAAAATAGCATCGCAATGCCACTTAAATTTAGAACACAGTGAGTGCCATATGCCTTGTAAATAAAAAGACATTGCATTGCATTCCCCCATCAAGCGAGACATTTTTATTTATTTTCTTCTAAAAGGTCCTTCATTTTTATGGAGAAGCATTTCATTGCTCTAAGTACCTTAGGGTGAGCATCTAGAAGGATAAATTATGTATTTTTACTGTTACAGTGTTAGCTACAACACCTTTGGGCCTTCAACCCCTTCTTCCCATGAAATGAGGTACAATCCCTTCTTGGGGTCAATGAACCAAAAACCCCAAAATATGAGGAAACAAAGGGGAAAAGGTGTGGAAGGTGGTAAGTATGAGAGGGAATGGTATGATGACCCTTCAAGGAGACCCCCCAGTAGCAACCATTTTCTCGAGGGTGACCCACTTACTAGGAAACCATGTCAACCACCAGGGTGAAATAATGAAAAAGGTATCATTTCCAAGAAAACATTCTATAATCAAGAGAGGACACTTTGCAACATGCTCAAATGCTTCAAATATTAAGGTGACACTTACCATGCAACCATACTTGTTACCTCATGAAGAAAGACATGTTGTCCTTTATAGGCCATGCTAGTGTGGTGGACATTGCTATGTTGTTAATGATGAATGATGATGGGTGGTGGAGAGGAGGGGCTCTATCTACTCAATGTGGACTCAACTAGTCACCTAGCTCTTGGAACTCCATGTCTTTTGCCTATGGGCCTTGAGAAATCATCTCCTAGTTACCCCTAGGCTGGGGGGGTAACAAGAGTTTCTATTTTGTTGGGTTGGCTCTGAAAGGATATCTTCCATCATAAAATACTATGCCATTTTCTTAACCTCAAATATCCAATAGGTGATCTAGCAGTTGATCAATGCTATTATTGGAGTACCAAAACATCATCAATCATAGACATGGTTAAACTAGAGGGTTTCTCAAGGGTCTCTTTGCAGAATGAGGGGAAATACATCAGTACCAGACTCAATAGTGTATATTCCACAAAGGTTTCATCAAGAGTCAATGTCTTCCAACTACTTACACTTCTACCTCGGTAGGTCATGGAAGGCTAGGTAAGGCAGAATTACAAGTAGCTTAAGCATCCATATGATAGATAGGTGGGGCCCTAATTTATTTTAGCTCATAAGAGAATGATATAAAAGGGGGATTTGCTATGATCAGAACAAGGCATTTAGGTGAGGATCATGCATTTAATTTGGATAATGAATCATGATGCTTGGAAGTTATGCATTTTTCCTTGTTTCACCTTGGTGGCCATCCTATGTGTCCTACTCAAGTGTTGTCACTCTTGGAGAATAGGCTTACTACTGGAAGGCCTTGATAGGGGTAACATACCATCCCATTCCATACTTAACATTTCCATATAGATTCCTTCATCCTATCTTTTGCAAGTGGTTGTTACATGTATCCCAAAAAGGTCCATACTTTCATCCTCCTATGAGAAGAAGGGGCTTGAATGTCTGAGGTTGATGTAGCTGGTAAAAAAAAAGTGTCTAGTATCACACCATTTCCTTAATTTCATGGAGCATACCTCCCAATATTAATAAATACCACTATCCTTACCAGCATAAAAGTGAAATTAAGTGTCTAGTTCAAGAATTATTGGATGTAAGAGTCATACAACTCAATCATAGTTCCTTCTTTTCACTTGTCATCTTGGTATGAAAAAATATGGATAGTGGTGATTGTTTATTGATTACAAAGAATTAAATAAAATTACAATCAAATACAAGTTTCTCATTGTTATAGTATAATTTTCCACCTCATATGCATTGATTCCCTGTTGACGTGATTCAATACCCTTTCCCTACTTGTAGACTCAATTCCCCTTTATTCCTCCTCATAAATAATTAAAAAGCCCCACTTTTTAAGATGTATGCACCTTATCAATTATGCAGCACACGTACATATGCTTGTTTATTTTTATCATCCCACGTATACATCTATTTAGCTCAAAAATATATATAATTTTGTTAAATTTTGGTCGGGGTTTATGGGTTTCTCCGGTCCTTGACCCCCTATTTCCCATGGATAACTACTCTAACCACTTGTTTTGAGTACAAAAAGGAGCCAAGGGGTAGATGAAATATCATCATGCCAGTTAGCACCATTATGTTGGGAATTTATTGCCTAAACTGCAATCCCCTTATCCCGTGTTTGTGAATTATCCCCTTCAAAACTGGAAACCCGTGTTTCCAGCAGTCGTTTCTCCCTTTATATTGTTAAAAAGAGACCAATTCTCTTTCTCGAACCTGTATGAGTGAAGAAGTTGGAGTTTGAGTTGATCTTCATTGGCTTGGGTGGAGGAACCTGGATGTCAGTTTCGGAGCAGCACCACAGCGATTACAAGTTGTAACATTACTTAACTTTGTTGTTAAATCAATAAAGAGCTCTCTTTCCCATCCAACTTTGTGTTTGATCTGGATTATGTTCGGAACGAAATGAAAGAAGATAAATTACAATGAAATACTCATGAAAATTTCCAGAAACAGAGAAATACAAAAATACTTGATTTATATTAATGAAAGAATTGTAAAGAGACTGTAAAAATACAGAGTGAAAGACTCGCAAGAATGGTGGAAGATTTATCTTTGAGAAGAGATGTGACATCTACACTCATTCGCAAGAAGATGATTAAAATGAGGCTCTGAAGGCCTTTTTTATGATAAGAATGAATGCCAAAACCATAGACATCCAAAAACCTAACCGTAGGAGATGAAACGCCAAAATTCATGTGGGCCTCGTTTGGGTAAGTTAGTACATTGACTTCTCGGGGTCGTAACTTTTGCATACGATATTCGTTTTAGGCATATGATAGCCCGTTCGAAAGGTATTTTCAGGAAATACACATTACGTCATCAAAATAGGACTCCATATATAGTTTGACTATGGCAAGCCAAAAAATCATTGTTTAGGGACCCAAAACAGACCTGGAAGTACAACAAGATGTGTTGATATGAAAACATACCAAATAAGCCAGTTGGATTAGGTGGGAGGCAACCAGTATCCACCTGGAATATGTGTAGGGATTCAGATAGCCCCGGAAGTGTAGAACCCACAATTACGAAGAAGTACAAAAGAACGTGTTGCACTAAAAACTAACAAGAGGAGCCAGTTGGAACAGGTGGGTGGCCACCAATATCCACCTAAATAAATCCTCCCCCCTTAGGAAGCAATGGTCTCCATTGCGTTGAGTGCCCAGGGAAGAGGGGAAATCATTTTCTAAATCTGAAGCTTGGTGAGTTGCATGCCTTGTTGGAGAATTTGTCTTGCTTAACTTGTGGAACACTATCACAAACCTGTTGTTGGAGGGGTTGAATCTGTTCCAACAACCTGTTGTCTCTAGGTTGGATGGGGCATTATGTAGGCCCCATTTTAGGTGAAGAAACAATATCTTATGTTTCTTCGACAATTTTTCCTTGCTGGATAGAAGGTGTTGAGGTTTTAGTGGTTGTAGTGGTCTTCTATGCATCCTTTGAATAGACTGTGAAGAGGATGAATTTTGCAGTATGAGATATTACTTTGTGGTGTTTTTTTGGTGGAGTGGTAGTCATAACTACCTCTGGTATCCTATAGAGATGACCTCCTAGAGTAATAATGAAACTACACGGTCTGGACTCATAGACAACATGACGTTTCCACATATATGGTTGGCTCAAAACAACATCACAGACATCAATAGGGGAAATATCACACACTACCTCATCCTTGAAGGGATGGATTCCATAGAAGAGGAGACACTGCTGGCTGACGTGAAGATCTTGTCCCTGGTAAATCCACCCAATGTTGTATGGTTGCGGGTGTGGTGTTGTTGAAAATCCAAACTGTTTGATGACCTTAGTTGATTTGAGGTTCTTTTGGATGTCGTTGTCAACAATAAAATGCAATGCGGTCCCCTTCACCCACATCTATGAATGGAAGAGGCGCTCCCACTCTTCAAGATCTACTGGTTCTTCTAGCTGAATTGTTGTGGTCACAACAATAATAGTGAGGTCTACGTCAATGATCTGTCTGTTTTCAATATTTTCTGGATCAAATTCTGAATCAGGGTTCGGCTCCGTGTCTTTGACCTCGGCCACCAATGACTATTTTGAGCGACATTCATCGATGTTATGCTAGGGGATTTTGTGGAAGTCATGCCACTTCCCAGTGTCATTCTTCATATTTACTTTACCCTTGTTGTCATGTGTCTTGGACTGGTTGTCTAGAGGTTGTTGGTTAGGTTCATCTTACCATGCTTTGGTTGTTGCAGATTTGCAGACCCTGATTCCCATTTGTTCTGGTGCCTAAATTTTTGCTCGATTTTGACATCATATCAACAGGAAGCTCCCAATGATGAGATGTTTAGGAAATCCATTTCGGTTTTGATGTACCTATGTAGAGCGCCATGGTATTTTAGAACCAGATGTCGCTCGAAGTTATTGATACCCAGCTTGGTGTGCAAGGTATGGAAAGTATTTGTGAACTCCAACATGTTTTGTCTCTTCTCTTTCCGCAATGTGGTCCATATCATGTATTGGTCTTCATAGTTATCAACAGTATAGTATTGTTCTTTGACTGCATCCCCAAAAAAATCCCAAGTGGGCTAAGCCCCATATATTCTAGATTCCTCTGTGGAACTTTTCTCCCAGTAAGTTTCCCACCAATGTTTGACATGGGGTTGAGCCTTGAGGAAAGCGAAGGTGATCTTTTCCCTGTCGGAAAAATTTTGCATGGAGAAATAACCTTCTAATAGATTTAACCATTTTTCTAGGGCATTTTCATCTTATATCTGACCTTCAAATATGGGAATATCAAAATTAACTTGTACCTTGAAGGGAGAGGTTCCTCCAAAATGGTCGCTTGATGAAGATGTGCATGTTGCTATGGGCAGGTGTTGAAGAATGTGTGCAAAATTCTCCATCATTTCATCCCTTTGTCGCGCGAGAGATTGCTCAAGCAACAGGTTAATATAATATTCTACTCCGACGTTTTTCTTTTCTGCTACCATCAAGGGTTTATTGGGCATGCGAGAGTGATTTTCCTCAAGAGAGACAAACTCTATACCCAATTTTCTATACCTGGACCTCGTCGGGGACATGCGCTGAAAAACAATCAACAGCAGCCTGCTCTGATACCACTGATCTAGATTATGTTCAGAACGAAATGAAAGAAGAGAAATTACAATGAAATACTCATGAAAATTTCCAGAAACAGACAAATACAACAATACTTGATTTTTATTAATGAAATAATTGTAAAGAGACTGTAAAAATCAAAGTGCAAGACTCACTAGAATGGTGGTAGCTTTATCTCTGAGAAGAGATGTGACGACTACACTCATTCGCAAGAAGATGATTACAATGAGACTCTAAAGGCCTTTTTTATGATAAGCATGAATGCCAAAACCCTAGACATCCAAAAACCTAACCCTAGGATTTGAAACGCCAAAAGTCATGTGGGCCTTGTTTGGGTAAGTTAGTACATTAACTTCCCATGATCGTAACTTTTTCATACGATCTTTGTTTTAGGATCATGATAGCCCATTGGAAAGATATTTTTGAGAACTACGCATTACGCCATCAAACTCTGACTATGTCTACTGTTTGACTATGGCGGGCCAAAAAACTACTGTTTATGGCCCCGAAACGGACCTGGAAGTACAAGATGTGTTGACATGACAACATACCAAATAATCCAGTTGGATTAGGTGGGAGGCCGCCATTATCCACCTAGAATATGTGTAGGGCTTCAGACAACCACGAAAGTGTAGAACCCACAATTACAAAGAAGTACAGAAGAACGTTCTACACTAAAAAATGACAAGAGGAGCCAGTTGGAACAGGTGGGTGGCCACCAATATCCACTTAGATTAGTGTTTTAGTTTATAGTTGTTACATTTTGGCATTTAATTATCTAGAACACTAATGGACTTAATTTCAGTTAGTTATTGTTTAACTACCAAGAACTCTTTCAGTTGTTTTCCTCCTTATGTGCAGGTGGTTGGTGAAAGCGTTGGAGTGTAACATTGGAGAAAAATCTTCAAGTGAGGGATCTACATCAAGTGATTGGATCCATGTTTGTCTCCTTCTTTCTTATTAAAAGTTGGTTAGTTAGTTACAATTTGCTTGACTATATTTTTGTGATTGAGTTAGGTCTTTAGGTCATCTTCTCTATTGTGGTTGTAACCCAAAACCATAAGAGTACATTATCCATCAATAGAATTGGCGACTCCATTGGCGAGAATCTCGTTTTGGGTTAGTTTAAGGGATTTCTCTTTGATTTATATGGTTTTTTGGCTTTCTTTTTGTTTCTTCTTTTGCATTTAGTGTTTCAGAACCATAGCCTTCAATTTCAGGCTTTAGACCTAGGGATTTTCAATTTTTTCTTGGTTTCCTAGGGTGTATACGCCCTTTTATTTGAGAACAAAGGCATACATACACTTCTTATTGAAGAGTAAAGTGCATATACACGCTCTCTATTGTGAGGACAAGAGCATATAACTCTTATTTTTATCATTGGAAGTGTTTTTTGAAATTTTGGGTCATACACGCTCTTTGTAGAAGGATTAGACATGTATATATTCTCTCTATAGAAGGCTTAGTTGTGTATATAAGTTTATATATGCTCCCTATTTTGGGGACATGGGCGTATGGCTTCTGGGAGGTGATTTTTCCCTCTATTTTTCAGTGTTTTAAAGCCATGTTTTGGCTTTTTGGGGGGTCTTTGGACTCTATTGATTCCTAAAACTTCTTGTTGGCTACATTGAGTTGGTAAAGTCTTAAAATTGAAAAGAAAACAATTTTCATTATTCTTCTTTGGCTTCTTTTGATTTATTGGATTGCATAACTACAAGACAAGTCTCGTTCTTAGGGTCTCGGTTTTGTGGTCGTTGTTATGGTCATATCTGAAACCTGAGTTTGTATCTGAGTTCAATACTTTTCTTTTGGGTTTTCCTTGCTTTTTCAAACATAAAAACAAAAAACAAAAATATTTATTTTAGCATCTTTTGTTAGTTTTCCTTTAGTAGAAAGAAAAAGACAAAACCTAGTTTGTTGTTAGTTGGGTCTCTTTCTTTCTGTTGCATTGTTTTGCATTTATATTTGAAAAAATAAATATCCTAGTATAGGCATTTGTTTTTTTATTTTTACATTTAAAAGGAAAAATAACAAAGAACTTTATTCTTGTTTTTTTTTTTTTCTTTTCTCGCAATTTAGACAAAGTTGCATAATGTATTTTTCATCGGAAAGAGAAAAGATTGCATTTCAAGGTTTGAAAGATTGTTTGTGCATTTTGATTGCTTGAAACTCTTTTTCACTATAGAATTAGTGTGAAGTTTATTTTGTCAGTGTTCTTATAATTTTCATTTTGCAAGAGTCTCAAACAACATCAGTTGCACTTTCATACCCTTTGAGTAAAGAACAACCGCTAAAAAGCATTGTAATATTTAAAAGTGTTTTTTTTTAATACAAGGTCAAATGTGGATGCCTTGATAGTATATATAACGAGGTACACATTCATTAAAATTGGTCAATGGATATTTTGTGGAGATTCATTTGCCAAAAAAATAAAAAAAAACAATGAAGCATTTCATGACTAATGATGTGCACCTTTAATGTTAAAGAGATATTAAGACTTCTACTCTTGTTGAAGAAAATGTGTCAACTCCAATCTTTGGTTGAAGATTTCCCTTTTGGAAAATGTGGGATGTGGCGATCTCTCATCATTTAATAAAAATATTGAATGGATGTGTTTGAAGTTTATAAAGAAACAAGTAAAATTAGCAACAAACCTACTTTTATATGTCTCTACATATGTTTCAATATAGTAATTGTATATAGTTCAAAGCTAAAAGCTAAAGTAACTATAAAACATTTGAAACTTGTAATAATGTATTATCTATGTATAACTTGAAAACAAGAGAAAAGTGACAATGGTTACTCTATGCTTTTAAAATTTCACAAGTGCAAATTGAAGTCTTCAAAACCATTTTAAAATAGAATGATGAATAAAATCCATGACATATCCATAACACTCCAAATTATGATCGAACTAGAATACACTTATTTTTCTAAACTTTTAAGTAACAAACTCTCAAAGCTATTTAATATCACTTAATTAATTTTTACTTCAACAATAACAATAATAATATTATATATTTATGATTAGCTAAATAATGTTGTTATATTAACATTTGCACTTCAATTAAAATTTGAAATTTAGAAAAAAGGGCTTTTTGAAATAAACATATAATTTTCATAATTTTATGTAATAATAATAATCTATTTTTAAGGTCACATCCAAGAGAGACACCAACTCTGAGAGACACCAAGAGGGACCCTCTCCATGCAACAATTTGAATGTTAAAGTCTACAGACGTATACATACCCTACCCCCCTTTGGAATTGAACATGTGACCTGCAAGGAGGAAACACATGTTCGTAACCATTAGGCCCACTCAAGTTGTATTAAGTTTTAAACATTAGATGGTTTTTAAACATGAGATTCAAACACTTGTTAATGTGGTCTTCATTTAACATGCATTATTTTAAAACATGGAGACATTAAATAAGTAAGATAAGAATCCATATAGTCTAGATGTCAACTTAAATACGATGACGTTCCAAATTATGTTATCAAAAATATTATGAGATAAATATAATTATAAAATATATTGAATAAAGAAAATTAAAAAAAATACATAACATCTATAAACTTTAAAAAATGTTTATAATATTCAAAATATTAAAGTATTTTAAAATGTATAAAATATTGGTAATATTTTATAAATATTTAAACCTATTTTTATAAATTTGACTTTTTGCACATCACTTCTTCCACCAATATCAAATGCAAACCATAGCAAGAGAATGTAACCAAGAGAGATAAAGAGAATTTCCCAAGTAGGGCGCAAATTTCAGCCAATATAGTCTTCTCGCAATGGGAGAACTATGATCAAATGAGATAGAAATGATCCCTATTTATACAAATCCTCTAAAACATATTTTTTCCACATAAATTAGGGTAAACCACAAAGTAAGAGGACAACAACCCTTACTTTTCCCCTTTACAAGCTAAATTCAAATTTAAACTTAAAAAAATGCACAACAGAAACCCTAAAGTGACGTCATCCCTCTAGAGGGTGATGTCTTGGAACTTTTAGTAAGTCATTGAAGGAGAAAAGGAAATTGTTGGGCCCTCTAGGGACTCCTTCTCATGAACTATGGTTTCTTCCTTCAATCCAAGTATTTTCCATCAAAACGTTCCAAGTGTCCCTTCACCACCAAGACCCTATCCCTAGGGTGACGTCAAGCCCTCAAAGGTGATGTTTTGGCCTCCAAATGTGAGTCGTTTGGCTTGCAGCGGCTAGGTGAGATCCTCCAAGGTGTCATTTAGGCCTCCAAAGGCATGTCATCATCATCCAATGTGTGGGCCGTAGTATCCAACCTGTGGGATTCAAGCCCTAAGGAAGCCCAAGTTAGGCTTGTTCTTCTAAAATTGTCCACCAACAAGGTCCTACAAAGACAATATATACACCCTCCAAGGATATCAAGTCAAATTCATAATGATGAGTAAATAAAATCAATAAAATATCCATCTAAGCATGTACATCCAAACTACCTCATCAAAATAAACAAGTGCTTAAAGACCCTATGCAATTTGCCAAGTTTAGGTATGGGAGGGTTATCAAAGTGACCTATTGGGTGAATCATACCTCAAGTTTAGGAGTGTTTCCCAAGTGGACATCTTTCTAAGTCATGTGGATGAAGTGAAATTTATGGGGGTAAAAATTTTGGGCATGGGGTTCATGACATACAAAGGGTTGTAGTGTCTCATTTATGGGTGCCTTTGTAGAGGGTGTGTTGCACCTTTGTTTTCAATGAAACCTTTTTCCAAGACCATTTATTGCCTTTTACTCTTTTAAGATGTTTCTAGGTTGAATCCAAAGTGGGGCTTCTACCTAAGCATGAAAAACAGTGCCCACCCTCACTCTACCCTGTTCACATCATGCTTCCCCAAGTTGAAAACATGTGTGGGGCTTCTACCTAAGAATTAAAAACAGTGCCCACACATGCTCCACCTTGGTTGGCATTTTGTATTAGTTATTTTTCATGGGTCCCATCAGTTTCTTATGCGAGACATTTCATTGTCCTTGGAATCCCTGGGCGAGCATATAGAAGGTTAATGATTAGCTTTTATCTTTTTCCATCTACAAGCCTCTGGGCCTTCATCCCCATCTTCCCATGAAATGAGGGACAACCCATTTTTGGGTCAGTACACCTAAAAACTTGAAAAGGTAGGGAGATGAGGGGATGAAGTGTGGAAAGTGAAGAGTATGGTCGGGAATGACATGATGACTCATCAAGAGGAACTCCCAATAGAAAAACTATCCCCAAGGGTGACCCACTTACAAGGCAATGTCAACCACCAAAGTGAAACAAGGAAAAGAGCATAATGTCTAAGCAAACGTTACATAATGAAAAGCAGTAATAGATGAAAAAAACTCAAATTCCTCAAATATTGAAATGACACTCACCATGATAATTGGCTTGTACCTCATGGAGCAAGACCCAATGTCTTACAAAAGCCAGCTGATGTGGTGTATACTATCACGATGATCATGGAATTGTGGTGGTGAAGTTGGCCTCTATTTGTGCAAGTGGAAAATGTTGGTCAATGTGTCTCTTTGTACTCAATGTTTGCAACCTGAGGGCCTCGAGACATAATCTCCTTATTTATCCCTAAAGTTGGGGATAACATCCAGCTCCTTCTTGGGGACATGTACTTGTTGTAGAGTGCATGAGAACTGCAACATATATTAATAGATCGGTGCCTACACACACTGAAACAACAAACTATTAAGAGTAGGATGGCTTACTCGTCCTTTGTCCATATAATCAAAAACCAAAAATAGCAACTAGTCTAGAAAAGTAAATGTTTTTCATTTTATACATATATAATGAAAAGAGAAACATGTAAATGAATTATGCAAGTAAATCCAAATTAAATGCAAGTAATACAACAAAGATGCGTTAAGAACATAATAATCATGAGTATAAATACACATATAATCAGTCATGAAATTATACTCATGGATATGGGTGGGAGGGAGGAGATCCTCTTGTAAAGAGAACCACAAGCCTAATCGTCCAGAAAATCTTGCCTGAAGTGATAACCAAAAGGTCTATCAACCCATCTCTGAAGAGGACTATCGTATATAGACGATGGTTCATCTTCATCTGCACACAAAGATCCATTGCTTGTCGAAGACTGAGAGGAGATGAGAGATTCAAAGAAACTTGCATGGCTTCACAGAGAAGAAGATAAGAGGTAAGGGACATCCTCATCTCCAGAGGGATAAAAGTGTTGCCTCTTCTTCTGGGAGACCTTGTAAAAATCCTCAAGATGAAAATACTTTCACTTTGTAGAGTGAGCCTTTTATTGTTATGGGATGGCCACATCCAAGTGATCATATAAAATTGAGGGAAAAGGCAGATAAGAGTCCTATTAGAACAATTATGCATCCCCAAAAGGATTTGCATCACAACTCCCAAGGGATGACTGAAAATCACCCTAAAAAATTGGTGGTAGGTCATCCTCGAATGGAAGAAACAAATTTGTAATCATATCATCATCAGGATGCAAAACATATGAATCATACATGCATGAATACCAATCCTTTGAAAATGAAAACCCAACCCCTTTTGCTTGAGAACCGCCATCAATGTTATAAATGGGGTCTCCATCAAAAATTAGACGACCAACATCTCATCCAATTCTCCCGGTTTGTATGAACATGTCTATATGATCATCAACCAAATCCAAGGGTTCTTTCATAAAACCATCAATATGACTGAAAATAACCATCTCTTTGTATTTGTGTGCAGGAAGAACAGCGGTTAGGGCGGATTCAACTAAATCTTAAGATTCTTCATCATTGAGACTATTTGCTTCTTCAACTTCATGTGTAGGGGGAGAGTAAGTTTGTACAACATTAACTTCATCAAGTGGAAGAAAATATGGTGATGTCTCACGAGGATTTCAACATGTTGCACCTCATCAAAATCCATCTTTCTCTTTATCGACATGATCCTCCATTGCCTCTTCATCACGAGAGGCTTGGTCCTTAATACATAGTGCTTTATTTTCCATTTTCCAAAAGGGTCTGTCACATCCAAGGGTTTGTATAATACTTCTTTACTTCCAAATTCATGGAAAAAAGTATCATCAAGATCTTTGAAAGGGTTACAACTCAACATGTTCTCTTCTTCACGCGCGGGAGGAACAAATACCTAGATGTCTTCATCAAATGGAAGGGTATATATAAGCACTTCATTTTTGTCAAATGTCTTTTCTGGATCTTAAACATGAGAAACTTAAGCATGATCTTCTTGGAAACTTTATTCATTTATCTATTCTTCAAGTAATTCTTCATCTCCAAGGGCTAGTTCTTCAAAAGAATTTTGAAATAACTCTTTTAAATGATTCATCAGTTCCTCAACAACTTCATTAACAACTTTTTCCTTTTCCATTTGTAAAATTTCCCTCCTCAAGGCATGACAATTATGGATGAGGGTTCATCCCATGGTTCCATAATTTTATTGACTAAAAAGACACCTTAATGGATTCCTCAGATGAGATCAAGGCTCATCAAAGGATGGAAAGGGTGAAACAAGGAAAGTTGGGTTCTTGGAAGGTGGAGTCGCCAGATGAGCCTCAAGAAGAGCTCATCAAGGGTGGAAGGGAAACGCCCTTCAAGTGGAGTTTCCAGGAAAGATAGGGGTAAAGGCTTTGGGATGGTAGCTTGACAAAGTGTCATTAGGGCATGAAAGAGGATTTAAAATCCTTCCCAGCAATGGAGCCAAAATGTTATCACACAAGTTTTAGGTTGGGAAAATCCTGACCCAAACCAAAAGATGGCGATAGCTAGGAGAATACCTACCCACTCTCACCTTAGATAAGTATTCCCGTCACTTTAGAGGTGAAGTGATCACCTCAAGGGGGGGATCCTGGGTGACCCTAAGGGGAAATGAGATGAAAATTGATATGATGAAATGAATGCCCCTATAGTTCAATTTATTAAGTGGAATATGGATTTGATGACACATATCAGAAGTGATTTAAGGTTTCCAAGTCTTTGAGTACCTGCGGAAAGTGTTTGTACCTACTCGAGACACAAGAAAAGACAAGTGTACAAGCAATATGTTAAGTGGACAAGCAAGTTAAGCTTGTTGTCCCTATTTAAGCTATGATCAAATGGGATAGAAATGATCCTTATTTATAAAAATCCTCTAAAACATAGTCTGTCCACATAACTTAGTGTAAACCACAAAGTAAGAGGACAACAACCCTTACTTTCCCCCTTTACAATCTAAATTCAAATTTAAACTTAAAAAAATGCACAATATAAACCCCCAAAGTGATGTCATCCCTCTATAGGGTGTCGTCTTGGCACATTTTGTAAGTCGTTGAAGGAGAAAAGGAAATCATTAGGCCCTCTAGGGCCTCCTTCTTATGCACTAGGGTTTCTTCCTTCAATCCAAGTCTTTTCCATCAAAACGTTCCAAGTATCCCTTCACCACCAATACCCTATCCCTAGGGTGACACCACGCCCTCAAAGGTGATGTTTTGGCCTCCAAAGGAAAGTCGTTTGGATTGTAGGGGCTAGGTGATATCCTCCAAGGTGCCATTTAGGCCTCTAAAGGCATGTCATCATCATTTGGTATGTGGGCCCTGGTATCCAACCTGTGGGCTTGTTACACATTATTTTGGTCACCTTGATGATGACTTTACAAGCATGTAGTCAGACCCCCATGATCATCTTTTGCATGGGAAGAGTGACCTTTTCCCTGTTGAAATATAACAAGGGATGTCCCCATTCATTTTTTTGTGTTTTTTCATGGGGAGGACATAAAGTCATAATTCTTAGATATGTTTTATTTGTAAAGTGACTTTTTAAATAAAGTTCTTTTATAAAGTGAATGTACTTTATAAATTAAAGTGATTTTAAGTTGTGGGACCCAAAAAGTATTTAATGAGCATTTATTACTTATTTTGTAATTAATGAGGAGCATTAAATATGAGCCCTCAGATTAGACTTATGATAGCCATTAGATTGAGTTGGTTATGTAAGTTAGGGTTTCTTGGGAAAAGAGAAAAGTACATATACATGTTTAGGGATGTGAGAAAAGACACACCGGAGAAGACGAGAGGAGTGAGATGAGAGATTGCTTGAGAGAGGAAAGCGAGCACCAAGAAGGGAACGATTCCCAAGAGAGCTAGGGCACAAATCCCAAGGAGGCATTTTCTGTTTTGATTTGCAGCAGTGTTATTTGTTGGGACAGGCCATACTGTACAGATCTGTACAGGTGGTACAATAACATTCTTGAGGCACGAAAACTGAGGCAAGCTTGGGCATGATTTTCAAGGAAGCCTTTGAATAATTTTATAAAGGAGGACAGTCGTACATAAGAGAAGGTACAACTGCCTATTGTGGCACAATTTTTGAGGTGCCAACTTTCAGCAAATCCATACAGTTGTACGGAATGTGGCACGGTTTTCACAACAGATTTGTGGGGGATAGTTTTTATGCTGTGAGAGGTATTTCTCTTGGCTGAAAAGTGTTATTGATGTTGTTCTGAACTTTCCTAAAGAAAAATAATAATATCTCTCTCTCTCTCATTGGGTTTCCCCACATTGGGGTTTTCCCTAGCATTTGCCTAAATTTCTGTGAGTTATGGGTTGTTGTCCATTGTGTATTTTCTGCTGTGTATTTTTCTTAACAATGTGTATTTCTGCTTATAGAAATTTCTGAATGTGGGTATGCATTTCTGAAATTTAAGAAGACAATTATCTTTAGGTTGCTAAGTGTTTGACAAAATGTCTGAATGAAATATTTATGATATTGTCATTAAAAAATTAACATGGTATCAAAGCTTTGTCTCTGGCAGTGGGTAGTGTCATATTTGGGCAAAAGGGTGTGATTTTTTTCCTTGAGTTGTGACAGGGAATATGGCTGCAAGCATTAGATATGAGGATTGGTTGGATGGCATTTCCAACTATTTGCAGTGGAAGGTTCGTTTGTTAGCCATTCTCAAGGAGAACAAGATCTATAGCTATGTCAGCTCTGTTGTAGCAGCTCCCGCAGCAGATCATGTTGCTTTGGACTTGTATGAGGTCAAGGAAGCCAAAGCTCAGAGGATTATTCTAGATGGGGTGAAGGATCACCTTATCCAACACTTGGCTGAGAAAAAGACTGCCAAGGAGATGTGGGATGCACTTAAGAACTTGTTCAAGGCGAAGAACGAGAACTAGAATATGGCCTTGAGGGTTAATTTGCATGATACCAAGATGGGTAAGAGGGAGAGTGTCTCTTCTTATCTTACCCGGGTGGCTCAAGTTAAAGATGAGCTGGCAGCTGTTGGAGAGATCACTTCAGATTCTAAGTTGGTGAGATTAGCCTTAAATGGCTTCACCAAAGATTGGGAAGTCTTTATGAAGTGCGTGGTGGGTCATGAGCATCTACCGGATTGGAGCAGACTGTGAGATGATTTCACTCAGGAGGAGATCCGAGAAATATCTCAGAGCAGTGATCAGAAGAGAGACAGAGTTGATGAGAATGTTTCTTTTGTGGCAAAGAGCAAGAAGAAAGGAAGTTCCGCAAGGGACTTGAGTAAAGTCATATGCTTTTGTTGTAACAAGTTGGGGCACCTTGCCTCTCAATGTCCTGAGAGGAAGAAGAAGAAGAAGGAGTCAGAGGATCCTGAGACAACTGCTATAGCAGCCATAGAGGACTTTGCTTCAAAGTTCGATAGGGAATTTTCTTTGTTTACCCTAGTTTCCAGTGTCGGTAGCGGAGGATTCAGAGGTGTTTTCAGATGGGTTGTGGATAGAGGAGCCTCTAACCACATGTCGGGAATCTGGCAAGTATTCCCAGACTTCACAGAGATTGGTCTTGGATGGCAGGTGGTAAATGAAGGTGGTATGGTGAGAGTTGTACGTGGAGTTGGGAATGTCAGATTCCAACTCGAGTTTGGGGGACTCTTGGAGATTGATGGAGTTCTCTTTGTTCCAGGGTTGAGTGTTAAATTACTCTCAGTCGCAGCCTTGTAGGATGTAGGATATTGCGTATTGTTCAAAAGGAACCAAGTCTTTATCTACATAGAGGGAGTGGATCCGGTAGAGATGGAGCTTATCGGTAACCGGGTGGATAGGTTGTATATGTTGAGAGGACAGCCTATGATGTGTGATTCAGCATCGGATGAGGAGCGTGAGGAGGCTTCTGAGACTGTGGTGGTGCCAAGGTATCAGTCTTTCATTCCTAGAGAAGAGAGTGAGTCTCTTATGAGCACTGGCAGAAGGCTCAGCCAGGTTGATCGAACCGATGCTCAAGATGAAGTGAGCTCAGGGTTCCAGGAGGTTGCCAGGAGAAGATCTTCTAGTTCGAGTTCTGTGCAGGTTTTGTGGATGGCTCCAAGTTCAGAGGGAGCTTCTACAGTGCACAGTGTGATGGAACCAGATGATGGAGATGGCAGCGATTACATTCCTCGTTAAGAGGGAGTGTTGAAATATAACAAGGGATGTCCTCATTCATGTTTTTGTGTTTTGTCACGGGGAGGACATAAAGTCATAATTCCTAGATATGTTTTATTTGTAAAGTGACTTTTTAAATAAAGTTCTTTTATAAAGTGAATGTACTTTATAACTTAAAGTGATTTTAAGTTGTGGGACCCAAAAAGTATTTAATGAGCATTTATTACTTATTTTGTAATTAATGAGGAGCATTAAATATGAGCTCTTAGATTAGACTTATGATAGACATTAGATTGAGTTGGTTATGTAAGTTAGGATTTCTTGGGAAAAGAGAAAAGTACATATACATGTTTAGGGATGTGAGAAAATACACACCGGAGAAGACGAGAGGAGTGAGATGAGAGATTGCTTGAGAGAGGAAAGCGAGCACCAAGAAGGGCATGGTTCCCAAGAGAGATAGGGTGCAAATCCCAAGGAGCCATTTTTTGTTTTGATTTGCAGCAGTTTTATTTGTTGGGACAGGTCATACTGTACAAATCCGTACAGGCCGTACAACAGCATTCTTGAGGCATGAAAACCGAGGCAAGCTTGGGTACGATTTTCGAGGCAGCCCTTGAAGAATTTTCTGAAGGAGGACGGCCATACAGAAGAAAAGGTACAGCTTCCTGTTGTGGCATGATTTTCGAGGTGCCAACTTTCAGCAAATCTGTATAGTTGTACGGACTGTGGCACGGTTTTCAAGACAGATTTGTGGGGGACAGTTTTTGTGCTATGAGAGTTATTTCTCTTGGCTGAAAAGTGTTATTGATGTTGTTCTGAACTTTCCTAAAGAAAAATAATAATATCTCTCTCTCTCATTGGGTTTCCCCACATTGGGGTTTTCTCTGTCATTTTCCTAAATTTCTGTGAGTTGTGGGTTGTTGTCCATTGTGTATTTTCCGCTGCATATTTTGCTTAACAATGTGTATTTCTGCTTATAGAAATTTATGAATGTGGGTATGCATTTCTGAAATTTAAGAAGACAATTATCTCTAGGTTGCTAAGTGTTTGACGAAATGTGTGAATGAAATATTTCTGATTTTGTCATTAAAAAATCAACATTTCCTCCTCTACAAACCTATTTTTTGAAAGGACACCGCAGGTTGCCCATATAGTACAGTTCAAAAATCAATGATGTTTGCAGGCGGCTATATAAGCAGGGTGCGGTGGCATTTGAAAGCCAAAAGAGGAAAGAGTTTCAAGAAGTTAAAATCCTACTGACTTCTCTGATCTGGTGGGATCATCCTCATCTCTTTACACCACTTCAGCTTCTATATAATAATGTGCTTCTCATGGAAAAGGTTAAGCACAGTTAAGCAAAGTTGAGCAAAGGATTGCTGGAAGAATAGGCTGGAGATTGTGTGAAGAATATTATTTCAGTTGATGCTTGAGGTCTGCATTCACCAATCAAGCTTTTGAAGATAACCTTCATGCAAACTCCAGGACAAGCATAAGTCTGTGTTGGAACGAAGGACCACTAAAAGGGAACTTGCGACATCAAGGCATTTTGGTTGTATCTTCCACTTTTATTCAATTTAATACAGTGGCATGTTTCTTTCCCATAAGATCATTCTTATCTTATTACATGAATCCTTGATCACATGTCTAAGTTTTCATTGAATCTATCATAGTTGCTTTCACTTTGGTTGGTTTGTGTCACTGCAGATCTGGTTTCACAAGAGCACCAAAGATAAGTGGGAACAACAAAGTTATAAGGAAGAGATATCAAAGGTAAGTCATCAATTCCTTCTTCTCTAGTTAGATCAATGATTGTAACTTAGGGAAAGCATCATGTCATGTCCCGTTTTGTTCTAGACCCAGGTGGATCTAGGGAGATTAGTTCATGTATGCATCTACCGATTTCTCCCATAACAAAATTGGTGAATCCACTAGGGATACGACTTGATTGTGGTTTTTTGTTGGCCATTTGTCTTTGCCTACTCTTTTTAATCTAAATCCAGTCTCTGAGTCTATGGGACATCCATTCAGACTCTCTGAGTTGAAAAGTTCATAGAGATTTTTTTACTTTTCCTCAAAAAAAAATTGATTTTGTAAACGTGTCTGCACTGCACATTATACCTAGCCTGCGGAAACCATCAATTTATGTGCCCTAGTTGTTTTCTCCAATGCTTACTTTCTGCACTTTGCTCGTTTCTAGCCTACGTAAATTCTATATTTCTACATTGTGATGTACTACTAGCCTGCGACGGTGTCTGAAAGAATTTTTGAGTGGGGTTTTGACCTCTGGTAATGCCCATTTTTTGTTTCAATCAACTGGGGGAAAATTTTTAGCCAGTGTTTGAATGTTTTTTCATGCTTAACACGTTGTTGATTAGGGTTCGGAGATCGAACACCTCTCCTTGTCATTTTTCATTTTTTTTTTTTTTTTTTTTTTTAACTCTTGATCTTTAGCAACAAGGACATAATCTTTGAGCTTGTATTTGAGTGCTTGTTTGATTAAAGGTCTTGGTTTGGATTTGAAGTTTTGGTTTGATTATGCATTCTGGATTGCTTGATGTTTGAGAGATTGTTTCTTCACTTGTATTTGGGGAGATACTTTCTCGTCATTTTTTTTTTACCTTCGTTGAAAGTTTGATTTGGGTGTTCCTTGAAGGTATAAATTTTCTTGGATTACTTTTCTTTTCTCTGTCATGCCCTTGGTCTAGTCTTAGAAAGGAATAATTTCAAGTTGTCCATTCTTTTAAAAAATCATACATAAGAAAATTTATTGCACTTAAACGAAGAGAATGATTGAAGAATTTCATTGTTTATTGGTTGTTTGAAATTGTGTTCATTTAAGGAAAAAATAAAGAATACTTTGTAGTTTGCACCATTCCAGAAATACCTACTTCTTGTTGTAGATACAATTCATCCAATGAAAAATTGCATCATTCCATTTCTATTTGCATGTTGTTGGGTCAAGGTCTTACACAACATCAGTTTCATTCATGTCTCCTTCTTGAGTAACAATAGTCTTTAATAACATTGTAAAAATCTAAAACTTAACTAGTAATTTTTCTAGGGTTCTTTTACACCAACATTAGCTAGGCTAGAGCTTTGGAATATGCAGGGAGACACACTCTCCAAAGAAAAAAACACACAATAGTATCTTGTGATAGGGAGTGTTAAATCCCATTTGCAACATTTTGTCCTGGGAAGCCCTTCTCACACAAGGGTCAAACCTGAGGTAGCATTGAGATTGGCAGAGTTACTCACCCTGCTTTATCGATATCAGTGTAGATATTTTGTGTATTATGGGGGTCACTTTAAGGTATACCCACAATGATGAGTGGAAGCCTCTTGATTTGATTTCGGGATAGATACCCTGTCCTTGCGCGTGGATCGGACTGTCGACTGCTCCCCCAGGAATCACTGTTGTTTTTGGTAACCTTAGTTGCCTATATTCTTAGGGTCTTACACAAGGTGACTGTGGAGGGGCAAGTCTCCACTGTACCTGGAATCAACATTGGCCAGACTCACTCGGGATCCTTGGAGGGTATACCCATGATTATGTGTGGGAGATTGCACYAGGGTGTAAGTCCGTTAAGCAGGTCATCAACGTAACTTTTCCACCCTAGCCCAGCTCCTTCTTGTCTCGACTTCGCGACGTTGGATTTCATCACCAACTAGTGACTTCAAAATAAGAAGGTTTTATTTGCTTGGTTTTGATTCYTAGATTCTTCTAGTGAGTGTTGTTTGTTTACGTAGTTGGACATAGATTTTTTTCCTAAAATTTTTGGTTCGGCCAACATTGACCCTCCACGTCATTCACGTAGGATGCAAGGACTACCTCCAAAAGATMTGAAAGTTTCTCAACCCTTGCCTCCTAACCCACCGGTGGATTCTCCTCAACAGAGTGAGATCCAGGACCACGTACCTTCACAACTGAAAAGGATCGATTCTCTAGATAGCTTTCGGATTGTTTATGACCCTCTAGAAGCTTTCTACCTACCTCATGGATATGAGATATGTATTCTCTGACTCAATTCATCCAGAGAACTTGTTGTCGACACTTCTGGATTACCTCTCGAAATTGTCATCGGCCTTGAGAATGAGGATCTTGTTTAGGCCTCTAACATAGCTCAGACTCCGACTTCTAGATAGAATCCTCCCGCCTTAGAGACAGGAACTGATATACCTATTTCATATGAACCACTCGAAACATCTTACATGTTTACGATACCTTTAGATCACTTTAACAACACAACGTGCTACTATTTTCCCGGTTCAGAAGCATTGTCAGCTGGTCCTAGTTCAACCATCCCTCTTCAATAGCCCCATTCCACAATGGTCCCAACTACTACGATTATTCCCACCAGGAATACGGTGGCTAGCCAACCACCTATTGGCACACCGATTTTATCTATTCAGATCCCATCACTTCCTCTTGGGTATAATGCTCTGAACGCTTATATTCCCATTCCTACCTCAATTCCATTCGGAGCTCCTCGAGTCTTCACTCCTCCTGAGTATAATGTTGCTTCTGGATCTATTTCAACACCATCCCAGTTCCTCTCTGGAGGGTCCCTTCCATCTTTTATAGTAGGGTTCGGACCCAATGGCTCTACCACCGTTGGAATTTCTATGTCATTATTCACTTCTGGTTACCTGATTCCCACTCGGGGGAAACATAACCCTAGGGGGCACACTCAATTTGGAGGTCAAACCCAAATTGGGGCATCATCCTCACTCATAAGACAACCCCCACTTGGAGGATATAATCCACAGTATGGGCATAACATCCCCAGATCACTGGCCTAGTATTGGAATCATCTTATTTAGGGAAATCCACAATCAACTGGGGGGAAACAACCTCAAGTTAGTTCTTTCATACCCCCTAGTTCGGGCCAAGCGTACGTCGGTTCTTCCAATCCCATTTGGGGTTCGAAATCTCAATCTAGTATCCCTTTGCAAGGGAACTTCTCCAATCTGTACAACCCTATGGGTTACATGCCTCTGCACACATGTATGAATCTGTTAGGACCTCCGCCTCTCATGCAAACTGCTTATAGTCCTACTGGTTTATCGACGAGACTTCCTCCCCAAAGTCACCAGTATCCTCATGTCAATAGACAACTTCCCTTTTTATCCACTTTGGACCTCCCCAATCTGTCTAGAATTTTGAATGATTCTATCTCACACTCTCCCCACTGGCCCATTATACATGCCAAATTACCATCTGACATTCCAAAATTCGACGGTAAATCAGGAGAGGATATGAACAAAGATGTCATGACTTTCCATATTTGGTGTTCATACAACTCGTTAATGGATGACTCTGTTCGATTGTGTCTCTTCCAATGAACTCTCATAGGTTCAACTGCAAAGTGGTATATAGAAATACCACAAGGTTTCTTCACTGACTTTAATACTCTTGCCATGGATTTCCTTGTGCACTACCAATTGTCGATCCGTTATGAAACAAGAACCGAAATTTTGAGTTCCTTCAAACAAAATAAGGCCACTCACATCTTTGATCACATTCATGAGTGGAGACGAAGATGACATTTGATTAAACTCAAACTTTCCGATCAGTTATTAGCAGAATGGTTCACAAAATCATTCATGAATGAAATCTCTCGTGACATTGCCTTGGGTGGAGTTATTACCGAAGAAGAGGCGATCAATTGTGCTCAGTATCTTGAACTCGTTTACTCACAAACATGTATTCTTTACGACTTACTCCCTGATGCACCTCGTTCTTCTACTACCGCTACTTTGACTACCCCTGCTGCTTCTCATGAAGTTGATGGTGTGATTGGCACTTTTTATGCTCAGCCTCAGACTGTGCAAGCCTCTACCACCAACCCCAAGTCTAATTCTTCTAGCGTTCAAAATGCTTTGTCTCCTACTCCTCCCACCGGCAAGACCTCTGAATTTAACTATGTTCAATCTAGTCCTGTCGGAAAGAATAAATCCAAAAAAGGGAAGGGTAAGAATAAGGAGGATAAAAACAACCAGCAATCTGAGAATACCAAAAACCACCCTGTTGATGATAAGGATAAGCACAAACCTCGATACCCTTGCCTTATCTGTGGTGACGATCACTATATGAAAGATTTTCCAAGACAGGTTGAGGTTACTAAGTTCCTCCAAGGGACCATGAAGCCTCCTACACCTATATTTTTGTCTCAACCTTTCCCTTATCAACAACAAGCCCAATTGGTCATCCATGACCAATCCTCCCCCTCCAATACTTCTTATGTACTCATGTGCACTAGTGATTCTCAAAAGAATGACCTTACACTTACCACTCGAGCCAAAGATTAATCTTCCTCAAAGGAGAAGGTTGACAATATACCACTTTCACTGGTTCAACAACCTCCATCAACTTCACCTCCCAATGGTCCTCTTCATCTCGAATGACCGAGCCTCGACATAGTTCTTCGCTCTCCTCCAAAGGGTGTTGTTCAAAAGTCCACCTTCAAACCTCATGCACGTGCTACTCAGAACTACAGTATTGTAGAAGATCTGGCGCAAGCACCTTCTGCCATGTCGGCTCTCGAAGTCCTTCAAAGTTTCCCTGCTCAACGGAAGGCACTGCTAAAGGCTATTGGTGGAATTGATCTTACGAATACAAATTTGATAATTTTTTACCTCGAAGATCATATTCCGAGACTTCCTCCTCAACTAGAATTCCAAATACAAGTTGTTTTCTCCGACAAGAACATCTATAGGATGGTTATTGATGAGGGTGCTTCTACTTGTGTAATGTTTGTTGCCTGTTGGAAATCCATCGGCTCTCTTCCTCTTACGGAATCACATAACACTCTTAAATCCTTCAATGTCTCTGTATTTAAACCCTACGGTGTACTTCCTTCATTGTCTATTACATTGGAAGGAAAATCGGTCAACATTGAAGTTAAGGTCTTTGATGCACCTCTCGATTATAAAGTCTTACTTGGACGTAGCTGGATTGACGCGATGCGTGCCGTTGTTTCTATACTTTTATGTGTTTTATGTTTTCCACATCAGAGAAAGGTCATCATTGTCGACCAGCTAGCCTTTTTCAACTCTGACACCCTTACTAGCAACGTCTCTTTTATCGCGAAGACACCTCCTGGGTATGAGAACGTTGGTGTGGGCCTACTTAAAGATTCCACTCTGATGGGCACTTTCTCGATCCCACCTCTCGATGCTCCACCTCCTTTAGTTGCCTTGATCAACATGATTTCCACCTCGGTTCGCCAAACTCACCCGTCTTCTGACCTGTGGATCATACCTGGACCTGGTGATTATCCCCGCTATGGAAACCAAATGCCTTTAAGTCCAGTTGAATATACCTATCAAGCCATTCAATCAGAAACCCCTTCTACCCCCTCTCTTGGTGATTCATCTCCTAACCCGTTCCATGTTGTTTTTCCCACAGATGAGACGATTATGTTGGTTATGTCGACAGAAGATACCCCTTGGGATGATGGACATCATCATTCCATTCTCTTCCTCGACAACACACCATCGAGAGTTACCAACGGATCTTGACTCCGTCGACCGTTGTTATCATTTCCTCTGTTCCCGAGACATCACACGACATGTTATATGAAGTAAACTTAAGTAATATTTCACCCACCATCCCCCTCGACATATCCATCAAACCTAGAGTTGTTGAAAATGTTCATATCGGAGCTTCGTGCTCTACTAACGAGGTTGTCACCTATAAATCACTTTTCCAAGAATTTTGTGACATCTTCACTTGGAGCTATGAATAAATGCTAGGTATTGACCCTAATATTGGTGTACATGAATTAAGACATACCCGGGCACTAGACCCGTCTGGCAAAGAATTCGTCCGGCCCACCCCCGTAAAGCAGCTGCTATTAAGCTTGAAGTCGAAAAACTTATTAAAGTTGGATTTATCTATCCTGTGGCTTTAACTGATTGGGTATCCAATCTCGTTCTGGTTAACAAGAAACAACGTACGATCCGTGTATGCGTCAATTATAGGGACATCAATCAAGCTTATCCTAAAGACAACTTTCCCACCCCCTTCGTTGACCAAATCATTGACGACTTTGTCGGGAGTGAAATATTCTCCTTAATGGATGGTTTCTCCAGCTATAATCAAATCAACATCTTACCCACAGATCAACACAAAACCACTTTTATTTGTCCTTGGGGCACCTTTTCCTACCGAAATCTACCCTTCGGTTTAAAGAATTCTGGATTGACCTTTCAATGTGCTATGTCTTATACTTTTCATGATATTAAGCACATTGTACAGCCATATCTTGATGACCTACCGACGCATTCCATGCATCGTAGTGACCATCCAAAACACCTCTGAGCCATTTTCCTTCGTTGTCGGTTCTATCATATACGCTTAAAACCACACAAGTGTGTTTTCTGTGTAGAGTCTGGTCGAATTCTAGTTTTTATCGTTTCACGCCAGGGGATCAGGTTCGATCCTTTGAAGGTCGAGGTGATCCTCAATCTCTCTCCTCCTTATTCACTTCGCCAGCTGCAAATTTTGCAAGGGAAGACAAACTTTTTACGTCGTTTCATCCCAAACTACGCCCAATTAACACTCAGATTTACTCGACTGCTAAAGATAGGTTCTAAGTTCATATGGGATTCCACTACCAACAAATATTTTGAAGCTTTGAAACTAAATTTAACCCATACCCCGTTACTTTTCCCAGCTGATTATAGTCGAGATTACTTCCTTTATCTCGCGGTTGCGGACTCTACCATTGCTATGGTTTTATTCTAGGAATATGACTCAGATGACGAACATGTCATTTATTATTTGAGTCGAAGTCTCATGACTATCAAATCCAAATACTTACATGTTGAAAAACTGGCCCTGGCAGCTGTTTAGGTTGTCCAACGCTTCCATCACTACATCCAATTATGCAAGACCACTGTCATTTCTGATTGCAACCCCATGCAGCACATTCTTACACGCCAATTGCTTGGGGGAAAATACTCTAAATGGATAGTGATTCTCCAAGAGTTTGACTTAGAGTTCGAATGCGCTAAGTCTAAGAAATCCTTGGTGTTTGTTGAACTGATGTGTGACCTTCCCTACCCTGAGACAGAAAATGTAGCAGAGGATTATTTACCTGATGAATCCCTTTTTCTAATCATTTCAGATGAC
Organism: Picea engelmannii; assembly: GCA_009831015.1. NCBI lineage: Eukaryota > Viridiplantae > Streptophyta > Pinopsida > Pinales > Pinaceae > Picea > Picea engelmannii. The sequence continues at coordinate 121,346 of ML795438.1, forward strand.
CTTTGGTATGGATATATCATTATATATCTCAAGACTCAAAAATTTTGCCCCGAGCTATCTAGCGCTGACCGTCATCGTATACGATATCAATCTCATCAATATATCATCMTCGGTGACACTCTTTATCATCGTGGGGTTGATTCTGTTTTTTGACATTGTCTCACCTATGACGAGGTTGAGAAAGATTTGAATGACTGCCACTCTGGAGCATGTGGTGGTCACATGTCTGGGTATGCTACTRCCCAAAAGATCTTATGAGCAAGATATTTTTGGCCTTCTTTATTTAAATATTGTATCACCACGGTCTAGAAATGCCATGCTTGCCAAACCTATAATAATAAAATAAGATCGCATCCCTCTCCCTTACACCCTGTAGTTTTTGTCRGACCTTTCRCAAAATGGGGTATCGATTTCATGACCTATAACCCTCACTCGATYGGGGGGCATGGATACATTATCGTAGCCATGGATTATTTCATGAAATGGGTCGAGGTGATGCCTACATTCGACAATACTGGGAAAACTACAGCTCTTTTCATTTTCCATCACATTATTACTCAATTCGGGATCCCACAAGCTATCAGTACTGATCATGGTAGCCATTTTTGAAACTTTACGATGTCTGAACTTACCGACAAGTTGGGTTTCTCCATGAAAACTCAACCCCCTACTATCCACAGGCCAATGGCCAAGTTGAAGAAATAAATAAAATCCTTATCACAAGGCTTCGTCAGATAATAGGAATCCATAAGACCAGTTTGCACACAATGTTGTTCTCAGCGTTATGGGCTTATCGGACGTCCGTAAAGTCTGCTATGGGATTTACCCCTTTTCAACTAGTCTACGACATTGAATCTGTTCTCTCAATTGAATGTGAAATTCCATCTTTGAAGATAGTCGTTGACCTCCTTCCAAACACTTCTACCAAAGAAGAATGTCTATTGTATATTATGTAATTAGATGAGACCCTTCGTGATGCCACCCTAGTTATTGAAGCCCAGAATAAACGCGTGAAAACCCAATACGACAAACATGTCAAACCACGTGTTTTCTCTTAAGGAGATCTTGTTCTCCTCTATGAACAAGATCGTGATCTGCTAGGAGTCGGAAAATTTGAAGCTATGTGGCGAGGTCCATATATCGTTAAACGAGTGTTAGAGAAGGGAGCCTACGAGTTAGTATATTATGATGGAATTCCTTTGAGTGAACCCAGAAATGGGCTTTACTTGAAGAAGTACTATGCTTATACTATCTCTTCATGAGTGATTGTACGTTTACTGTACCACACTCTTGTGTGTTATTTTTGTGTGCTTTCTTTTCATTATTTGGTTTCAGCCCACGACCGCTTATCTTGTGTTGTGTTTGGTTCCCAGATGTCAGCGTCTTTGCTACCCTATATCGACTTCACCGATGGCGCTAGTCGTAGTACTCAGAACCTAGCTTCTATTGCTTGGGCAATCTACGCACCCACAAACAAACTTATCTATCTACAAGGTGTTTTCCTCGGTCGCGCAACCAATAATATTGCAGAGTATAGTGCAGTCATCGAATTATTGACTAGTTTTATTTCTCTTGAGATTCCTCACTTCGTTGTATGACTCGATTCGCAGCTAGTAGTGCTACAGTTAAGTAATGTCTACACTATCTGAATTCCTACTTTTTTACGGGTATATCTATGAATTCACCTCTTGGAACGTTATTTTGATTATATCGAATATGAACATATTCCTAGATGTCTAAATACATTAACTGATGCTCTAGTTAATTATGTGTTACACAGACATTTGAGATATTTATAATTCCAATCACACATTACACATTGTATATAAACACAAGTAAGTCGGTAAAAGTCTCATTTATATATACCGATAAAATGTTTTACAAAAAGTGTTTTCCACCTAAGGACCAAAATATCAAAATATGGAGCCCATGGCTCCTACAAAATAGAATCATGGATGCCGCTCACGGTAGCACACTACTGCTCGTGCTACCCTACGAAGTAACCGACTAAGTGGGTCAAACACGCCTACAGTATGGCGTTAATAACGCCTCGGAACCTCCTCAATCGACATGTCGAGGATGCCTGTCGTCAAGCCTTCTAAGTTCTGCTCCATTGCCTCATAGTTGTCGGCATCCCACCCTACTACCACTGTCGCCTCTCCTCGCCTTTGAATCTGAGATGTGCCTAGAGATCAATGTGGCCCTACATCTGCATTATCAAACATATTTTATTAGTCTTTAGATCGAAAAAAAAAAAACATCTAATATCTCAAAAGTCCACAAAACATTATAAAATAACAAAATATATTTCTTACCTAGATCTCTCCATTGAAATCCCTCAGGAAGAACCAAGTCAGGATCACCCCGAAAGTCCAGACCGGCATATGCATAATCATCGATCATCAGGATTAGGGGCCTTAGCCAATAAAAAAAGGTGCAATGTACTTGATAATAGGTCTCGCTACGTGTCGAGACATAATATCACACCACCGTTTCATTCTTGGGTCTTGTGGGGCTGGTATTCCCCACTCTACCTACAACCACAAATGTGGGACTCTTTCTAGGAAGAAAGATACCAAAATAGACCCATACCTGAACTATTTTAGGTCTCCATTCTTGCTCTTTGTGAGTTGTTCTTTCATGCTATGGAGCAAGTTGTCGAACCATTTGAAAACTTGGGGTTCCAGACATTCAATGGCATATTGAAAATAATTTTGGAGTGCCATGTGCGGTGACACACTCCCTTCCATCCATGAAATGGTAAAGAGGATAGTTCTGAGAAGCAGATCGCGTACGCTTCAGATAACCACTTTACCTTTGCGTCTTTCGACATTAGGTTCACAGTACCGGTGGATATACTCACTCATCGGCAAGCCTCCACCTCGACCCCCCGTCAGAGTCACGCGTCCCCCTCGACAGGATAGCCCCATTAGAAAGTATGTATCCTCAATGTTCAAAGAAAGGACATGAACGCCCACGTGAAATACTTGTTTCTCTGAGTCCCACATATGGACCAAGTACTCTAATAGCCTTCATTGGGCTCTCATGCCCTGAATCTTGAAAAACATCAAGAGTCCACATTGTCGAAGAGAATTGATAGTTCCCAGATCATTTAAAGCCATGGATTCATCCTCTTCATGCTCATGTTCTCTCCATTCCAATTTTTTTGCAAATCAAATACTTGCATGGAAGTAAGAGAGGATAGTTAGCATCCTTATCCAACTTTTTTGGATTTCTTTTTTCTTCAACGTTTACTTTTCTTTTTTGGTTTCCGGCTACCACGACTGAACTTTAGTTATAGTGCGGTACTTCCGCAGGCAAGCCATAGGGTGCCTACGGAAATCCTTGATTTCTGTAGGGCTCGATATAAGTTGCCTGCAGCGGGCCCAACGCACGCCTATTGGCCTCAAAAACACCAAAAAAAATAGTTTTTAACCATTAAAAACAAATTGTAATCCAATCAAAAGGAAGAGGATGAAGATCTTACCGTGTTGGCAGAAACTGATCACCGAATGATCGCCTATGCTCTTCGTAATCGATCACCGAAATCAGGGGTAAAAAAGGGGTTTTTAGACAAGTTTTGACCAAATGCAAATGAAGTGGTAAAAAAGACCTTTTACCCTTATTTATTACATTTTTACCTTTTTCATAATATTTTATATTATATAAATGCATTTTTTCGAAAACACATAAGTTTAATGAACTCGTGAGTGTCTTGTCTCTTGTAGGAAGGAGCCCAAGGTCTTAATTAATGGAGTATGGATGTTTTGTCCCATAATTTGTTTTCTTTTCATTACACATATCGCTTCTTTTTAAGGTTTTTTAGTAAAACCTCGAGCTCACTCTTTGTTCGTTCTCATGCTCGAAAACTTATGAGAACATAACCGAGTACACTTTTGTCGTTCTTTTCATACTCGCCTTGGTAACAAGAAAAACGACACACATGGAATATCATTTAAGCTCTTTTCATACTCCTTAAAAATGAAAATATTGTCAAGCGATCTTGTTATGTTCACGCTCGTAAAAGTATTTGAATAAAACATTCGTTGGGCGATAGTTTATTACTTTTTTGGTCCTGTCAAACTATTTTACGAAAAAGGAACTGAGAGAGTTCTCTTTTAAGTGTTTTTCCAGGCTCTATAAACATGAAAAAACCTTCGAGTTTTCTATCTTTGGACTCGTTAAACAAATATCAAAAGACCCATATGGGAATGAACCACTCCTTCTTAGGGTTCATTAAAAATACTCTGAGGGATTCATCTGAAGGATGAACTTACATTACAAGCATATGTTATCCTCCTCAAGCTTGTGTAAAAATAAAGAGATACTTGCCAGCAATGGTGGGGGAAAATTTGGGAAAGAAATGTGTCTTTGTATCTGTATTAGTGGCAGTACTAGTCGCTCTTGAACATGACACCCCCCTTCATCATTTGAATTCGGGTTGGGAAATCCATTTGTCTCTCGTCTGACCTTCCGCAAGTTTACATCTTGGGTCGTCTTTGATTCAATTCTGCCAAGATTGTCGTCGTGTCATCCATATGTTCAAGAGAAAGTTTGAATAATCCCTCTCTTGAGTTAGGCCATCTGCAGTTGTCAATTCCTACCATTTTGGCCTTCCCTGTGTCAATTTCAAATCATATTTGTGTTTCATTCTATCATAAATCTGTCACTTATTTTGTGCCATTGATGGGAGATAAATCAAGGCCCTCCTGTGACGAGTCTATTCCTATCAACTTGATCCAGGTGGATATCGGTGGCCACCCACCTTTTCCGACTGGCTCAAAACAATTTTCTGACAATTTTGGCAATTTACTATTTTTAGCAGGTTTTAACTTCCGGGGCCATTTTGAGGGCCTAAATGAAGGTTTTTTTAGATAGAGTTTCTCAATTATATCCAAAGGCATGATTGAGCCCCCAAAATGAATCTCCTCGACGATACCTTTCCAACGATCTATCACACGCCTAAAACGGAGATCGTATGCAAACGTTACGACCCCGGGAAGTTGATGTACTAACTTACCCAAACGGGGCCCACATGACTTTTGGCACTTCATCTCCTAGGGTTAGGTTTTTGGATGTATATGAATTTTTGCATTCTCGTCTATTGTAAAAAGGCCTCTAGAGCCTCATTGTAATCATCTTCTCACAGATGCGAGTAGCAGCCACATCTCTTCTTAGAGATAAGCTACCAGCGCCCTAGCTAGTTTATTTTCATTCTGTCTGTAAGCATATTTCAGTCATTTGTTATTAATGAAATGAAGTCTTATTTCCGCTACATCTCTGCGTTTATGTGTATTTATATATTTCATTGTGTTCCTACATAAATCCGGATGAGTGGTATCAAAGCGGTCTACTCATTCTCAATCCTTCTTTGCATGTCCCCAACGAGATCAGGGTATAAGGAGTTGGGGCTCGATCTGGTTGAACCTTTGCAAGATCATCCTCGCAAACCCCGACGACCGCCCATGGGGGAAGAAAATAAATATGAGGGAGCAAGAGATCCTATCAAAATGTTGCTCGAGGAGGCCCTCGAGAAACAAAGGAACGCGATGATGGACAACTTTGCCCAGATTCTTCAACGGATTCCGACTGGCGGTGCATCGACATCCAGAAGCCACTCTGGAGGTGCCACTCCTTTTAAGGTACAAGTAAACTTTGACATTCCCATATTTGATGGCCAAATATATGCAGATGTAGTAGATAGATGGTTGAATCTGTTAGAAGGATGTTTCTCGGTTCATGACTTTTCTGATCGAGAAAATATTATTTTCGCACTCCTCAAAGCCACCCCCCATGTCAAGGACTGGTGGGAAACCTACTCGGAGCAAGAGGGCGAGGGAGAACCCTCTTTTTTCTTGGCTGCACCCACTTGGAATTCTTTTCGAGATGCCATCAAGGAACAATATTATCCCATGGGGATCTATGAGGACAAATACATACAATGGACTACGTTGCGGCAGCAAAGGGACCAAGATCTGCATGAGATGACGAATCTGTTTCATACCCTACGCACAAAGTTGGGTATCAAAGATTTAGAGAAACATTTGGTGTTAAAGTACCGCAGTTGTCTGCACAGATGCATTCAGGAGGAAATGGAGTTCCTCCACATCTCCTCACTTGGTGTGGCATACTGATATGCTGCCAAGATTGAGCAGAAGTTCAAACAGAAGAAGCGATACTTTGGGTCTGCAAATCAAAAGCATGGGAAAGGTACTCCCAAACAGCAAAACAAAGGACCAAGCCAAGGTGGGGAAGCCCAGGACAACCCGCCAAAGCCACAAGCAAAGAAAAACACCATGAAGCCAAAAAAGGACACGGGAAAGTGGTGTGAGTTCCATAAGAGCTCCACTCACAACACAAGTGAGTGTCAGGCCAATCAATCACTGGTAGCCGAGTTGAAGGCTTATGAATCGGATGCATGCTCCGACTCTGAATCAGAACCTCACAAGGGGAATGACAGAGGAAAGTATATTATTGATGCGGAGCCCAACGCCATTGTTTCCACCACAAAGATCCAGAAGGAGGAACCAGAATATCCAGAGGAGGCAGAGCGTCTCTTCCATTCCAAGATGTGGGTAAAGGGTTCCCCGTTGCAGTTCATTGTCGACATCAGGAGCCAGAAGAACCTCATCTCGGTAGAGGTCATGAAGCGTTTGGGCTTGCCGACCACAGCACACCCACAACCATACACCATCGGGTGGTTGCACCAAGGATGGGACCTCCGCGTCATTCAACAATGTTGCCTTCCCTACAGCATCAAGCCCTTCACGGATGAGGTATTATGTGACATTGCTCCTCTTCATGTTTCGGATGTATTATTAGGCCAACCGTACTTGTGGAAGCGACATGTTGTGTATGAATCTAGGCCTCGTGTTGTTATTATCACTTTGGGCAATAAGTTGTACAGGATACCGGAGATAGCACCGCCTACCACCATCTCTTTGGTTACTGCAAAACAATGCAGTAAGCTCATTTCCCAAACCAGGAAAAAAAAATTCCTGATGATCCGCCCTCAGGGAAAGAGGAAGACTGTGGCCATGACCTCCAGACAAGGCCCCACTGCACGAAAACAACAGATGGATAAGGTCATGGAGGAGTACGAGGACATATTCACCTCCCCCACAGGGGTGCCTCTACACTGCCAGGTCAAGCACCCCATCGATCTAACCCCAGGTGCACCGCTTCCCAATGGACCCATCTACCGGCACTCTATCCTGGAGAATGACGAAATCAAGAGGCAGATTCATGAATTGTTGCAGAAAGGTCACATTCGTCCAAGTTCATCACCTTGTGGGAGCCCGATCGTATTGGTGTAGAAGAAGGATGGGACTTGGAGACTCTGCATTGATTATCGAGCACTGAACAAGATCACTGTTCAGAATAGGTACCTGATCCCACGGATTGATGACCTTCTGGACCAACTCAAGGGGGAAAAATATTTCAGCAAGATCGACTTGAAGTTTGGTTATCACCAGGTACCAATCGAACCTTCTGATGTGTGGAAGACTGCATTCAAATCCAAGGAGGGCCTTTTCGAATGGTTGGTCATGCCTTTCGGGTTGACGAATGCCCCTGCAACCTTCATGAGGCTAATGGACGACATCC